>PNRQ01000017.1:0-305507 GCA_003439915.1 Trichoderma atrobrunneum | reverse complement strand
GGGGGGGGCAGCGTGGTTTCGCTTTATGAACTGTCTCTACATGATGCTGTGGGGATTTGCGCCAAACATACCCAAGATTCACGCCTTGCCCCTCCACCAAGAATCCCAACAGGCGTTTCTGAACAAATCGTGTTAAGAGAGATTGCCACACGGGGCCATTTCCTCAGTCATGAGAAACACAACATACTCTCTTCTACTTTGTTGGGTGATTGAGAAGTCTAATATACGCATAAAGCCGCCACTGGATGCAAGTACAGCCACATACTGCTGATCTCGCTATAAAGCCACTTTCTCATCTACACTTTCCTAGTCATTAGCTTTTGAGGATAAAAGAACTGTTGAGGATGTAGAAACGGTTTGAATCGGTTCAAAAAAGTTTAGTAGACAAACATCCCTTTCATTACCCAGCGCCACACAATTAGGCGTTCGCTATCTCGAGCAACCGGATGTCGTTGGAAGAACTTATCATATGAGGTGTTTGAAGGTCTGGCTGTAGTTGAATCAACAAATCATCTGTATGTTGGTATTGAATTAATGCAAGTGTTTGGCAGTTTCGAGATGATCCTGAATTCACCGTGGCGGGTGCTGAAAGAAATCTGAATCAAAAACACTAACTTACTGTTTCCAAAGTCCCTCTTGCTAAGCAGTAGATCATAGAGCTTTTGGTCTCTTTAGAATTAACGGAACCCTAATTCTTTAACCGGGAGACTTGATACATAGGAACCATGCTGACTGGAGTTGATAATAAACTATGGGGACTATCGATCTGGTTGTATTGATGAGATAATACTAAGCGAGGTTGCCCGAGCTTCCATTGTAAGCTTGAAATATAAATATAAGATTATAGTTAACGTAGACAAAAAAGATTATCTACGGAAGGTAGATGCCACTGGTTAGCGGTAAATAAGGTATTTGCGGATTGTCAAGAATAGGTGCCTACTAAGTGTCTAGACAACTTGAAGACAACTCCAGTACTTTGTGTAGTGACTGAGGTACCCTTGAAAGAAGACATGATCTCAATTTTCCGGTATATGTGTTGATATATTATCCCAGTGCAATTTAGGGTTATTTTCTTCGATTCTAATTATCTGCTGTTAAAGTGTGACATAAGATGAAGCAAAAGTCGTTCATGGGTGATCTTCATGAATGCTAAGCTGGATATGAGCATTCAGGCTGAGTATACTCTCATGCCAACACATACTGCTAACAGTCGTCACAAACGTAAAAAAAAGCACCCTTGATAAATGTATAGAACCAGATACTCAATTCCAGGTTAGACACGTCTGAAGTCCCGGCCAAAGTCGGCATCATTTCTCCATTAGATAAGCATCGTACGTTAGACTAATACAGAAGAGCCCTGGTCGTTTGTGACTTTTAGCAAACGGGGGCTGTCAAAAAATAAGCATGTCCCACTAAATGGCTACAGTATTACTCGAAAGCTACGCCAAATCGTCTGGCGCAGAATGCTGGGTGGAAATGTCTGATCTTGAAGCACTGAGTTTAACCACAAGTCCATCAAAGTCATTCGCACGATGAGATGGAACAGCACATGTACTTGTAGACTACGCCTCAACATCAATGTTCAGGCATAATCCCAATACAGTACATGTTAAAGGAGTACGAGTAATGGCTCGATCCTCGCGGATCGGAATATTGATAGCCCTTCCTTGGCGCGTTTCGGCTCCTGAAAGCGGAGGCCTGCGGATGCAGTCAGAAAAGCGACTCGTCTCATCTTACTTTCTCTGCTAGCTTAAGCTGCTCTCGCCTGATTGATTTGGCTGAGTGACAATGCCAAAGACGTATTGCACTGGGCGAGGTCACTTGACTTTGACCTAGAAGATATGAAGGCCAAACAAGGCTGCTGGACATGTAAACGTGAGTCCCTTTGGCTTCCAGTTGAAGCGCTGGCGCATCCGCTCGAGTGCTGACAGGCGCGCCATCCAGAGCGGAAAATAGGGTGTGACAGGGATCTGCCTGTGTGCCACAACTGCACTCGCACGGGCAGACAATGCTTGGGTTACGGCCTCCGTCTGCTGTGGCCGGATCGCCATGATGGCCGCCGAAAAGACAGCGGCTTCGTAGTTTATGAGCCGCCGGAAAACCCGCTGGAGGCGTCCAAGAACTATGGCCGGCATTTCCTCAATGTTAACCATAACGATGTGGCCTCGTCGCTGGACCCGTCTTCTTACAATGCGCTGATTACGAGAACTGTCTCCAAACCCACCCGAACTCTCAACCTCTATCCGACAATGGTCGGCCAAGATGCTCTATTCATGTCATACTGTAAGCATCCAGAATCTCTCTATTTAATAAATCTGGCTAGTGGTTGACGTCCATGAAGATGAGAGCGTTATTGCTCCAATGATATCGACCACGCAAGTCACGAACGGCTTCCGATCCGACCTTGTCCAGATGGTGCTGTCACGGGGCGACAGCGCAACCAAAGCTTTATGGAATTCTATGATGGCCGTTGCCGCCTTTCACCGCAGTGGTACTGAAGCTGCTCTAACATACAAGACAAATGCCGTCCGCTATCTATCTGCTTCTTTAACTCCAGGGCATGAAACAAGCTCTATCGATCTCAACCAGACGCAGTTTGCTGCATCTATGATGCTTTGCATCTACAGTGTAAGTTGTGAAGGGTGAGTGAATGGATAGGTGATCTGGGTTTCTAACCGATACTAGGTCTTCGACGAGACCGACGGCCACTGGACAACACATCTTGATGGTGCTAAATATATGTTGGAAGGGCTGTACCCGGAACATCGAAGGCACATTAAGGCAGATTTCCTCTTCACTTGGTTCCTGTACCACGAAGTGTTGGCATGCTTCAGCCAGCCTATGCGACAAGCCCATAACTGCATCGATGTTCTTTTCCTATTGGGAGCGTCGAACTGTGATGCCACTTTGGTGGGTTCTGGCGACGAATAACTCTGCTCTCCTCAAGCTAACTTGAATGGTGGCAGATACTTGGCGCCCTCGGATGCTCGCTGGAGACAATTGCAATAATTCACCGAGTGAACAAATTCCGCATCGCCATCATACAAAAAGAAATTGATCCGCTATCACCCAAACTTATCCAACAGCGATTCGAATTGGAGCATACGCTACATAACCTTGTTCAAAGGCTCGATCCCGATGAAGAGGCTGGCGAGGCCCCTGCAAGACGCACACGCATTCTGGCTACCGCAGAGCTGTATCGCATAGGAACCATTCTATACCTGCTTCATGTTATCCCTCTACCTGGGGATGATGAGCAAAAAGCGACCTATTTGGAAGAGGTCTTTGACATATTGGAGCGCTTGGGAGTGGCTACAAGCCCATGGCCTATATTCATGGTTGCTTGCGAATGCCAAACAGACGAACAGCGCATCCGGATTTTACGAATATTGGACCTGATGAATAATGTGAGGAACATCGGCAATATTCGGGTAATGCGCAATCTTATTGAAACTTGTTGGAAACACTACGATCTTCAGGCTGACTCAACATACTTGCATCGTACGAAATGGTGGGAATTCGTCAATTATGAGACGGCAGTTCCCTGGTTTATTTAATGAAAACTTGTAATTTAGTGCAGTAAATATTCTATATAGCAAAAGAGAGCCCTCTATTTCTCCATTATTGTAACATGCTTGGCAACTGGCGGGTTGACTAGGAGACTCAGCATGTCCGGTCGAGCATAATGGCCGGCAACATCGAGGAATATTTTGGCCTTGGTGATATCGCCCAGAGATATATCGGCTTGGAGAATTCCTTCTTCGCCCGCTCCAATTGGTTCGCACAATGGTTTTCCATCGGGGCCGAAGATCTGGGAGAAGCCACCGCCAGGCTAGACAAGAAAGTTGTGGTTAGCCAGATAACATAACTAACAGAGCTGGCGATGTTGACTTACAACCTGAGTGACCGGATTACCAGCTAAGATGCTGTTCTTCTCCAGACCCTTCTCTGTAAGAATCTGCGAAGAGCATAGGACAAAAGTTGCGCCTTCTATCGCCATGTTCTGGCTGATGCGGTTATTCGCCTCACCAGTCTCGTGGTAGAGCCAGGAGATCTTTTCAGGATCAGGCATGCTGAAAATGGATGGCCAGCTCGAGATGTGAATCTGTACACCTTGCGTGTACTCGTAGTAGCGCAGCAAGGGCTGCAGATGTTCCCAGCAGTTGAGGCCACCAATCTTACCAAACGGCGAATCTACCACGGTTTTCAAGGATTCATCCTGCCCTTCTCCCCAGATGGTACGTTCCGCATGAGTAGGCTTGATTTTGCGGCGATTGTGGACGATTTCACCTTCCGGTGAGATGAAGGCTTGGGCAATGTAGATGGTGGCTCCCTCGCGCTCACTGTAGCCCAGTACAACAAACATGCTGGCTTCCTTAACGGCAGCCTGAATGCGTTTCATTTGAGGGGAGTCCCTTGTCATGGAGTTTCTTTGATACTGGGGAACCCAGGTCGCCTGGATAATTGGTGGAGCGCACCACATCTGCCTATCATTCGTGCAACTCACAGTGTCAGCATAAGGTATAGACTCATTGTTGGCTGAAGGTTTTTACCATGGGTAGCCTGGGATCCAGACTTCAGGGAATCCAAGAACCTGAACGCCATCCGCAGCCGCTTGCTTAATGAGTTGTATGGTCTTGTCCACACATCCGTCAAGGTCATGCCAGACAGGCTCGGCCTGAACGGCTCCGACTCTGATGGTCTGCTCAGCTTTGGTGGCTGTGTCCATGTTTGCTTTAGTGTTGAATGTTGTACGTGTAAGCTGCTGCTGGAAGTATTGACTACAGTCATAACATTGAGTGATTTCCGTCGCCTTCTTATACCCGTTGACGGTCGTTGTCTTTACTTGCCAGCTTCGCATGTTGTTTCTTCAAATAACGGCGCCGATGGACATGCCCTCAAACATCATCCCCAGGCGTCTGATTCATGGTAGACTCATAAGACTTACAACTCCCGTTAAACCCCGGCTAGCCAATCATCTCGGTTACCGCCATCGCAGACTATTGCCCTCGCAGGCCCTTGCAAGATCGGTTTGACAGCCCGGCCCGAGATGCAGTTCGGAAGTAGATCAATAGGCTTCTGACGATGCACTAGACCAGATCGGGGATCCCACGCCGCGCTGATTTGATCGAAGCAAGAGTTTGCGATGCACGAATCGTGCGCTACTCCATCTGCCGTCACCAATGGGACTGATGTTTACCCCCATCAGCTTATAAATTATCCTTGGCCCCTGTTGTTTAAGAAGTTTTGTTCAGTCCGGTGAGTGCGGATTCCGCTGCAAGAGAGTACTAGCTTATAACGGTATGCCATGGTGGAGAAGTTGTCAAAACTGCGTAACCTTTCTAGAATACGCCCTTCTTTCGGCATGAATACCTTGTAATTAATAAAACAAGGATTCAAATGGAGAAATCTGCTTGTAGTTTCATCAAAATCGTTATACTTACAAACGTAGGACGCTAGCACTGCGCATGATGAGGAGAATAAAAGCACATGTAGGCATCTTCGATATACATCGGCTATGTGCTAAAATGGGTTTAGGCTTGGCTTAAAAGGAAGGCCTGATTGCTGTAGCTTCACTTAACAGCTTTGTCTTTATCCTACGTCTCAGACAAGTGGAGGAGCAGCTGACCTTTGTCTCATTGTTTGACTCCCTTCTAAAAACGAGGATAATGCATTTGGTTACCCGGTAGTTATGAGTTTTTGACGAATTGTTGAAGAACGTAGCATTCATAGAGCAAAGAATATATAGAGAGACCTTTTACAAAGCTGAAACATTTCTGTTAACAACTTTAGGCTATTGCTCTCAGGTTTTCAACCTCCTTCCTCCTTCGTGAAGCTGTTGTTAGCGGTATACCTGCGTATAACTGCAAGTCACAATTTAGTACGAAATGTTTTATGACATGCTTTGAACATTACGATGTGTCCTATTAGAGAGCGACACCGCCGGCTCAGAGACAGAAAAAAATGAGTAAGAAACGAAAAATCTCAACTGTCAGCATGCCAATGATGACCGACTGCACAGATAAGCAGTATGCAACTGACAATAACGTCAAATAGCAACTTTGCTTATGAAGCAACGTCCATTCTAGCTCCGTATACGCTTTACCTTATTGACATCCTCTATCGTCTGTCATCAACCACCACTCCAATCGGACATATTCCCTTCGCAATCTCTCTTCTTTTGTCTGCCACACCAGACAGTTCAGCTTCGGCAATCTTTCATCGCTTTCCTAGGCGCAGATCTCCCTTTTGGTCCGCAAATAAGTTCAGCCGCACATTGGAGCGGGGTTGCTGTATCAGCTGCCACCTGCTTTTCGCCGAATCATGTCTTGGGTTTTATCATGCAAATCTCAATCCAGTTAGCGACGAGCTTATCAAATTAAGAATTGGGCGCGGCCCGCGTCCTGAGAGGACTAAATTGAGTCCCTTGCAGGCGGCAGTGGCTCCTTTGACCAAGACAAGCTGCATGAGGCAGGAGAAGTTGCATGGAGTGGTGGGCAGCGTAAGGCAGCGAGGGAGGGAGGCCCAAACATCGTTTGTCATGTCTTCCCATAATCTGATCTAGGCCCTGATTTCTCCTGTGGACTAAAATCGCTTCCTTTCTTAGCTTCAAAAAGCCTCCGAATATAGATCTATATCCACAGATCTTGTTGAAACGCGGCTGGATCATTGTTACCGCTTCTTCCTCACTACTCATCACCGATTTTCTCCTCTATATCCTTCGCCGTGTTCTTGATCTCTGTGTATTTAGGACGCCATGTTGCGAAGAATCGTCCAAGCTGCACGTTCTATGGATATCGGAGATCTTGTGCCTGCAGACAGAGAGGAGCAGGGTTTACCTCCAAATGAGGACCCGGCAGGTCAAGAGACTAGCAGCAACGGGAAACGCGTCACCATAATCAAGACTGATCACGAAGCGCTAATTCCGCCGAATGACAAGCTTCTCGCATTTCGTTCCCTGACGGGCATAGACACTGTGCCTGCGCTGTCAAGCACCGGCCATGCCAGGCGAGCAGCACCCAACATTGGCCTGTACTTTCGGGTGGTCGAAGCAGAGCAAAAGGCAGCCAAGAGCTATAAAATCTTCCACATCATCATAAACTTTTGCCTCGGAGCGCAAATTATCGTTGGCGCCTCATTAACGGCAATTGGAGCTGCTGACGGCTCTCGCCATGCGGTTACTGGACTCGGCGCCATGGGCACAATCATGGCGGGGATATTGACTTATCTCAAAGGATCTGGCCTTCCTGATCGGTTCAAAATCCAAGAGAACCAATGGAGAGAGCTTCGTGAGCATATTGAGCAGCGCGAACGAGAGCTTTGTTTAATAGACTGCCCACTTGACGCCCAAGAGGAGGTGTTCATTATTGAAGACATGTATAACCAAGCCAAGGCTGATCTAGAGGCAAAAGGTCCTGGGATTCGATCTCGATTTGGAGGGAATTACTCGTATCAGTCTCAGCAAAAATCGCGAAGCAGTCCGATTAAGTCCATCGTGCATAAGGCGGCTACCAGAGTAGCTCAATCTACAGATGAGATCGCCACACCGCCACCAGCAGCGGTGAAAGGCTGAATGATGAGAGTGGGGTCGGTAAATGGACGAATTTTATGATTTGTTTAGTCTAAAGATGGAATTAGAAGCTTCTAAGCCTTCTATGTCGGTTATCTTTGGAGTTTTCATGGAAATGGTGGGTTTGATTCGAGGTTTGGCTTTGTTCTGTGTGGTAGCTGGGAATAGCAGGCACTAGTTTAACATTTTTATCTTTCACGAGTTACTAATGAATTAAAAGAAGATGACTGATTCTTCACATTTGGCAATGGTACTGGCACTATGCTCCCGCGAAACGCAAGGCTTCTTCTTTGTTGGAGAGGGATGGGAGGAATGGAGAGGCATCGCGGAATACGGTAACTAAACTCAGTTGCATTAAATCAATGCTCTGGTAGTCTGGAATCATCGATCAAAATGCTACAATTCGCTCTTGAATGAGCTGTCTGCTATTGTAACTAGTAAACTTTACATCATTTTGCCAAGTGGCCATACGTAGTGTCAGTGCATGATTGTCGTCATCATTTAATATACAAGTCCAAAGTGTTTAAACGCATTAAACGCATTGGTAATAAACTATTCCCATTAGTAAATTTGTCGTTAATCATCACAAAATCGTAGAAATGAATAATTACTCACAGTCATTCTGCTTCTGACACGTCCATGGCGAAACACACTGCGTCGGACCAGTCCAGCCGGTACCTCCGCACTGAGCGTAGTGCTGTGCAAGACCTGTGCCTGAAGGGCTGGCTGACGAGCTAGTGCGAGTTGTCGAGGTTACAACAGAGGTCCGAGTAGTCGAAACGGTTGAAGAGGAGAATGTGGTACGGCTTGAGGTGGTGGTGCTGGACCTGCTCGAGGCGCTGGATGAAGAGGAGGTTCCGCCGTTACCACCGCTAATTGTTCCCTGAGCATAAAAGACACCTCGGCCATTGGTGCCTACGTAAACTTGTCCAGCTGTACTGGCGCTACCAGCGAGTTTGACGCCGTCAATGGCACCGAAACCCTGAGCACTGCCTTGAATATCAGTCCAGGTTGCGCCATTATCTCCGCTTGCATAGAGACGGGCACCAGCTGAGCCTGTGCCGAGGGCGTATAAGTTCCAGTTTGAGCCAGAACCAACGCCGAGGGCAATCTGGTAAACGTTTGTCAGGGCCGTAGAGATGAGAGTAAAAGTCGTTCCCGAGTCGGTTGAACGGAAGATGCCCACATCAGTTGAGACATAGACAGTGCCCGCGGTTGTCGGGTGAGCAATAATATCCCGAATGGAAGTGGCACTGCCCAACTTTGGACCAGCTGTAAAGGTACTACCAGTGTCTTTGCTAACATAGAAAGTGGATGAGTATCCGGCATAAAAGAGAGTGTTGGTCTTCTTATCCGAGGCGATGACAGCAGTAGCGGGCAAGCTGGAGACCGTAGTAAAGCTGCCCTGGTACTGCGAGCGCTTCACGCCAGAGGAGCCTGTTGACCAGAGAATCGTATCCGCGTTGGCAGAATAAGCGACAGTGCCGCCATTCATAGAAGTGTCAGCACCGTAGTCAATGCTCCATGTCACGCCGCCATCCGATGAAGTTGCAACTTGCTGCGTGCCAGCAGTGTTGCCAACGCGGACGACATTCTTGGCCGAGTTGCCCGCGAAATCAACGCTTGTCGACGTCGTCCACGTTGGCGTATTCCAGACGTTTTGCGGCGACGTGCCAAGGCTATTGGGACTTGTGAATGTGTAACCATTCTCGTCTCCAAGCGCCACCAAGAGCTCGCTGCCACCAGGTGCGGATGCTAGACCCTGGATTGCAAATTCTTCAATGCCATCCGCAAGCGACTGGATTGTGACATTATGTTTCGTGTCCCAACTGGCCAAATCATGACCGCCGAGTATGGTCATACCGGTGCCATAGAGCCAGTGGTTACTATCTGTCGGGTCAATCTCAAGCGACTCAATCATCCAGCCAAGGCGCTTGATCAGCCCATCGGATGGCGATTCGCTAGTTACATCAATGAAGTCATTCTTAATCCATGGGGCTTTTGGAGTCTGTAGACCAGGTCAGTAATAAGCGTCTTAACGGATTCAAACCACCGATTCTGGCTTACCGAGATGCCATAATAATAAGTCATTGAAGGATAGCTAGCCCACTGCCAAATAGGACTCCATGTCGTTCCTGAGTCTGTGGAACGGAATAGTTGTGCATCCGGCCACCATGAGTTCAGCGAAGCGACAACAAGAGTGCCTGGCTTTTGGATATCGACGCCGAGACCACCAAAGCCGAAATAGAGATCTGATCCGCTAACTGGGGTAATATCTTTCCAGGTCCCAGCCGTGATGTCGTACCTCCATACTGACCCGAGGGTGCCATCATATGGTCCTGTACCATCGGAGTATGTCAGATATAAAGCCTTCTCCGTAGGCTGGAGCTTGGCCTTGTGAGGAAAATATGTTCCTGGCTGCCCGGGAACTGCTGTCCACGTGGAACCGGCATTCGTGCTCACGTAAACCGAAGCAGTAATATTATCAGCTGTACCAACAAAGATACGCGAGGTCGCGCCTCCGCTGGTGCTGCTTGTTGAGTCGAAAGTTACCCACATAAGGCCCTGTTTGTCGTTATTGTAACCGTTGGGATCAGTCGGGTCTGCCGCGTACGTGCCCGTTGCCGTGAATGATGTAACCTTTGAAAAGGTAACGCCAGCATCAGTAGACTTCCAAAGACCGTTTCCAGATCGAGCTCCAAAATAAATGATGTTGGAATTGGCTGGGTCTACGGCCAGCCGCTCTCCTGCACCACGCCCTGGCATGTTGCCTCCGACTTTGAATGTCAAGTTACTGAAAGACCAGGTGGCGCCACGGTCTGAAGAGCGTATAATGGCTCCATTGTTGGGATCCCTGATGATGTGTCAGAGCTATCACCTCTGAAAATATGTTCAACGGGGCTTCACAAACCAGCTATTGGTGTACATGCCAACTGCAGCATAGATCTTCTGATCATTCTGCGGATCTAGAGCAACCGCGTCGATGCCCCAGTTGTGCCAGCCGGCATCATTAGCAATACTATCCGTGATTGGAGTCCAGGAATCATCAGAATTCAAGCGATAAAGGCCACCAATGTCTGTTCGGGCATAAGCCACGCCTTTGGTCTTGGGATGGAAGATTATGCCAGGAACAAAGCCACCGCCGCCACCGATTTTGACATTCTTCCATGTAAACGCGGCCTGAGCGGGAATGGCCGCCCCTAGGAAGAGGCTGAGCACTTGAAGGAACTTCATGACCGTATATGACCAAGAGATATGACAACTTCCACACAGTCAAGTCTATGAAAGTGAAAAGGAAGGAAGCTCGACCACCATCCTTTCTCTAAGGGAGACATCGTGCTCTTATATACTATTTAAAACAGTCGGAAATTTTGAGGGCAACAATATGGGTTTTGTCCTTTGGAGAGATGCTATTGCCTAATCTATGTGCAGTATGCGACAACATTTTGTATATACCCTTTTCGGCTGCCACGCAATTCTCTGATGTTGTATCGCCTTCAAAAATGAGCATGAGCAAGGAGTTTAATAAATAGGATAATTGATTTATGTCCGAAATGTGGATCTCACCTCTAACAATAGCATGCGCGCCAATTATGTTCCATTATGTGACTATTAGGCTGTTAATTGTTATGTATTAATAGAGGCTATACGTATATTTACCCTTTTGGATACGGAAGATACAATGCCGATATTGCAACACAAATAAACAGAATCGTTAATAGTAAAGTGTTTCATTTCGTAATTATACAGGTAGAGGCCTGTCTGAGTTCAACACAACTCACCGTGCTGCTGCTCTCCACTATTGAAGTGTCCTGACATAAGCAACCGGACCCTTATATCGATGAGTTCCACGAAGGAAGTAGTATACCAAGGAAAACAGTGTTACGCCACCATAAATCACAATGTTCCAGTTCATCTGAGCTGCCGTCGGCTTCGGGTTGCTAGGCATAAATGCTAAGACGAAAATAAGAAGAAGAAAAGCCTCAGAGGCAATGTTTATGGTGAGACCCCATCGACCCAAGCTGAACTTGATGGTAGAAGCGGGCTATTCGTCAATCGTCGCCAGATCATACAGCCAGTAGAGACGATGTAGCTGGATAGAAGTGACGTTGTTGCCAAAGAAGTGATGGAGTTCAGTGCGACAGCCGAACCGATGTTGATGAGGGAAAGAAGACTTGAGATGAGGAAAGTCGTCAAAATGGCATTGAGAGGCACATCCCATCCTGTTTTTATCTTTGAAAACCAAGGGCTGAAAGGAACAGCCTGGTCTCGTGCAAATGCAAACAGTTGACGTGATGCCGTAGCCACCATAGTAAGATTGGAGAAAACAGTCATGGCAACAATAAATACCGACATCGCGGTAGCGCTAGCCGTTGACTTTGTCGAGTTGTAAAAGACTTGCATAAAGGGATAACCAGTTGGCGACTCGATGACTTCATACAGGTCGCCTATACAGAAGGAAAATGTGATTACCATAATCCATCCAAAAGCACCATTGAAGATAGTCGTCGTAATCATGGAGCGTGGCAGAGCGCGGCCGGCATCGCGCAACTCTTCGGACATGTGGACAGCAGCATCTGCGCCCAACAGTGGTAAAATTCCTGCGAGAATCCCCACGAGGGTTGAACCTCCCACGCTGCCCCAGCCTCCACCATCACTGAACTCTGTGAAAACCGCTTTGGCATCTGCTCTGGGCGAAAGAACCCAGAGGGTAACAAGTATGCCGAAAAAGGCAAAGATGTGAATCACAAGGATTAACGCATCAATAAGTGGTAGCTTTCTGGCAAGCACAGTATTGAAGAGCACGGAGAAAGCAGCAACGGCCACGGTGAGTAGAGTACCATGCCATGGTTTGGGGACGTAATCGGGGTTGTTCAAGACAATAAGGCCTTGAATCTGCGTGCCGGCAATGAATGCCGAGGAGGCACAGGATGTCTGCCAGCCGAGTACACACATCCACCCCATAAGGTAACTGATAAATTTCTGATATTGCGGCGGCGCAAATTCAGATACCCAATGATATTGTCCTCCAGTCGTTGGTGCCCTGCAGAAAGTTAGATGAGAAATTCAGCCATATATATGGATTGTGAATAACTTACATTGAGGCCATTTCAGCCATCGTCGTGTTCACCAAGAGGAAACCCATCCAGCAAACAAAGAACATCCAGATGAAACCGGCAGTTCCGCCGTTAACAAGGCCGATTGTAGACACACTTTGAATCACAAGTTCACTTAGTAACTCAATCATCACATCATCTTTAAACCCCAATTTACCTTAAAGAGAACTCCCACGACGCCATTAGAATCATAGAAAATCCAAATATGGACAAGAAGCGAAAATTTCTCTATTAGATGCTGCGTTAGAAAACTCGGCGAGTCAAAGCCCAAGAATCAACTGGCACGAACCCTCATTTCCTGTACCTTGCCCATGCGGTACATGTCGGCGCGATCGGCCGCGTTTCCTCTCTTCTCATCAACATCCCCATCGTTGAGGCCAATGGTAGCATCATTGACCTCAGAAATTTCTTTATCGTCGACTACCATTTTTGCGGTGATGAGGAACCACTTTGGGGGGAAGTGGTGGTTGCGCTGAAAAGGCCACAACAAAACAAAAGGGGAAGAAAAAGAAAAGAAAGAAATATCATCTAAAATCTGCAGCTAGTGTTCCATGGATGATGCAGGAGAGAGGATGCATACAGTAGACACGCATGGCCAGACAGTTGCAAACATGGGAGCAATGCGAAGTACTTGTATCCTACCATTTCAATTACATTGGGAATAGCGCACACCGGCCTGAGTCCCCCGACCTGGCCTGGTGCATGCGTGTTGGTCGTTCCTTGTCTAATCCCTACCTTGTGGAGTGCAGGGAACTCCAGTATAATGCAGCTGCTGGCACTGTCTTTCAGGCACAGAGATGGAAGGAAATCATACGGTCCACAAAGATTAGCCAAGATTTCGGTGACCCCATACGGATTATGGAGTATTGAACTACTGAATATGAGGTGACAGAAACCTGACTAGAGCTGCGTCTTGCTACCTGACTCATTATTTCCAAAAATAAATAGTCTATACATGTATTGTAAAGGTCTGAGACTGCGTCCTCAAGGATGGAAGGATTTGCGTCGCAGGCAAGGACATGGTTTGTTCCAAGTATGTATGAGTACGGAGCATTCGTAGCTTTGTTAATGCAGGTAGGTGATGAAATCTGACCGAATCACATCACCAAGGAAAAAACCCTCCAGCCCCTGGTCTCAAGCTGAGAAGCTTACTCTGTACTTGTTTGTGGTTGGTACGAGGATAAGCCGTTGGATACGTTGTAATTAGCCTGGATTCAGGATCTTCTGGTCTGGAACCCACATCACACGCCCATCCATCTGTCAGGATCGGGACTTTGGCTGCCGGCACGCTGAGAGTGTATGTAAAGCAAGGACTTATAGGCATTCGTTATCTCTTGCAAATATTTATTTCTTCGATGCTGTCAAGTCATTGCCTCTCTTGGGCTGGACCTACAGGTCTTCCTCACTCATGGATCCAGAATCATCGAACGATGGCTCCTTTCAATTCTCGCGCGTTACGTTCAACGATCATTCGGGGCAGTTATGGATCGTGACAATTTTATCGTTGATATATGGGTTTCTTGGTGCTATGACGCGAGTGTACATCAAGTACCGGATGTTTGGGTTTGATGATCTACTGCTTGCTTTCGCGACAGTAAGAAAACTGATCCCGTATTTGATAACGAAGTTAACCATCAGTTAGGTCTTCCATATAGCTCAAGCCATCGCAATGTTTGTTGGCTTGAATAATGGCGTCGGCAAGTTCAATTCTATTACGCCACCAGAACAATGGGCGACGTGTTCAAAAGTAAGCCTCGAGTAATGTTTTCACTTTTCAGCAACTAACGCATCCACTCACAGTCCGTTCTCGCTGCCATTATTCTCTGTCTTATAACCTTGAGCCTCGCCAAATGCTCCGTCCTCGCTCTTATTCTTCGAATTATTGACTCCAAGACTGGGAAGAGCAAACCGTTCTGCATTGGACTTATGGTTCTTAGTTCGGCATGGGGAATAGGCTCATCTTTAGCATTCCTCATCAACTGCCGTTCCGGCGCATTGTTGACTGTGGATAATGTTGAACAATGTCCCAATCAGGTACGAAAGAAGAATCGTGTTGTGACTCGTCGAGATCTCATGAAGATGCATAGTCTAATCTGTGAGTTGCGCTTAGAATGCACGCTGGGCTGTCATCACTGCGATTGACATCCTAACCGAGATTCTTACCTGGCTTCTTATTGTATGGGTCTCCTGGAGCGTTAACATGTCCTTCTCCCGCAAGTGTCAGGTCGCCTTGGCTTTCTCATTCCGTCTGCCACTCATCGCCTTCTCAGCCATCCATCTGGCGTATTTCAGCAAGTACCCGACCTCCCCCGAGCCTCAATTTGCTGTGACAAACAGCCTGCTCTTCCAACAAACTATGATTGTCTGGTCTCTTATTACTGCCACGGTACCAAACATGAAGAATTTTCTCAAATCCTTCTCCATAGGCTTAGGCTTTCCCCTGGCCTACGACTCCAGCGTGTACGGGTCAAGCAACGCGTATCCACTTCGCTCACTCGAGAATAGCCGGTCCAAGGCCACTTCAGCTGCAGGGACATCGACCTCTGTATGGATCCGTGATCAATCTGACAGCGAGGCCCGTGGTCGACCTCACAACTGGAGGCCGGATCATGTTCCGAATCAAACTGCTGCCATGGCGCACTTCGGCAGGGATAGCCGTGAGAACCTGTCAGATGAGGAAAGGTCCAGAACCGGCAGTCGAGATATGATAATCATCAAGGAGGTGGCATGGAAGGTAACGCATGAGGACCATCAATCGGCGGGTGCTAGCTCTTTGTAATTATTTGTCCGTGGAAAAAGCACTAGATAAATTTCTGTAACAGAATCATTGGTCTCCCACTGCAACGAATCTTCGGTCAAAGCCCAGACCCTTCGGATGTATATACGCTACAAATTTTTGACATGTGGAAATCGTCGGGAGAAAAACGCGGAAAGGAACCGTGGTGTGAGGGATTTTCAACGAACCCATCATCAAGAAGTTACGTTAAGCATGGGCCGGCCAACAGCACACCGGAGCCGTCACAATTCAGCAAACGGATGGCAAGGGTATTTGATGCCGAGCCAATCGGATCACAACGTGACTTCGCCGTAGTTTGCTGTAGTTTGCATACAACCAGCCTCGTCACAGTCCCGGCCCCTGTCAGCAGTGCAAAACCATCAACAAAAAACTGTGGCAGCAAAAGAGCATGCTTTACTCCGAACAGCACAGCAGACAAATTAATGGCACTTTACGGCATCGGGAGATTCAACGGCCATCTTAGGCAAATTGAGTTAATGCCGAGAGTGCATACACTATCTCGCATCGAGTTACATCAAAACCCGAGCTCGCATAAAAGGACAGTTTCTCTTCACTAAGGCTTACCCTCGAGATGGATGGCGACGTTAGTAGACAGCGGGAAGTAGGGCCGCCCCGCCGGCGCTATCACATACTAAACTCGTTGGTTCTGGTTCGCACATTTGTGGCGTTTCATGCTGGTACGACAGTCCTGACGAGTCGCCTGAAATGCACATGAACCATACGAGGATCCTTGTGGGAACATGTGAGGCGTTCGTCGCTAATAACTGAGAAGCCTCCTAGAAGCAGCTCTCGGCCGTGTTTGCTAACTAGGCGGTTTCGATATACAGGGATATTTGTACCAAATTTGGTTTTTGTTGCGAAGCAGTCAAACACGGTAGCTCCTTGTCACAATCATCACAGAGTCCTCGTATTCGCAGTTACCCCAAGTTTCACGATCCGTAGTCGCTGGTCGGTTTATTGGTCGTCTTCAGTCCTTCTTGGCCAACACACCGCATCGTCTCATCATCTCTCACTCATCGTAGCACAACATGTCCGAAGTTGTGGTGCGTGATGCGCGCTACTCAGAGTTACCCGAAATTGCTCGCGTGATGGCAAAAGCATTTTGGGAAGATAATTTGTTTGGCCAGCTCATCCACCCTCATCGAAACGAGTATCCGAACGATGTGCACTTGTACTGGCTGCGGCGGGCTCGCGTCAACTTCTGGGACCGTCGCTGGCGATGGCTGGTTGCCGTGAATAAAGATGAGACTGGTCGTGAGGTTATCGCCGGCATTGCGCAATGGGCGAGATTGGGGGATGGTGGCAAGAAGTTGGAGCGATCGTACTTGGATCCTCGTGAGTATACTCTTGTATTCCATCTATCTGTAGAAGCTAAGTACAGGTCTAGGGAATTTGCTGAAGCCTCTGTCCTCTATCGCCATGAGGATACATGCTTGGTTGTGGCCAAGTCGGGCAAGTGACCCTGCGCAGGAGAATATTATAGAGCGATCGTATCCTTATTTTGACACAATCTGGAGCGGCAAGCGTGCTGAATCATGGTATCTCGAAGGATTAGCAGTGCGGCCGGATTTCCAGGGCCAAAACATAGGTCGAAAACTGACGCAATGGGGTCTCAAGCAGGCTGAAACTGAGGGAGTCTGCGCGTCTGTGGTTAGTGCTCTGGGCAAAGATGGATTTTACATGAAATGTGGGTTTGAAGAGCAGCACGGAAACGCCACACATGGCGAAGGAAATCCATTGGCAGGTGTTGAGGGTGCCAATATATATTGGAAATGGCCCAAGACGGACTCATAGCACACCCAGGCTGCCTGTTTGTATATACTGAAGTATTGACCTGTTTCTTCGACATGTATTTCTCACTGGCTATCTGTAATTTATCGACAGAGTATATACTTTCAATTATTCATGAGCACTAATGTCATCAATCTTAGACATTAGACACCGATCGAGTCCAATCTTGTGAAAGCAGGGACTACATCCCATGTAGCCCGTCTCATCACAGTCTCACAAGAGAAGGCACCACGGACAAGATATTACGAACTTATTATAAAGTTTCTATAAAGATGGAATATTAACACTACATCTGTCTATTAGTCTATTCCACTTCCCCATCTAATGAAACCTCATTTCTCCAATGAAACTCCTTCACCGCGAATCGCAACAGGTACATATGACGACTTAGAAGCAATAAGCCCAGCAAGCGTAGCCAGTGGAGCATTGCTCAAGATGTCGAACACAGAGATGTCACTCTTGACGGTCTTGAATACCCAAGCTCGAATCTCCACGGCCACGAGACTGTCAACGCCATACGCATTCGCAGGGCGGCCAGAGTCGAGATCCGCTTCGTCCATCATCATGGCCTTGGCCAACTTCCGCATCAGCGCTACGCAAACAGCAGCTCCAGCTTCATCTAGATTCTGTGCTGCGCCCAAAGCTGTGCGTAGCTCTTCGGATCTGTCAGGCTCGCCGGACCCGGCAGTGCCGTTATCCTGTGTGTCGTAAACACTGACTGGACCAAAACGGCGCTCGCTGTGCCAGTACAGCTCTTCATAGCCACCCTGCTTAAGCATGCCTCCTGTAGTCAGGCCGACCGTGTTTTCAGCCTCCGGCAGCAAGCCAGCCATGCCTGCCTCTATAACATCCAGCACCTCAGTTTCCTTAAGACCAGCCATTGCGCCAGAGTTAAGGTAGCCTAATGCTTCACCGTGGACTGCAGCCCAACCGACGCCCAAAACAAGACCAAGATCGATACTTGTTCCTTTGAGGCCAAGGGAACGGCGGTGGCGAGCGACGGCATCTTGGTATGTGTTTCCTGTTATTGAGATTCCATGTTAGTTGTCTGCTTCTTTTTCGAGAGTCGGTGTCCCTATGCAAATCCCTCCAATATGACAGGAGATTAAACTTACCGGCGTTGTAGTTGCCTTGTCCTCTGGATCCTACAATACCTCCAACAGAGGACATGCAAATGAAGAAATCAAGGTCTTTGGGCAGCTGTTCGTGCAAGTTTCTTGTAACTTGGACTTTGGGTCGGACAGCAGTGTGAAACTCTTCAACCGTCATGTTCTCAAAGAAAACATCTTGCAACTGCATGGCAAAAGTAATGACTCCACGAATGGCGGGGAAGTTGGCAGATTTGATCTCTTGTAGCACTCTGGTGAGCTCGGCTTCATTGCTGATATCGCTTGCGAAAGCCTTGCTCTGGACATTGATCTTCGCCAATTCTTCCAGAAGTGCCTTTGCCTCTGGCCTGCTTGCACCTGAGCGAGACGTAAAGACAAGGTAGCGGGCACCTTTTGAGGCCATCCAAATTGCAAGTGATCGTCCGAGACCACCAAGGCCACCAGGGATGATATAAGTTGCATTGGAAGACAGAGTGAATTCCTTCTTCTTAGGAGGAACAATCTGTTTTTCTGATGTTAGCATTCTTCCTATTTCTAGCTGCGCCAGTTAGTTGTAAATAAATATCTTACCGGAACAATGTCGTCATCATTAGCGGCCAGCACCATCTTTCCGATGTGCTTTCCCGTCTGCATAATGCGGAACGCCTCCTCAATCTGGGAAAAGTTCATAACCTTGAGAGGCGTGACGAGTTTCGTAACACCCATGGCCCAGTACTTCATCACGTCTGCCAAAATTCTGCTGAGCAGTGGAACGTTCTCTCTGTACACAGACAGCATGTTCACGCCAGAGAAGCTGATGTTGTGTAGGAAAGGCGTCATGTCCAGGCCCGTGTTACCGGCTAATAAACAGTCAGAATCTCTCCACATTACCTATGCATGTTATAAGGGAATCAGGTTTGCGACTTACTAATATCTCGTTTGCCCAGCTCAATAAACCGACCAAAAGGCGCGACACACAGCCAACTTTGCCGTAGTCCCTCTCCAGCAAGAGAGTTCAAGACGACGTCGACGCCCTTACCGTTAGTCATACGCTTAATGCCGGCGGCAAAGCTATGGTCTCGGCTGTTGAATATATGATCTTCACGAATGCCGTACGTCTCCATCAAGAAACGCTTCTTGAACTCGGTTGAAACAGTTACGAAGATCTCGGCACCGATATACTGAGAGATGATGATAGCTCCTTGACCGAAGCCACCTGCGGCAGAGTGGATAAGAACGCTTTCACCCTTCTGCAGACGGGCGACATCAAACAGCGAGTAGACGGCTGTTCCGTAGATAGAAACGATCGATCCACCCTCTTCGAAAGACATACCGTCGGGCATTCTCTGGTACATCTCCTCCGGGTTACGGATATACGTGCGGTAAGTTCCCAGACGGAATGTCATGACCCTGTCACCCTCCTTCCATTGGGTGACGGACTTTCCAATGCGAGTGACGACGCCACTACACTCAACACCCAAGTTGGTATCCTGGATTTGACCCATGGCAATCATGACGTCGTGGAAGTTCATACCCACAGCCTTGACCTTGATTTCGACCTCTCGGTCGCCAAGAGGCAGCGGGTATTCGTCGCAGTCTGTAAACTGGAACGTATCCAACATTCCAGGTACTTTGATCTCGAGCGCAAGAGCACGGCCAGGCTGATTGAAGGGCAACTTCACTGCAGGGGGATCCTCTGCGTTGGTCTCGAAGAGGTTGCTCACCTCGTGGTCGGGGTATAGACGAGGCACATTGAGCAGCTTATTGCGTAGAGCATATTCCCATTCCGCATTTGAAGGATCAGCCTTGGACTTGAAGATCTGGCTAATAATCGCGCAAGTGGTGTCGGAGTCGATGGATTCTTTGGGATCAAGATCGAGCGATGTGAACTGCAGCCCGGGGTTTTCTCCTCGAATAGTTCTGGAAAGTCCAACAATAAGACTGGACTCAGGAGTGGTACATTCCATGGTACCACCGTTAGTGAGCCACAGAGTGCTTCTTGATCCAAGAACTGCCTTCTTGGCAGATTCCCAGTCCTCACCCTTGATTTCATGAAGCAGAGGTTTGTTCGACTCCACTGCGACAATGCATGCCTTGCCACTGAAATCAGTAGCGTCGACGTCCTTCAGCGAAACTACTTCGACTTGAACGCCCTCTTTATCTAGCAGCGTTGATAGCTTTGATGCCATCGCATCGACAACGGGGTCAGCGACTGCTGGCTTGACGACGACGACGTTCTTGGGTAGCGGAGGAGAGGTGGTCTCTACAGCCACGGAGAAAATGAGCGAAGACTGGTAAACATCTTCTCTGCTATCGTCTCGGAAGGACACATGCAGTCCACCGAATCCGTGCCTGCGCAGGTAAACGTCCCATTCGCTTTCTGAGAGTCTTGGGCCCCATTTCCGGTTATCGTTCTCACCTGCACAATTGTTAGTCGGGATTAAAATTTTAAGCACTACACTATGTATGACTTACCGAGCCACCATCCGGGAAGTGTTCCGAAGATCATCGGAACACGAGCCATCGTTGTGGTCAGCTCACCCAGGAGCAAAACTCCGCCACTGTAAACCGAAAGTTAGCTCTAGGTCACGAAGAACTATATGGTAAGTACTCACGGTCTGAGCATGCTACGGCAGTGCGCCAAACATCTGTCGATAGACGAACAAGCGTGAATAACGTTGTTTGCAATGACAATATCATATTGACCGACAGGGAATCCTTGCTCAGCGGGATCCTTCTCAATGTTGAGAATCTTGTATTCCAAGAACTCTGCATATTCACTAAAGTCCTTGGCAGCAGGTTCAAAGTATCCGCTGCTAATGTCAGTGAACGTGTACAGCTTCAGTCTAGCGGCGGCATCATCGCGTTTTCCAAGCGTCGTCAGAACTAGCTTTGTGGTTGCTCCGGTACCTGCGCCAACCTCCAAGACGCGAAGTGGTCTCTTGTGAGAGATTTGCCTCACGTATTCTTCAAGGACTGGGTTGACCTTTTCAACACCAATGACGTTTCGGTAATATGAAGTCAGCAAGTCGTCTTCACGGAGAACCTGGAGAGGCTCAATTGCGCCGGTGAGGATCTCATTCATCGCATAGGCGACGCGAACCAGCATCTTTCCGTCCACAGACTCATTAGAAACCTTCTCGAGTAAGGCCGCATCAAATTCCTCGGTGGTGTTCAACCAGTCAATCTTCTTGATGGGGGAGCTCTGGCAGTTAAGCTTGCCTTCGACAGCAAGGTCGTACTGGTGCTGCATGTATTCATAGAACAGACGATGATGCGGCGCGAACGTCTTCGAGTCTTCTGTAGTAAACTTTCCAAGGACTCTCTTACAGATAATTAGACAAGCCAATTCGAGATCGTAGATTGTTTCGTATTCTGGATCAGGATATAGTTCGGCGAAGGGGGAGAGGAAGGCCTTCAAACCATCGGCAGTGAGCTCTTCAATGTCAGGCCCCCAGTGTGTGCACGCGCCCAGTTTCTTGATCGACTTCGTTGTACCAGAAGACGACGCAATGCCCTCCGTCATCGTCTCGAGCGTGATGACTCTGCATCCCTCAAACACAACGAGAGGTTCTTCCCAGTCGCCATCAGAAGCGACAATAGTACCAACGGATTCCTGGAAACCGTGCGCTGTAGAGCGAGAGTAACCGTAAAGCTTGTCGCCAGGCTTCTTGCTCGCCACTTTGCTTGAGATGTAAACACTCTCAACGAAGCGAGGGATCTTGGCCCTATCAACAAGTGCTCCACGAGGTGAGCAGGCAGGCACAATCATCTGTACGATACCATCGAGCGTCGCAGGGTGAATGATATGATCATGCTCAAAGTTCTCAGGCATAAAGGACCTTGTGTCTGGAACTTCGATAGCGCATTGAGCCTGGTAATGTCCTGAACCGATATGGACGAGTGACTTGAAAGATGGGCCCCATTGCAAGCCGAGTTCAGCGAGCTATTATGATAGTCAGTAACGGATCAAAAGTTCAGATGGCTTACTGTATAAACATACCGAAGCGTAGACGTCAGCTGGATCCTCAATATCCAATCCGGCGTCCGTGATTTGCTGATACTCTTCTCGGAACTTCTTGGCTCTGGCAGCATCTTCATTCGTAAAAGTAGGGTTTACCGCCGTCTTATACTTGACCTGGATTAAACCTGAGCAGTGTTGTGTCCAGGCTCCTTGGCGATCTCGGCAGGAGATGGTGAACTCGTTCCATGTCCAATCGGGAAGCCTTGAGCCAGCGCGCCAAGGACGAAGTTGAATCTTCGACTCAACAGCCTCGTCAGCTGGAATGATCATGGCCGCGCCAGCCGAGATGTCTCGCAACTGAAAGCCCTCAATCTCCTTCGTCTTATCGGCCACCTGGCGCGAGGCCTCGACGGCCATAACGATCATACCTGCAAAAGGATACAAGATGGACGACTGGACTTGATGGTGCTCCAACCATGGGATTTCGGAAACTCGGAGATAATTGCGCCAGCTGGGCTGTTGCTCGCTGGAGTATTCGTCTCTGGCTCCGACGAGGTCGTGCCTCGGCATGTCTCGCAATCGGTAAGCGCGAGAGATGGGAGATTCATACCAGTACTTCGTGCTGTGGTTCCAAGCAAACGGAGGCATATCAACAAGAGCTGCTGACGTATCTTTGTCAGAGTTATTAATCTGAGCAACATCCACAGCATAGCCGCGTTGGAACAAAGTTCCCATGGCTTCAATCGCGGTCAAGCTGGCACTGCTATCGCGTTTGAGGAGTGAGACATAGAGGATATTGAGCTTCTTGGCTTCTTCGACTGATAAAACTTGTCGGATTGGCCCTTGGAGAGCGGCATGAGGTCCAACTTCAACAATGAGGTTAATTCCACCACTGTTCTTCGTCGTTCGTCTCTTAGTTGGGTTGTGCTTGATTGCCGCTTGCAATGATTGGTTGAACTTGACGGGATTAACCAAGTTGGAGACCCAGTATGATGGTTTCGCAAGCTCAGCCGCTTCAATGATTTCTCCTGTCACGGACGAGAACATCCGCACGCTGGCATCATCTGTCGCTAGTGAGATATCGCTAATCGATTTCAAATATGATGCTTCGATAGCCTTCATATGGGGAGAATGGTAAGCCGTCTTTACCATCAGCTTCCTGTTGAACACCTTCCTCTCTTCTAGAAGAGCTTGGGCTTGAGAGATAGCAGAGATGTCACCAGAGAGCGTAACGCTAGATGGACTGTTAATACAGGCAACGACCAAATCACCGTCTGTGACCTGATCAACGAGAGCCTGGGCATCCTCATAGCCCAAGCCAGCCGCAAGCATAGCGCCTTCTTTCTTGATGGTGCTAGAGAGAAGACCACGAAAGTATGCAACTTTCCAAGCCGATTCCCGGCTAATGGCTCGTTTAGCATAGGCGGCCTATATGCACATCAGTACCATTTCTATAAATAGAAGGATATATGATTCTTACAGCAATTTCTCCGCTGGAGTGTCCCACTACGACGGATGGCTTCACGCCCCAGCTGCTGAGAAGGTCTACGAGAGCCACTTGCAAAGCCGTACAGGCAGGCTGGCTGAGAGCCGGGTCATTGATACGCGATTTCTCCGCCGTCGCATTGAGCTCCTCTGTATAGTTGTTAGTATATTGATTGCATCTTCAGCTAGTAAATAGCATTCAACTCACCGACAAGGTCCCATTCACAACCAAGTTGTTTCAATGTCGAAGCCGCGGCTTGAATTGACTCTCTAAACACCGGGTATTTGAACAAGTCACGACCCATAGCATACCATTGGGCACCTTGTCCAGTAAATGCGAAAGCGACAGTAGGCTGTTCGGCAGATCGTTCAGGTTTCCTTGGCTGCTCAAAAGCGTCAATAGCCTCTTGAAGGGTGGAAGCAATGCCAAATGATTTCCATGGGAACTTGCTACGCTTATTGGATAGTGTAAATGATAGCCTTCCGAGCAAGGCGCTCTCTTCTTCTGGTGAGACACTGAGAGACTTGACATATGAAGCCAAGCTAGTTGCAGTACGGTCAGCCCCCTTCTGTTCAGGTGAAGACCAGACAAGAAGCTGAGGCAGCGGGTCGGCCACCGGAGTTGTAGATGGCAGGGCTTTGGGGATAGCAGGCGTCTCGGAAATGGTGTTGTGGAAGCCTTTCAATCCCCTGGAATCGAGGTAATGGAAAGCGTCATCGATGATACAGTGAGCATTAGTACCACCATAACCAAATGAATTGACACTGGCTCTGCGGACTCCCTCAGTAGGCCATGGGGTAAGCTCTGTGGGAACCTTGAGCTTCCATTTTGCCAAAGGAATGCGAGGGTTTGCCTTTTCAAACCAGAGATTCGGTGGCACTTGTCCTCTCTCCAAGGCATAGACGGCTTTGACCAGACCCGCAAGACCAGCAGCTCCCTCCATGTGGCCGATATTTGTTTTCACTGAGCCTATTAGGAGAGGATCCGACTCTGGTCTTACTTGACCAAAAGTAGCCGCAATAGCAGCGCATTCCAGAGGATCGCCAACAGGAGTTCCTTCGTAGTGTTAGATTGAATTGAGACGCGAGACAGAGGAAAGCGGGCTATACATACCTGTGCCGTGTGCTTCGAAGTAGCCAGTCTGCTTAAAGTCCAGCCCAGCAGAGGCATATGTCACGCGTATCAGCTCCTCTTGTGCCTTTGAAGATGGCACGGTAATACCTATTATGCGATTAGACCCCTACATACACATGGGAGCCGATTACAGAGATTTGACTTACCAGGAGTTCTACCATCCTGGTTGACACCTGTACCTCTGATGACGGCTCTGATAACGTTACCGTCTCGCAGTGCGTCCGCAAGAGGTTTTAATATGACAACAGCTGCACCTTCTCCTCGGGCATAGCCATTCGCCTTGTGATCAAATGACATAGACTTGGAGTCAGGACTGAGGAAATGGAGTGATGTCATAGCATTTTGCATCTCTGGCATCAAAATGATATTGGTACCTCCGACAATTGCCTAGAATAGATGAGCAAAGAGTAACTTCTCTAAAAATGGGGGGCGCTCTTACTGAGGTTGATTCTCCCGCCCGAATGCTCTGGCAAGCAAGATGAAGGGCTACAAGCGAAGATGAACACGCTGTGTCTAAACTGAGACTGGGTCCTTTGATATCGAGGAACCACGAGACACGGTTGGAGATTAAAGCAGCGCCATTACCCGTTCCTTCATATAGACTAGGAAGATCATCAGTATTGAAAAAGAAAAAAAAGACGCTTGAGTATTTATCTTACGGAATATCTTCAGCATCATGGCCTGGTTGAGTGTTAGCTTTCAAGTAGCAAATAGGGGGTGACTTAGGCCAGACAACTTACCTCTCATGCCAGTATAATCTTTTGTGAAAGAAGCCATATAGCAGGACATGTTGGATCCCGCAATCTCCTCAATGCTTATGCCAGCTACTCAGAGTTAACTTTTCTGTCACAAGCTATAATAGTAATAAATACTCACCATTCTCAAGTCCTTCATACGATAGCTCCAGAGCTAATCGTTGTTGTGGATCCATAGCATGTGCCTCCTTGGCTGTGATAGAGAAGAAAGGAGCATCGAATCTAGCGATGTCTTCCTTTAGAAAATTTCCTCCCCTGACATTCATTGAGCCATGTCGCTCGGCGGAGGGGTGATAGAAAGCCTCGATATTGAATCGATCCTTTGGTACTTCTGAAAGGGCATTTCGTCCTTTCGAGACCATGTCCCAGAGCTTGTCCGGGTTGGTAGCTTCACCTGGAAATCTGCCTCCCATGCCAACAATAGCAATTGGTATGGAGGCATCCTGTTTCAGAATCGCGTTTGCGTCCATGGTAGTGGATTTACAACAGGAAAAGGACTGAAGCTAGCTCAAGGCTGTGTTAAAATTATATAAATTCGGGTATAATTTGTAGCAAAACATATAGCTGGGGGCCTCTGTTCTATTATATACCTAGCTTAATGACAATTGCCTCAAGCTGTTGCTTATCCTCACTGAGAGAAATAAGACGCCGACACATCCGCCATCTTACGGAGAGCCGCATTTGCTATACATGCCAATGTCCATAATCATCGGATCATTTTCTGCAACTTTGGAGCTGACGTCTGTCACCCATGTGGCCTAATCAGTTTACATGCATACATAGCCCAGTACTCGTACCCCAGAAGATTAAGCGAGCAACATAGACCCCCTCCCCTGATAGCTAATAGGGGTCTGTGATCTATCACTATTTTGGGAAATCAATGACCAAGATTATGTTACAGTTTTCAGCTTGACGTGTTGATCATACTAGGCATATGAAAGGTTGAAACAGTGTCGGCCGTCTAGAACGATGGGACCGGATACATGGGTGGATGTAATGTAACACGTTTGCTAGCTACCTAGACGACAATTCTAATCATCTTGTTAGCTTTTGTATATAGTTGAACAATACTATAAGATCACAGTCCCCCACTATAGGCCTAGATATTTACGATTACATACAAGAATAATCGGGCATAGATTGTCATGACCCCGAGGTACATATGCCACGGCTGACAGAAATCATATCATACAGGGGAGGTATACATACATTAGTGCCTCGCTGCAATGATCTTCAAACAGTCTAAGTGCAGAATCTACATGCCTAATACAGTAGTTGTAGCAATTTACTCCTGGAACTATTTGTTTCCAATTGCAACAAGTCCCACTCTACCTGGCGGGTTGACTAAGCCGGCTACTTTGACCCGCCTCTTTTGCTGGAGAAGTAGGGGTCTATAAAGTGACCGGCTATAAAGTGACCGGCTTACTACCTACCTAGTCAACCTGCTAGGTAGTTTCCGAGCTCCTATTCTATGGATCTTAATGCTCTCCTTGTTTGATAGTATGCTTACGGGGTGTTGTTGGTCTCACCGCAGGACACATTATTCAACATACTATACTGTTTTGAGAAGTTTCTGTTGAGCTTGTCCAAACTAACAGAGAGCCAAGAGTTTACTAATTGTCATTTCTCCTCCAATGGAAAAAGGAAATAGCATACCATGAAAACGCTCAGCATTAGCACCAACGGCCTGCTTGTATAACTGGGTACAGCATTATGCGAGATACCGAAAAGTCCGAAAAAAGTCTGTGTCTCAATTTTCTCTTCCTTTTTTATAGCTCTATTCTGTATTTGCATAGAGGCATTATACGATTTCTTACTTTTTCTTTACTTTTTCGCAGACCAAGTCTCATTTGCATTTGCCCACTTGTCCAGGCTGACGACTACCTGATTCTACACCTAGAGCTGTTTTCCAACAAAAGACAAAGTCACAATGCGTATACTTTGCCTCCATGGTCTGGGAACAAATTCCAAAATCCTAGAGTCACAGCTTACAACACTCCGGTCTCGGCTCCCTTCTGAATGGGAATTCGAATTCCTTGACGGCGAAGTAGAAGCGCAACCAGCTCCCGGTAAGAGAAGACTAATCTCGTAGAAAGTTACTTAGGTAGAGACAGATCTAACACATTACGTGTTGTTTGAAGGTGTTTCTGAGTATTTCCCCGGGCCTTACCTATGCTACTATGACGATCCTACCCCTCAGGCGGTGCAAGACGCAGTCGATATGATCATGGACGTTGTCCAAGAGGACGGACCGTTCGACGCTATATTAGGCTTCTCGAATGGAGCAGCTCTAGCTGCGACCGTGATAGCGGCGGCAATGGAGATTGACCCCTCAGATCCCCCATTCAAGGCTGCAATCTTCATTTGTCCGACAATGCCTTTTCGTCTTGACTCTGGCCCTCTCCGGGTTACAGTCACCGATCCGGACACCATAACCGCGATACGACATGACCTTGACGAAGAGACAAACAAAACCTACGACTGGCTCAGTGACCCTGAAACGGCTGGTATCATGGATGAATTCGAGAAGAAGAAGAAGAGACTTGACTACATCGATTTGAGCAGACTCCCCCAAACTGTAGAGCTGCTCCTGCGATACCACCCAGATGTTCAGGCACGAATGCTACATATCCCCACTGTCCATGTGATTGGGGACCAGGACGAGTATAATGAGCAGGGCCACAAATTCACTCAGCTCTGCGACCCGAAGCTCCGGAAGATTATAACACATGGCGGAGGACATCACTCTCCCAAGGAGAAGGGGGCCATTTTGAAAACGTGCCAAGCGATGGAGTGGGCATGCGATAGGATCATGTTCTCTAGCTACTAAGAAAGCCGCCATACCTAATATTGAATAAAGATACTATAATGGGAAGAGAAGGGGTATTTGCTAGTATCAGTTGATCTATAAGAAAACTCAGGCCACCGACGTAAATAGATAGAGAGGTATGTAGAGTAACATGGCTCGTTTTACTAGTTTAACCGTGCATGCGTACGAAATCAATATACTCCACCACGGTAAGCTTACTGCTAGTACAGTAGCATTGGGAATTGTAGCGTCGCAAGTCTACATGCTTGTATCCGCAATAGGCCCCCAGCGCTTAGATGACTATTGTGTACATTCCGTGAGCGAATTTTTCTTCACTTGGACTTTAATGTCTGTGATGCGTTATATATCTTCTGATACCAGTGGCAGTAAGCTAGTATCAGCGCGAAAGACGTCTATCAACTCGTCATTCGCCCCTGTCGAGAGTCATGGCTTTCACTAACATCGAAGCTGACCAAGATTTCGAGGATTCGCGCCGCAGCTTACAGTTTTATGCTGTCTTTCCCGGACTATGTTTCTCCATCCTCCTAGTGGCACTTGACACCAGCATAGTGGGAACCGCGTTGCCAACCATTGTTAGCAGTCTCGGTTCCGGTGCGTTATACATCTGGATCGTCAATGGCTATTTCCTATCGGTGGCGGTGGTACAGCCACTCGCCGGTCAGATGGCCGACATCTTTGGCCGACGAATTCCAATGCTCGCGTTTCTAGCATTGTTTACTCTCGGGAGCGGTCTCTGTGCTGGCGCAAGCTCCACCGAGATGCTCATATCGGCGAGAATTATCCAAGGCCTCGGAGGCGGCGGAATCTCCGTACTGGTGTCTATAATCGTCGGCGACTTAGTCCCGTTACGGTACCGCCAGAAGTACATGGCCATTGTCATGTCGTTTTTTGCCTTGGGGACTTTCATCGGACCAATTGTCGGCGGTGCGATAGTCACCAACGTTTCCTGGCGCTGGACTTTCTACATCAATCTTCCCGTCGGAGGCGTTGCCCTCTTCCTCGTTTTTTTCTTCCTCAAGGTGAGGCATCCCAGTGATGGCGCTATCATTTCACGTTTGATACACCTCGACTGGTCGGGCCATGTACTTCTCAGTGCCTCTGTCGTCTCTATCTTGATAGCCCTCACTTGGGGCGGAACTAAATATCCCTGGGACTCTGGGAGAGTTCTTGCCCCCCTCATTCTTGGCGGTTTTGGCCTGGTTTTTTATCTCCTTCATCAACAATATGCCTCCAAAGACCCATCTATGCCACTGCGCCTGTTTGGAAACAGAACCTCGCTTCTGGGTTTCGTTCTTACCTTTCTCCATGGAATGATCATGTCGTGGTTCAGTTTCTTTATCCCAGTCTATTTCCAGGTCCTCAAAGAAGATTCTCCTCTGATGGCTGGCGTCAATGTACTGGCTTTGGCCATCCCATTTACGCCAGCTGGCATACTTGGCGGACTTATCGTCACATGGAGTGGCCGTTATAAGCCAGTTCTCATCGCTGGTTTAGCACTACTACCGATTGCGACTGGGTGCTTTACGCTACTCACGGCCGAGACTCCGACTGCCCAATGGGCTGTCTTTCAGGTCATTGCTGGATTGGGTGGAGGTCTAGCACTTACCTCCACGCTCCCTGCAATCCAAGCCCCCTTGGCAGAAGGTGATTTAGCTGCTGCCACTGCAGCTTGGGCATTTGTGCGAAGCTTTGGGATGATATGGGGAGGTTCGATTCCAGCAGCCGTCTTCAATTCCAAGGTAGACAGCCTTATATCTCGGATTGATAATGCTCAAGTTCGCTCTCTTCTCGCCTTGGGAGGAGCATATGAACATACCACTCGGTTATTCATCACCTCATTCAATGACCAGCCGGCTTTAAAGGCACAAATCATTAGCGTCTATACTGACGCACTTCAAGAAACTTGGTATGTTTTGTTAGCGTTTGCATGTATCACCAGTCCTATTGCTTTGTTTCTCAGAGAGATACCATTAAGAACAAGACTTGAAACACAATATGGCTTGGATGAGTCGAAGACAATGGTTGAGCCAGCGAACATGGATGCCTCATTAGGCAATTCAGCTGTGGCCGTGGAACTGGAACCGCAAGATGAGCCAACACAGATCAGTGGAGCTGGTCATCATTCTTAGCCAAAAAGAGGTATAAAGCGAGAAATAGCAGATACCTGCACCTGAAATGAGCATACTCAATTTTGCGGCATTGTGCCAATTCAATCTGGTTTTTATTCCTTCCGTGCGGTGCTAAACAAGCAGCTAAGTAGCCACAGCGTCCACGCCTCCTCATCAAGTCCTTGCACGCGGAGTCATCAATATGACACATCTGGTGTCATCAAAATACATTATTCGCAATTTAGAGTCTGGACTCATTCGAAGCTACGACGAGATGAACCACATAGGTGGATAGATACATTGCGCTTCCCCAGTATCGGTGTAGCTCTAAAAGTCTTCTTCTCCCAAAAGCAACCGGGTAGGTAGAATACGGCATCTTTGGTCTGTAAGCCATTCTCCGAGCTATGTCCTTCGTAAAACTGCCAATAGGCTATTGCATACATGAATAATAGGCAAAATAAGTCCTATCATTACCAAGCTAATACTACTACCGGTAAGCGGACATCCTCGGGCCGGAGGTGCGGATACGGGAGATGGGCTCGGGGGGCTTCGGGGGCTAATAGAGGTATCTCAAGCTAGGTATTCGTGTGCAACGTCTGGGGTCCACATAGCCTCAAATGCATGTCAGATGGATGGGTTCAGAAATCAGATGAAAATACAGCAGGGATCACACATAAGATTCATGTAGCGTGACAGGGGCAGAACATCAGACAAACAATTTGCGGGGATCAACATTCAGTTTCAATGCGTACACGACAGGGGCAAAACATTAGACAAATAAACGGCTGGGGTCAACAATCAGATCAATCCATGCACGACAGTGGTCGATCTTTGGAATCATACCTATAAGAAAGCGAACCAGAATGCCGACAGCCGCAGCGACAGCGTACGAGTACTTGACAGATTGCCATATTTGAGCAGCTGACAGGAGCACATTGGCAGCAATTGGAGTCGAGCTCTTGCGGGGCGCCGTCTGTGCTCTATTGCTTACACTCGTACGAGCGCAGAGGCACTACTGAGGAACTCCATAATGGGAAACTTCTCAGGACTTACTTACAACACTCCGTGCTCGTACGAGTGCGTGCTAGCCGTGCTTACCGTGCTTGGCCTGCATTCGGTAGTCTTGGGAACTAGGTATTGTTGTTCTGGAACATCTCTAGAAAACACAAACGTCTTGGATGCTGTACGTAATTTACCCGTGGTCGGGATATCTTCATTCCATCGTCACTCGACTCGTAGCTTTGACACTTTTTACATATATGAGACGTTGCGAATTGCTCAACGAAGCTCCTCGTATATTGATTATACAACTCGCTGCTACTACTGCCAAACAATTCTGCACTGACTTGAGATGACAGGTTTGACAAGCTTCCAACGAGACCTGTCAGCGCATCGATAAGCAGGTTCCGGCCACAATTCTAGGGCGCCCCGCTGATGGCAGTGTCACACCGCTCACACCCTTTCATAGGCCCAGCCATGCAAGATGACTCTATCCTGGTTGCAGTTATGGAACTCTCTACAGGTACTCCATAGTGTCTGTTGGGACAGGAAGCATGGCAGCGCGTCAAAGAAACATGGGTAGGAATAATCTTGTCGATTAACCCGTTTTGGGAATTTGCATTCGTCTTTTCTGAATGGCAGTTTGGTGCATACCTTTTCGTAGACGCGATCATTTTATGTTACTGGTAGCAATTCTTGAAACCTGCTCTTAGCGTGAGAAACTACGCACTTTACCACATGAATGAGTAGACGTTGAGGGTAGGCGAAGTGATTGCCGTTATCGTTCTAGAACCGGCACTCGGACATCCGGAGAGTGCCGGTGGAGTCAATCTACTTCGTTGCTGTAGAACATTGTCAGACGAGAAATGCCGCTTCAAAGATTTCGTTGAGCCGCCTTTGATCGATGACATGATTACGGTGCAATTCACATTTGGAAGCCAAGGCGCCAGTGGAGACTTTTTCCTTTCGTGTTAGCGTTTGGGCTGTCATCAATTCGCCAAGCCTAACCATTCCGTACACGAAGCGGAATGGACGAAGCGGAATGGATACCATTCAGTAGTTCGTATCTCAGGGGGTCAATTTCACTGTGAAACAATACAGAAGTGGAAAGACACGGCATGCTGTCAGCTAAAGTGTCAGTAATATTATGTAGATATCATCAGCCGGGCTATTGGGAGCATTGGCGGCATTAGCGTCTCGACTCCCGGCTAGCCGGATAAGACGGTCTGAGGTTCAAATTCCAACTTGTTTTCAGCTGTAGATTGTCTGGGCGGCTTTTATCAATAAGCAATTATTAAGATTAATATATAAATATTTTCTCTCGTGAGCGCTAGTCATCCCTTCGCTTCTATGAGCCATCATGGCTGCCAATCATAAGATACCCAGAGGGAGCGTAATGCACCAGACAATTCATCGAAAGGTTGGATAGGTCTTTTAAGACTCGTGGGAATAGTCAGAGGCAAAATCAGGTGTGTACAAGTAGATACAAGTGTGCCAGCTAAAGCAGGCCTACATACCCGTATTGGTTCCAGTGAAAACAGCATCTCAAATTAAAGCGATCTCGACTGGAGCGAGGACCGCTGCCTTCACACCCTTTACTGTTTTCTAGTATTAAAGTTTTCAACCCTATATTGACAGAATTAGAGACACAAGGCTTCTTGGTGATAAGCTCTAATATGAAGATAGCCTCAGTAAGAAACCTTACAAAAGTTATGTACATCTAATAACAGATGCCATGTATCAGATCATCCATGATACTCTCAGGCATCAGCAAAGCGACTATCCTCATTTATGATCCAAGAGGATCATGCCCGAAATATCCAGATCATGTGTGGTCTTGTCGTGTCTTTCATACTGTTCAAGCTCTACCGCAATTACGTTAGTCTCTCGAACATTAGAACTTTGATTGGCTATCCAGACAAGCTCGTAGCACATAATCTAATCGATTGTTAAAGCCAACTCATACATTCATTAGGTACACCAACCTGGGGCTTATATTGCTAAGAAGAAATGTAATTCTAATAATGAGACTGTACTCAAATGTCGAGGGACAGCTGATACACCCCGGGTTGTTATCTGCACAGCTAGTGGCGACGATGTAACTCGGAAATTTTGCACCCACCAATGTAGATTGAATGATCATATGTAATAAGACATTTTGACGTAATGAAGGTTATTACTCCCTTAGGTTGCATGCACGGTCAGCATGTCTGTGAGGCGAGGGTGTTTTGAACCGACAATTGGAGAACCATGTCTCACGACTACCCAGTGTTTCCATAATAATCCAGCTTCATATAGCATATCAACCACGTACCACACTACGTTTTTTCTTCTCATCAATTTTCCTTTCTCTTCTTTTCCTGGACTGGCTGTCGTGAGTTTGCATTCAAAAGGAAGGCTGTTCAGATACCAGCCAGTTCAAAAATGCAGTATATCCATTGAAAGATGTTTTCTCTAAACGGATTTGACGTATAGGAGCACCGGTGTATATCAGTGAAACATTTCCAATATATACATATAGGCTATCTTAACCTTGTTCCAAATTCCCTTTCCGTCACGGGGAATAATCATCTCAGGGGTGCTTGGTATCAGAAAGCCTTCTCTCCTCAGCCCATTCCCTAACAGCCTCAAGGTCTTTACAAACATGAACTGCTCCTGTCCCATCGGTGCCATTTGAATGACTACCAGGAATTCCGCCTTCCAAAGTTGTATCTCCGCAGCACAATATTGACTGCCTTAAATACCTAAAGCAGTGTTGAATGTGTCCTTTCTCATCAGCACTTATATTCATGCCAATGTTGTGTGTAGCGTCCATATTCGTCGCAGATCCCGGAGTCGTCAGGTTATTGAACATGTCCATAACAGCATACTAGATGTATTTCTTGTCAGACATTTTCGAATTTTATAGTAGGAATAGAGAGTAAATACTAGACAATGGAGTTGGTGAAAAACAGCCACCGCATAGGTGTCTTTCCCCTTATATGAAATCGGGCCTGGCAATATATATTTTTCCGTATTGTTTACTTCGATGAATCCATTTCCTCCTACCGTCATTCGCAGATTAGATGGTTGGGTTCCTTCTTCCACTTCTATTTATGCAACAAATATTACTTACTTGGCATGTACGAGAGCCAATTTTCTCGGACCTTGATTCTAGATTCTTCGTCTCCGTCCTGGATTGTAGCTGATGCGTCGGTTCGGAACAGCACTTGCTGGGTGGGAACTATAGTATAGAATATAGGTTAAACAAAAACTCCACGTAATGGCCAACCTTGTGGTACTCACAACTTGGAACCAAGTGGTTCAATTCACCAAGAAGCTTTGGATGATTAGGAGGACGTGACTGCTCAAAGATGGCCGCTAACATTATCAATTCCATAATCCCAATGACCGCTAAAATAGCGAATGAGGCTATAAGGAAGCTCCATTGCTTGGATTGGCTCTTCTTCTCCCTTGGCTGGTGCTCAATTAAGCACTCGTTCGATTCGGTGTCATCTTCGGTGAAGCGGACTGGCATATCGGTAGCGATGCGATCGTTTGGATTTGTCGGTGGTTTCGATACAAGGCCGGTTGGCTATCTTTGACTTATAAGGGAGAACGAGGGTCGGAGAACTATGATAAAGGTTGACGGCACTAGCAATACACTGCGATGGCTTTAGAACTTGGGCTTATTGAATCAATCCGCATTTCAGCACATCTAGTCGCTTCCATTGGATTGGGAGAAATTGACTAGCCTGGATTTGGTTAATTTTCGATTGCTTGGATCGACGGAACGAAACTGAGTTTATTGTTACCGGTGATCCACCCTTATTGTCGCGGACCAAACTTGTGGCTGGTTTCGGCCAATTGTCGATTCCACCATTTTATTGTAACTTAGCCAATATGTGCCATTCCCAAAGAGCAGTTTATGCAAAATGACTAAAAGGAAACAGAAGAAGTTTACGAGACACAGGGTACATAGCATGCGAATCTTAAATTCGATCCTTGACCTGCGTAGCCATATTGTCTAGTGTACACGTGAATCAGAACATAAGAAATGCATGTGATAGTCCGAGAACAGACACGCAAATTGCAATAGCCTTAAAAATTTATCACAGCATCTAAACAAAGAAAGCAAACTATTCCCAAGTATGCGGTATTTTAACTATGCGGTCAGCACCCGTAATGCACTCGCTTTCTTGCTTCCCATTCTAGGGCTGAAACTCTCCGGCTCCATCTACAATTCCATCGGAGCCATTGCGAGTTGTGGTCCCAGAGATGTGCTTTGATCACCAGCGTACTCATGGCCGACAGACACACTACATGTACTGTTCTTCACGGAGGAATGGCCGTTTTACCCTCAATTTCCACAGATTCCCTATTCGTGACACGAAACAGCCCGCGCTCCTTTGCTGCCATTGGACGTGATCTTTCCATATATTTCGGCAAGCTGTTCATTGCCTATTGTAATGTGGATTTATGCATCCATAGATACCCTCAATGGTGGTCGCGTTGCTCATAGTCACCGAGCCGACTTTGATGCATACACGCACGCGAGGGGTTCAAATAATGGATTGACCACTGCTCATACGTATATTGACAATCTCTCAACGTTTAATCTCTGCAATTATGTCGCCCAGGTCTATGCATGTACTCTCAAGCGATTGCTGACAGCAATCCTTCTGCAGATAGTGTCTACCTATACAATATATGCCTGCGAAAGTTGTGAGGGAGACTAGCGGGAAGGCAATAAGCTCAAGACCTATTGTATCATGCCTCCCACGTGATCAATCTCTGTCCACCATATGGGTATTCCGCATGCTGTAAATACTTGGAGTCATATTGAGAAGTTGAGTCGCGTATATCCTCATCTGAGATCCTGCTTAGCGATACGCTGCAGTTTATCCCTGCACCACTCATGATGAATGGGATAAACAAAGAGATATAAGTCCGTTGTTTCATGAACACTAGTGGTATATGGTGCAGAGTATACTATCAATTTTGGCTAAATAAAAGCACATTCAGGCCATTAGTTCAATCACTTCAATTTCAGGAAATTTTCCATCAGTTTTTGGACGAACTTTGCGATGAAACACAAAATACTTCGTCATATCTAGCAAGCGCGATCGTACTTTTGTATTGGTCGCATTTTGCGAAAGCTACATGAAAGACTCATAGAGAGTAAACGACTGCATTTTGAGAACTAATTCCTCACGGATTACTTGCAATAGATTCCATATGGATACAGTATACAGAAGCATAACAAGGTAGTTGAGTTTTGATCAAGGCTAGACACAACGTATTACGTGCAGTCTTACATAGGGAGCAATGCTTTCAAGCTGTTAGACAACACAAAAATTCTATGATGATATATCTGAAAAGATATATAATAGCCAATTACATTTAATATCGGTCCGTCTGCTCCATATATAGCTGAAAGATATAATATAATATTATTTTTCGATCCTGATTCTAGTGCGCAGCCATAATCATCTCTTACCCTACACGCTATATATTCTTTAAAATTGGATCAACCAAGCTTAAAATACCCTGGCTGCAGCTTTTGCCACACCTGCTGAGGGTCATATTTAGCACTTATTGATTTCAGCTTTGCGAGATTGTCTGCGCCGTAGCTGGCAAAGACATCCTGCTGGTATGAAGCGTAATTCTGATAAAGATATGGATGATCAAGGCCCTGAGCGCGGGCGGCCGCGATAGAACGGTCGACCATATTCTGCGCCGCAGTCAGAACGCGCTCATCATCAGACGCATTGGACCATGAAATGTCAATATTTATCACTGTATGCATGTCAGCAAGCACGAGTCTTTGTGGGAAACAAGGGTGCGTACAGTTCAGGGGACCCTGGCCAGCAAGTCCAAGCGGGTTCCCACCATTTCTCGAGAAATGTTTAGTCATGTCAGTTGTGATGAGCTGGAAGACAGCAGAGGGAACGATCCCCGCAACATCTTTAATGGCTGTGACCTCTTCCTGGTAGATTGCGACCATGTCAGCCATCAGCGAAGCGCTGTTTTTGACCGTAAAGGTCCAGTATGTTTGCCTGTGGTATTCACGTCAGTCTTAACCATTTGAGCGCTTTTCATATTGAGAAAAAGACAAACCGAAAGCCACCAGGGTTGGTATTGTTAAACTCAACCGTGAGATTTGCGAGATCAACAACGCGAAGTGTACTGGCAATTGCACCAGGTATCGAAGTAAAGTTTTGCAGGATGGGAGGATTCGCTATCGGCTTCGCATACTGCAGATCAGATGCAATGACAAACAGATCTTGCGCTTGGGCATAAGCGTATGCGATTATGACCTGGGCGTATGGATCCGAAGGAGCGTTGACGCCGAGATAATAGAAGGCGTTGTTAATGGCGGCCGCTGTCTCATTCGTGTACAAGAAAGTGTCCGAGCCAGCCCAGAGGTCACCCTGGGGATATGCCGCTAGATCGAATCTCGTTACAATGCCAAAGTTGTTTCCTCCACCGCGGAGCGCCCAGTACAGGTCGGGGTATGCAGATGAGTAGCTGACTTGACGGATTGAGCCGTCTGCAAGCACGACCTATCCATGTAAATGTCAGCCTCCCCCTAAGCTACTATGAAACCAGTGAATCATAGTAGTATAAGTACCTCATAATTGTTAACATTGTCGCAGGCCCATCCGTGTTGACTAGAGAAGAACGACATGCCTCCTCCCAGGGTCAAGCCTCCCACGCCAATGGCAGACACTCTTCCACCAATCACTGTGACGTTCTTGGGCTGGAGATAGGTGTAGACATCATACCAGACATTTCCAGCGCCAATTGACGCCTGAGTCTTGTCAGCTGAAAGAGAAAGCTGGTTAAGATGAATCAAGTCGATGGTCACGCCGCTATCAATGTTCGAGGCCCCAGCGAAAGCAGCATGGCCACCACTCTTGACGGCAAACTTGCATTGAGTGACGCGAAACGTTAATACAGCTAGAGATACCTCTTCTGCTGACGTAGGAGAGAAACGACAGGAAGGTCGTGTGAGCTCCTGCTGTTGCGACCAGTATCGCGACTCTTCGAACTCATAGATTACACTCTGAGGATATGACACATGCTGGGGCAAGGCAAAGTCGAGGAAACCGCACTAGATCACGGGTCAACAGAGGAGATGTAATACGGAGATTTTCCTCCATAAGATGTATGGGAAGGCTTACTGCAAGCTGGCAGCCGGATGGAGGAGCAGATCGTGTGGTGTGGGTGCCATTCTGATTCTGATCTAGATAGGATGAGATCTGGGCCTTGACCTCGCTCAAGGTGTACGTGGCACTCGCGATTCCTAAATGCAGGAACAGCGGCAGAGTAAGACTGAGGGGGCGCATTTTGATGGATTGGCCAGGTTGATTGAGAAGCGGGAGAATCGGGCACACAGCTCCAGCTCGGCGCGAGGGTCATGCAGTCTAGATATTGGGATGCATGTGATACGCCCTTGTGGCATTCTATATTAAAAGGAACTCCGCGCCGTCTGGAATTCGGCTTGATTGTTTCCATATGTTCCACCGGATGCCTAGGTACAGCGATCATAGATTGCTGTTGGTTGCATCTGTATAACAACTGTTCCTTGTCACAAGCTAGCTACGTAGCATGTCCGCGGCCTGAAAACCGCCGAGACTACGGCTGGGACACTGCAATTTATCCATGCTGCATATCCTTGCCGCTTGTACGGCTGCGTGCCGCAAGCTGAATCGGGGAAACACGACCGTCTAGAGGACGCCGTCGCTTCCTTCGCGTCAGATATGCAGAAAGCCCTTGACAAGCTTGCACCGAAGAGGAATCCCATGGAACTCTTGAAAAGCTAGTACTCGTATGCCTCCGTTTTTGCCGGCGGTCGAAATGATTCAATAACTCATCAAGGAGCGCAACTAGTTTGGCCGCGACACAGCTAGCCCGCTGTCACAAGGGACGGGGCATCTTTGGAAGGGAGGGGAAAAAATTATATACCTGGCATCTGTCTGATGCATCGTGCCGTTTTTATTATGAGAGTCTTCCGCTGCGGCATTGGCACGTCTTCATATTCACAGAGTCCGGCTGCGTGGGGCCAAGCCAATCATGGATAATGGGCTCTCAAGATGTCTCTCGAAGCGCGGACACGGTAATTAGACTCCCCACAACCGATCGGAATTGGCTGAATGGGCCGACAAGCAGATGAATGCTAACAATTATTGACAGAAAAGTCTAATCACATGTTTCTGTGTCGCAGTTGTCTTCGTCGCCATGCGCACAGGGGCGCGTTGGTTCAAGCTGCGTAGGATTCCTTTGCAGATGGAAGACATCCTCATCTATGGCGCGCTGGTGTCTTTTGCAATTACGACGGCGTTGTATCTCGCGACCGTTCCTACCTTTTTCAACGTTGAGGCTATCGAACAGGGTCGTATGGAACCATATGCCGGCCTTCAAGATGATCTCGTCTTGATGCTACATGAGTTTTTTGTTGTTCAGTTTTTCTTCTGGCTGACGTTGTGGATGGTCAAGTGGAGTCTAATGTGTATGTTCAAGAAACTCACAGACGGGCTGCCCCTCTACAACAGAATCTGGTGGGGAGTCCTTGTGTTCTCGATTCTTACATTCATTGGATGCTGTATCAGTAACTTTACGAGCTGCTCTTCTATGCATGCCTGGTTTACGGCAGGAGAGTGTTCAACGCCTCGAGATGCTCGAGCTAAAGAGATTAGTTTGTGGTTTAGTCTTGCGGTAGACTTGGCCACTGATCTTCTAAGTAACCATACCTACCATGGCTTTATTCAATTGGTCATAGCTGACACTCGGATATAGTTATGGCGGTTCCTATGCGCGTCCTATGGGGTTTACAAATGTCGCTTGTGGAAAAGCTTAGTATCGGCGTTGTCTTCGCAGTTGGGCTGATCACCATGGTTACTGCCATCATACGCAGTGTCACTTTGGAGTCAAGCTCAACTTCTGGTCAAGTCAGTACCACGTGGCTCATCATGGTAGGTGCCTTTGCGCTCTCCTTTGCCCAAGACCTGCCGGCTCTAGTTTCAAGTTTTCCTATTTTCCCTTTTCTTCCTCGACTTGGGCGACACATACTCAACCTGAGCTAACTTTAATAATGTAGTGGGCTGCCATAGAGGGAGCTATTGGTACGTATGCACTGCATGCATCCTTGTGGGGAAGTGAAACATCGTATGGCTGACATTGAATTCATATAAAGCAATGATTGTAGGATGTCTCCCATCCTTTGCAGTCTTCATTCATGGTCGCGTGGCAGCGTCCCGGGCCCAATACCCAAGCAGCTCCAATAAAAATCCCGCTGGCCCAAGGACGAAATCTCGCGGAACTACAGGCAGCAATCGCGTGTGGCAATACCACGACGCATCAAGCGATAAAAGCCTGGTGGGAGGTGGCATCGTCGTTACGCAGTCATGGCGGCAGAGCTGGCAGAACACAACGGGACCGAAAACCGGTAGGGTAGAGGGATTAGAAACGGATCATGAATTAGAAATAGTTGGCGGAAATAAGGACAATGGGAAATAAAAGGTATCACATCTGGGTTATTATACTGGCAGTCAAATTCAGTCAATTTGCAGCGGTTACCTATCACTACCCTACTAGTGCCGTAGAACATAAGGTATTTGTAGACATTTGAACCACTGTTGTTATTTATACGAGAATTACACAACGGCTGCCTGGATAGGGATGTAAGAAAACAAAACGTTTGGCAATCGTATTTTCCCATTTTGTGTTCTTCGCTACCTACTAGGTAGTAATTTGTTCTAGACCTGAACAGGATCAAGATAAGCCTTCGTTGAAGGGCCGACCCAATCGGGATCCGAAAAGGCGAAAGCTTCCACCGGATTGGTTGGGGGATAAATCAGGATGCGATTGACAAATTCCTTGGCCTCTTTCATGGTTGCCCCAGCTTTCACAACTTGGCGTTCCCAACCCGAAGTTATCACGGAGCCCCAAGCCCCAAGATCAAGGCAAGTCTCATAATGAGGCTGCTCATAAGAACGCAAGTCTATATTCAAGAGATCTGCCGCCACATTGTAACCAGATACGCGACCCAGCGGAATAGCGTGTTGACACGACATGAGGGTGTAGTTGCCCTCATCGTCAGTCCTAGCAGATGCCGCATCGCCCGTGGCGAAAATGTCGGTACAGGATGGAACTCGTAGGTTGCGATCCACGATCAATCGTCCCATGCTATCTTTTCCACCAGGTATCTGCTGTGTGAGAGGGCTTGCTTCCATCCCCACAGTCCAAACAACAGTGAGAGCCTCGATGCGCTCCCCTGCTGTGGTCACAATGCCTCCGGCGTCCACAGACTTGATTGTGACCCCAAGTTTGACTTCCGCCCCGACATCCTCAAGCGCTTTGGTAATAATCGGCCGGATATTTTCTCCTAAAGAGGGACCAATAACATCTGCTCGCTCAATAATAATGACACGGACTTTGGTATCAAGGCCGAGAATAGCGCGTAACCGACGAGGCAATTCGGTGGCCAATTCGATTCCCGTGAAGCCTCCCCCGCATATTACCACCGTATTTCGGGCTTGTGTAGATGGCAAAGCAACAAGATGGCGCAAGTGAGCTTCAAGATTTGCCGCTTCCCGGATAGTATCAATGCTAAATGCGTGGTCTTTGAGTCCAGGGATCTCGGGGCGAACCAAGCGACTCCCAGCGGCCAAGACGAGTTTGTCGTATGATAACTTTGATGATGTTCCAGCCATGTCGACCATTTCGATCTCCTTTTCTTTTGTTCGAATAGTATGAACAACTCCTTGGATGAAACGGACACCGGTTGCTGCAAACAGGTCCTCAAGCGGAGCACTCATGTTTGCTACATTCGGCTCATAAAGACGAGGACGAATCACAAGCTTGGGCTCTGGTGCAACAACCAACACGTCAACGTCTTGATCACCTAGTAAGCCCTTATTTAGGTCGATAGCCCTCTTAGCACCAATGGCGGTCCATAAACCAGCGAAGCCGCTCCCAATGACGACGATTTTCTTGGTCATGGTGGCGGATCTAAGATGATGTGTTTGCGTGAGGTGTTTGTTTAAATTGCTTCTTGTTTCTGAATACTTTTTTTCGTGAAACCATGGCGAACCATTGTTCATATATACATACATATAACATATATAGTCTCTTTTGTATCAATTACAGATCCTACATAGAATACGAGAATGCTGGGCCTGTTCGACCAATCAGATTATTTCCCTGGGCGACCAACTCTGCTCTGGCTACGATTCCATCTGTGGACGAATAGTAGCAAAGCCGGTTATAGCTGTGGCGCCCAGTTCGGTGACTCGGTGACTCGGGAACTCAATACCCGCATTCACACTTCCTGGCAGAATGATCCAGACTCACGGTATGCATCTCCCTTTTAAATTTCACTGCAAGCTTGTATACGTCCATTTATCCCGAGTCCATCAATTCCATGGATCCTCCGGCACGTCGGAAGAATATCGTCACACGCTCATCGTTGGCATGCCTCGCATGTCGTTCCCGGCACGTCAAATGCGACGGCAAGAAGCCTAGCTGCAGCCGGTGCGATGAGTCCGGAAGGCTCTGTAACTATGCAAAGTCGCGCCGAGGTGGTCTTGGCCGTGCAGCACTTACACGGCTCAGACAACTTGCTGCGGCGGAGAGTCGGTTAGTTGGCAACTTGATACGGGCTACAGGTCCGCAAGCTATACCCGATGCCCGGCCGGAGTCTGAGGTTGACGCCTGTCTTGATGCTATCGTCGCTGGTACCACTCAAGAATCAATGCCCGAAAGACATGACCCGATACTGCTTGTACCCCCTACGGCCCCAGCCCGCAACCTCGGAGATGATGCCCTAGTGGATTTGTACTACAAGAACTTTCACAAATTACACCCATTGGTTCTGCCCCGGAGACATATGCTTAGGCTCTATCAAGATCCAGACACCCAGCCAAGACTAGAGCCCCTCGTGGCTGTGATGCGCCTCATCGGCCACCTCTACGGGTTTCGGGAATGGTCGTGTCTATTGCAGGACGCGGCGAGTGTCTGCTTCTCGCAAGTATCGCAAACCGACCCCTTCATGGTGCAGTGCCGGGTCTTATACTCTATCGCTTTGTTCTGGTATGGGCATAAGAACGAGGCAAAAGATGAAATGGAGATTGCCGCCCGACTCGCAATCGGGCTTGAAATGTTCCGGCGTCAATTCGCGACAGAACAGGGAGGCGAGGACCTTATGCTGAGAGAATGCTGGAGACGGACATGGTGGATGCTGTATATTGTGAATGGTTACTATGCCGGCACAGTCGGCACGCTGGAATTCGCAGTCATAGAAGTTGAGGCCACTGTGGAATTGCCTTGTGAAGAGTTTGAGTATGAATCAGGTGTGAGTACTAACCCTCATTGGAGTATATCCAAACTATTACCACGTCCAAATGAGCTACGTATAGGGGCTTGCATAATAAGTTGTCTGTAGGAAATCCCCGAATCGAAAACATTGGAAGAATTCGACTGTCGTGAGTTTTCTCTGAGCAACACCTCATTCTCATCCTTTGCATATCTTATTGGTGCTGCAAGATGTGTGGCGTCTGCAGCGCCAATGGCTCTTGGAATTACACCTGAGGACGCCTCTTTGCATGTAATTCATACTGCCGATTCGATTCTCGATGGATGGTTGCTCTTATTGCCAAGTGGTCGCAAACAAATCATGGATAAATCCGGCGAAATCGACGAACTCATGTTCCAAGCCAACCTCCTTATTCACGTGTAAGTTCATCAGATTTTACACCCGTTTTAGAAACAGGAAAGATATTGGCTGGCCATATGCTAAGCCCCCCACAGAGCAACCATCAGTTTACATAGACCGTTGTCAGATCTGAGGTTTAATACCGTAGAGGCCATTTCGAGTTGTGCTAGACAGCCTCCGCCAGAGCTCCCAATACCGGAAATGGTAAACGTGCATACCGTACGAGTATTACGATCGATAGAGGCACAGATATGCCTGCTAGCATTACCAGCGCGTCCTTTTCATCATACACCGTTTGCGACTTGCATGATCAGCGAAGGAACTCTTGCACTCCTCTCAGCCTGCAAGTTCCTATTTGGGGGAAGAGAACTATCAAGGGCCAGAGATCAGGTTCGCATGACAATTGGGTGTCTCAAGGCGTTGGGCGATATATGGCCTAGGACGGCAAGAAATCTACAAGAGATACAAAGAATTGCTCAGTGTGCACTGGGACTGAAAGAGGACACACCCATTCCCACTGTCAGCGACCCGCCAAGCCTGTCAATGTCAAACGTGTCAAGCAGTGAGAGACAGACGACTCAAGAGTCTGATATTTCCTCATCAGCTGGCGATGTCACTGACATGATCAACTCATTAGACGGTCCTTGCTCATGGTATTCGCTCGGTGACATAGATGCAGATATGCCATGGTGGATAGATCAGTGAGGGATTGACAGATTACGCCCGCTATTAGGATCTTATTTCTGGGGGAGAACACCTCCAGGCAATTTATCCGACACAAACTCTTATTATTGCAGCAAGCCCACCATCCAAATTATCTCTAGATAAGTCTCTATATATGCATTCGCCACTCGCAAATCTCTCATTCCGAGCCCTTGGATTTATGCCTGATGATTGAGCGTGAGAAGTCGATGAAATTTAATACTCGTCCACTACAACTTAAAGAATACACACGCATATTTGGCGTGAAATCACGCCATAGAAATTTACCTGCGACTAATACAGCAGCACCAAAGTTCCACTTATCTCTGACCGGGATCATATTCTTCACCTCACACATTCATCTGCAGCAACCAAGCAAATTTTACAATGTCAAAACATATTCCTCCACCTGGTGCCAGAAGCATCAATGAGATCCTTGCCGAGGCACGCACTCACCTCACTCGCATAACTCCAGCCCAGCTTCTTACAGAGTTGCAATCATCTTCATCTCACGGCCCAACCCACATTGTGGACATCCGACCAGCCGCCCAGCGGGAGCGAGAAGGCGCCTTGATCTTCCCCGACGCGCCGCTATTCGACGCATCTACCACTAAGCATACCATTAACATTATTGAGCGCAACGTGCTAGAGTGGCGCCTGGATCCGCAAAACGAGGCCCGGATCAAGGAGATTGTGGACGAGTTTGGATACGACACGCGGGTCGTTGTGTCGTGTTCAGAGGGCTACACAAGTTCACTGGCGGCGAGGGAACTGCAAAAGCTGGGATTGTCGCGAGCAACGGATTTGGAAGGTGGGTATTGGGCTTGGAAGCGGTATTTGGATGACAGACAAGCATCTTAGCTCAGCACCTGAGCCATTAAACTAGCATCAGTCGGTTTGTTAGATCCAAGATCAGTCAAGATATTCGCATTAGGGCCTAACGTACCAAATATCACGATGAAGCTCAAAGATAGCCAGAAAGAGCTTATTGAGACTACTAATGAAAGTGTGCCTGTGACACGTGTTCAGTTGCCATTGAGCAAAACTTGGTGACAATGGGATATAAAGATGAGAAAATGCTGTGTTAAGATGTCTATACCAACTATTAGAAATACGCCTAGATGCCCTTGATCAGCGAAGATATGCTGGAAATTGTGATGCCTTGCTGCGAAAGCCAATATCCAAACGCTACACCAACAATCGGCAGTAAAGATTTGAGTATGATCCATAAAGACTTCATGGTGAGTAGAAAACATAGCATATTGACCATGGTAAGCATATTCTTTCGATCGTTGACATGTGGGAACGGCGTGTCCGGAATCTCTTTCCCGAGAAAATTACACAATGGAGGCCATCCATCGTCAAAATTCAGCTCCAGTAAATTTTCTGGCGGAACAATCTTTCTCACTGCGGCATAGTGCTCATCGTACACTGCTCGAGCATTGAGCCTTGCTTCATCCACATTGTGTGCTTTGAAGCTTCCAAACACAATGTACGGATGAGCGGTGAATGCAGTGATTCCCGTTACAGGTGCGATGAGCCGCTGGAAAAGAAATGCACGGACAGGTTGGAAGAGTGCCTGTAGTATCGCTGCATCGAAGGACGCATACCATGACTCGAATGGGCGTTGGACTAGAATAACCTTGGCCGTCGGATATATCTTCGCTATATGTGGTCCATAGAAGCCTGCAAAATCGCTGACGACTTGATAATGCCCTAAGAATGCGTCCCAATCTGCCTTTGAGAAAGACGAGGATTCCTGCTTGCTACCTGTATTCCACACAGGAAAGCAGGCACGCGACGCACGTATAGAAGCCTCCCAGTTTGTTGAATTGAAGACTTGTTCAGCGCCGTGATGAACATGGGAATACCCTAGCTGCCGAAGTGCTGTAACAATAGACAGGGTGCCACTCCGAGGAAGACCAAGGCAGAGGATACCTTCGCCTGAGGCAAGACTACCCTTGATGAGCTCGGGAGGAGGTGGTGTCGGTTGAACTGGATTCATGCTGTTGACCACTTCTGAAAACACTTTAAGAGATATTCATTAAGGGATGATATTAATTCATGGGGCATGAGGACTATGCGAGTATTTTATTAGTGTCTTGGGAAGTTTAAGTTGTGGAGAATAATCACTTACAATAGAGCTGAAGTATATATGGTCTTGCCGTACTCCGTAGGCTTATCCTAAATAGTTAAATAACATAGCTATCATAGACAAAGTTTGACCAAGTAAACTAGGGCGATGAACATGAAATACGGTACACTATTACCTACGTCCGGAATAGCGGCATCTAGATCTTACTTTTGTTTGTAATGTACATCAGAGTCTTCTAACATAAGAGATCTTGGTGCATGAAGATTATATATGCTGCTTACTGAAGTCATGAGCTGAGTAAATACGTAATCAGTCGTGCGGTCTTCAACACTACTTGTACCGACTGGATCAACTAAGTTATATAAGTCGTCATAGGCAAATCCGAGAACTCAATCCGGTTCTCCCAAGAAGCATTTTGAGTTCGCGTACGATTTGGAATCAGATCTGGTAGAAGGCCGTAAGCTGACGGCAACACAGTCAACGATCATGTACAAGACATCTCCCCAGCTTTTACTAATGCATATATTGCATCCGTCCCCATAGCGACTTCTTTATTTACAATCCATATAAGTACAATAGTCTGGGCTTCGTGAAGCGATCTAATTTAATATTTGAAGTGCTGGATGTGCACCGATCTTGTAGGGTAGGGCGTTTTGAATCAGTCCGCAACTGAATAGGTACAGGCAACTGAACAATCGTACCGTAGCTCTAATTGGCAATGCAGATTACAACTTTTCATTCGACGCGTAGCGTTCTAATGCTCTCAGTCGGTTAATAAATTAGTTTAATAGCTAGTGCTGTCGACTTTCAGCCTTGCTTCTAGTTTTCCATATCATGCATGAAACACAGCACACTTGCGCTTAGTATCGCTGGATTACCGCACGATTCTGATTCGCAGTGGCTTGTTTGCTACAACCTCGGCCGAAAACTACACGTGTTTGCCAACCTGCAAGCCCCGTAGGTGAATCTGTCTAATGAGTCCTAGTTCTCCTAGTTTCGTAAACTAGTGCCCCTAAGATCAAGATCAGGGCGTTCAACCCTCGTGCCGGGCATTTCGGCGGTATGATGAACCGTAAGATTTCGCGGGGTGCATGCACCATGCAGCACCGGGCTAAAAATTCCCCAGATTTCGAATAATCCGGAGAACTTGGGGATGCATATGCACCACTTGACCAATCATTCTAGATGGAGTTGTGTACATTATTATGCATTAAGGCCCCTTGGATTGTTGGAGATCTTTTGGTTCTCTTGAATCTTACTGATTAACTGTTGCATTGCTCTCCCCTTCTGCGACTTTGTATCAGATCAGATTACCCCGTTAACGACAACAGTGTTTTTCGCAATGCCGTCGACCGGCTGGTACACCATCGGCATCGCGTCGTTTGCATCAATTGGCACATTCTTATACGTATGTGAACCTTTGGATATGAAGTTTCGGAAGTCAGCTTCTAATGATAGTGGGCAATAGGGCTATGATACGGGTATCGTAACAACGAGTTCGTCTACCCCATTTTCCCCTGATACCCTTTGTGAAACTGCAGCCAACCGACATAAACAGCAATTGCCCATGCCAGTTGGGCGGCTTACATGGGAAACCCATCTTCTGCTCTTACGGGCGCTGTATGTATCTCACTTGACACCCCATTGCTTCATATTCTAGTTTGACTGACAGTGACAAGGTTGGTGCCATCTACATTGCCGGAGAAGCAGTCGGCGCCTTTTCGCAAATCCTAATTGCCGATAAGCTTGGACGACTTCGCTTTATGCAACTTGCAGCCATCATTGTAACGATTGGGGCCATCTTGCAGACAGCATCGGTCAACATTGGCATGTTTCTTACAGGTCGAGTTATCTCGGGAGTCGCCGTTGGGTATGCATGGAAACTCCCTTCTCTCTTCCGAAATAGAATAAAGCTAATTCTTACTGTGCGCCTCTCAGAGCATTGAGCGGTACTGTGCCTGTCTATCTCTCAGAGATCGCACCCCCTAAGAATCGAGGACTTATCGGCGGTCTCTCTGGCGTGGGTCTTTCCTCCGGTATAATGCTTGCGAACTGGGTTGGCTTTGCCTGTGGTTATGCTCCGTATGGCGCGGTCCAGTGGCGTCTTCCGTTGGGCCTCCAGCTGCCCTGGGGCATCATCTTGTTCATCGGCTTGGCTACGTTCATGCCTAACTCTCCTCGAGAAATGATTCACAAGGGCAAGATCCAGGAAGCCCGACAAGAGTTTGCGAGAATTCGAAGCGATCTGCACTCTCAGGAGCTACACGAAGAATTCGGACTTATGCGAAGGCAAATCGAATATGAGCGGTCGCGTGAACTCACCTCGTTTCGTGAGATCTTCAAACTATATCGACATCGCGTCTTAGTGTATGTGCTGGAACCTCCACGGATCGCCTTTGGGTCAAAGTACTAAATATTGCTTCAGGTCTGTTAGTGTGCAGGTTTTAACGACTGTGACAGGCGTCAATGTCATTCAGGTTAGTATTTGCTTGCCTTTCGATAAGATTGGATAATGCTGGGATAAATTCTAACCAGTCTCCAGTACTACCAAAGTGAGCATATTGGTGACCTAATAATTCTTTGGCATTCTAACAACGAATAGCAATCCTATATAAATCCCTGGGCATTAATTCCCAGACTATCCTCGCGCTCACTGCGGCGTGGGGAACGTGTGCCTTCGTCTCTAACGCCATCGCTGTCAACTTCCTTCCCGATAAACTAGGCCGTCGCAAGTAAGAACTCTCGCGCCAATACCCAAGGATACAACTTCAACTAACATGCATCCAGAATGCTTCTTTTCGGGCTGGCTTGTGTCATTGTCACCGAGATCTATGCCGCTATTATGCAACTCAAATTCCAGAACACGGATAACCGCGTCGGCAAGGGATTTGCCATTCTAGGAATCTTTCTATTTGTTGTGTGCTACTGTGAGCACGATCTTAACATTTCTTTTGTCTTTTGTCCGCGGGTTGGAAATTGCTAACATTCTTCATATAGATAGCCTCATCAATAGCACCACTTGGTTGTACGGGTCAGAGGTCCTTCCCATGACTATTCGAAGCCGAGTCATGGGCGTCGCTGCTACGGCTCATTATGTAGTTAATGTTGGCAGTAAGTCCAGTCCTCATGTTTGCTTTCACGTTTGCTCTCCTCGTTCAACCCTTCCATCGTTGCGTACTAACGCTGGCTTTTCTTAGTCACCGAGGCTGGCCCCAGTGCCTTTGCCACGATTCATCAGAACTATTACTATGTCTTTGTCGGGTGTTGCACTGTTTACTGGTTCATCATATATTTTTACTTCCCGTGAGATTCTTACCCTCATGAGAATGGCGATGAAGGTGATGCTAATTATCGCGCAGGGAGACGAACCAGAAGACTCTCGAGGAAATTGCCGCCGCATTCGGTGACCGTGTTGTGGAAGTCGATGAGCAGGAGGTGGTTGCTGAAGGAGTAGCATTCGAGGGCAAAGCCATCGCAGGACACATCGAAGATCCGGTCGATGCCTAGCTCGGAAGGCACTTTAATGAGGGTATTAAATGCGGTTGCGATAACGACGCTGCCGCCTGCTCAGAGATGGATAAATAATGTCTTTATATGGATAGCTCTAGTAAATATGAATTGCTGATTAAAACCTTTGGTAGTGCCATGGACTTTGGTTCATCAGCTCCCATAATCAGCTTCCATCTCATTAATCCACTATTCGATTTACCTGTGGTGTAGCAATAACATATACTTCAGTATTACGAAATAACTAAAAGGCTGTTTACTACACAATTGTATCTGCTCCGGTGCATAATGATGATGCCCCGAACCGTTACGCAGGTTGGTGGTTCAGGCATTTCCCGCTTCCTCCACACCGGCACTTTAATCCTCCGGATATCTCATTGGAGCTTTATTCGTGCCTACAACTTCGGAGTTGCACTATGACATTGCTATAAGTGGGGAGCTACTGTCGGAGCAAATAACGGAGCTTCAAAGGTAGCCTCTATCTACCGATATTGCTCCTCCAGTCGTCGACTCTCTTTTTCCCTTCTCTCAATCTCTCACTTCTTCCTGGAGTATTCACTCTTCTTATCCAAGAAATCATGACTGCGAGCTCGAAGAACGAAACAAATGGAGCCAATGGCAAGGCGAACAACTTGAAAACGAACCGTGCCAAGCTCATTGTGGATGCTGCGTTCGAGGGAGGATACGCAATCCCGGCCGTCTGTTGCTACAACCTCGAGGCTGTAGTGGCTACAGTTCGAGCAGCCGAGGCCAAGCGCTCGCCGGCACTCATACAGCTCTTCCCATGGTCAATTGAATACGCAGATGGGCTACTCTTGCACGCAGCGGCTGAGGCCGCGGATAAAGCAACTGTGCCAATCGGGGTGCACATGGACCACGCGCAAGACCCTGAAATCATCCGGCGGGCGGCAGACCTAGGCGGATTTGACGGAATCATGGTAGACATGAGTCACTACGAGCGTGAAGAGAACATGCGCCTGAGCAAAGAGCTAGTTGAATACTGCAATGCTCGCGGTATCATTACCGAGTGTGAGCCGGGTCGCATCAACGGCACCGAAGATGGCATCCAGGACACAGAGGACTTGGAGGAGATTTTGACAACGCCAGAGCAAGCGGAAGAGTTTGTCGCTCTGGGGATTGATTGGCTCGCGCCAGCTTTTGGTAACGTCCACGGCGCATATGGACCCAAAGGACCTCAACTCGACTTCCCGCGACTGGAGCGCATTGCCGCTCGCGTAGGCTCACGAGTGCGGCTGGTTCTACACGGAGCACACGAGAAATACTTCCAGGCCGAACTACTCGCCAAATGCATCTCCTACGGCATGGCTAAAGTGAACATTAACGGGCCAGTAGCTGCGGCTTATATGGAAGTCGGTGCCAGGTTGACAGGCAAGGAGGGGCTGACAACGGTCATGGAGGAGCAGACAAAGGCGATGCAACAGGTGATTGAAGACCATATGGACTGGCTCAAGTCAGCTGGCAAGGCGTGAATTGTGTCGCAGTATTCTACTACCATAGACTAGAGATCATTCGAAACCTATGTAGATGTTGAAGTCTTACAAATGAAAGTATTAACCTTTTTGACGTACTCTCCAAGTAACCATCTCATCTTAACTTCGTTCCATAACCAAGCCTCTTTTGAATGCTAACAAGTTATACACAATTGTTCTATCAAGTACCCTATTAGCTTTCACCTCCACCCGCTCCTACTATTTGGCCTCCTCTAACGTTCCGATATAGTCCTTCACCGAGTTGACAAAAGATGTGTCCTGCTTCATCCCAAGAGACAGAGCCAAAGAGTTATCGAAGTCATCTGCCCAAGAGTATAATGTGGATTTTAAAGACGGAACATCTTCTTCTCGAACAAAGGCTAATTTATCTTTTCCTCCAACCTCCTCCAAAGCATCCAACATATCTTGGATGGTGACTGCAAACCCCGGCATATTGAGGACCCTTCTGTGTGGTGGAAGGGCATCACGAGGGAAGTTGAGTGCCACAAGAATGTTATGCACCAACGTCTTGGGGGAAGACATCCAGTGCCGCCATGTGCGATCCTTTAGCGGCACAACGCATTCCTGCCCGTTCATGGGTTCTCGAATAATGCCTGACAAGAAAGCTGAGATAGCCTTGCTAGGTACGCCAGGGCGAACTGAGATGGTCGGGAAACGGAGCGAGAAGCCATTGATCATTCCGCGGCGGGTATAGTCGTTGATAAGTGTTTCGCAGATGACTTTCTGGCACCCGTAGGACATCTCTGGGGTTGTAATATCACTCTCGGTAACATTGTGCTTTGGTACAGGGGTGCCGTAAACAGCTTCGCTGGAGGCGTAGAGGACTCGGACTCCAGGGCATGTCTTTGCCAAATTATTCAACAGAGTCCATGTTGCAGTTACATTGACGCGATAGCCCAGCTCAAAATCCGCTTCAGCGGCCGAAGACATGACGCCATGGAGTAAAACGGCGGCGTCGAGGTCTTTCGTTACGACACTCGTAGGCGAGTCAATGAGGTCTGCTTGGATGGTTTTGGCCTTCTGAGGATATTTCACGCCTCGAGGAATGGGAGGCTCAATCACATCTGTTAGGATAAGATCGTGCGAACCATCATCCAGAAGAGCTTTAGACACAATCTGTCCTATGAACCCTGCAGCGCCAGTGATGAGGATCTTCATATTGTCTTTGTTTGGAGCAATGAGGTAACAACTGTCTTTCACTGGAGTAATAGAGGTAACAAACAAGCCAATTGAGTTTTCTTTGCAACAGCTCTATCTTCCGTGTTCGCACCTCTCTTCACTTGGGTGGTCGTATTTACTTTGATGTTCTGGATCATTGAATTCCCCCTCTTGCAACTAGTCTCCAATACAACATTCGGCGGGTTTCCGGGGGTGCTATTCTAGTTCCACTTTAGTGAAGCTCCGGTTTTGTTGATGCGGCGCAATCATCCACCGTGAGCAAATCGGCGTGACTTCAAGCCGGCACAATGTTCTACCAGATGTTGAAGAGCTTAGCTCGACAAAGTCCGTGGTCCGAAAATGAGGAAATTGAGCTATCAATCAATTTTCCGGGTGGCAAACTGGCATCGCGATTTATATACGGAGGAGTGAGTGAGAGGAACGAGCGAGTCGAGCATCGAAACTACCTGAGCTTGGTAACAAAATACCTGTAAACACTAGCTTTCTCTGCCCACCATGAGCGCCACTCAAACAATTACAGCCTCTCCAGCATCCGTCCGGGTGTTCAGCCCATTCAAGTGAGTCCTTCCATTTCCTAGAATACCCTGGTGCTATTCTCTAATCGAAATAAACTATAGATTAGAAGGTCAATATGGTGACTTTCGGGATGATTTAGTCGCCCAAGGCTATGCAGTCGTTAAAGGCGCTATGTCTCCTGACAGGGCTAGCTACTACCAGCAAAAGGCCTTTGAATGGCTCAAATCCTTTGACAACTCATTGGACTTGGACAATCCTTCGACCTGGAAAACGGCGCAACTCCCAGTTCAAACAGACAAGAACACCTATGAAAACTACGGAGTTGTTCACGAGCGCTTCATGTGGGAGGCGCGTATGGAGCCCGGAGTCATAGATGCCTTTGCAAAGGTGTGGGGGACTGAAGAGCTGCTTGTCTCGTTCGACTCACTTAATGTCACTCTTCCCAACCTGAAAGCTGCTCGTGCTCCTTGGCCACATGTCGATCAGGCTCCTCGGAAGCGTGGCATGCACTGCGTCCAAGGAATCATTAATCTGAGCCATGCCGGGCCTGAGGATGGTTCACTGGTTGTTATACCCGGTTCACACGCTTTGGTTGAGGAATTCTTCGACACTCAGACTGATGCCGGGACTTGGGAATGGCGAGACAATCGCTATTTCAACGACAAAGACATGGAATGGTTCCGTAAGCATGGCCTCAAACCGCAGCGGGTTGCTGCTGAGCCGGGAGATTTGATCCTCTGGGACTCGCGTACCATTCACTGGGGCGGCGAGCCTACAGAAAAGAGCCAAACCATTCGCACAGTCATTTATGCTGCCTATGCGCCGGCGAAGCTGGCCTCCAAAGAAGCGATCATGGAAAAGCAAAAGGTCTTTGCGGCCAATGGGGCTACGACTCACTGGCCACACGACAACATCAAGCTCCGAGAGCTGAAAGCTGTACTGCCCAGCGGGACACCAGATCCCCGTGATAGGTCTGAGCCGCTCGAGAAGCCTGAACATACTGAGAAACTATTGAGGCTGGCAGGAGTTAAGGCTTACTAACAAGCTTGATGAGTGGCATTGTATAGCAAAGCATGTCATTGTCTTCTTTCATATATGTAGTCTACAGCTCAAATTGTATTACCACTAGCTAAACACAAATTGCATGCACCCGTTCCAGTAGAAAACATTGAGTCCTTGAACCCTATGAGTAATAGCCAATCTAGCTTTTGCTTTTGGACGTAGTATGTATCTCACACCCAAACTGCCTGGCTCAGAAGAACGCGTAAACAATCCTTGGGACCATTCCGCGACATCATTGCGCCGGAGAGTCCGTAGGCTAGTCCTTAGTAGCAGTTATGCGTGGCTCTCAAGCTCGAAACGAGTCAGGCCAAGCACAGCTGATGACTGCTAGACCGATCCAAGTGCTTACCCCGCGCTATTCCCCAGAGACCATTTTGAACTACAGAATTCGCTGTGGGGCTGGGAAGGCAAGAAGGGTGAGGGGAAAGTTGGGGATCTGGAAGTCTGGGGTCTTGTGAGCCGCCATTTGGTTGACGATGACTTGTTCAGGTATACCAGCCTTTTCTCGTAAAGGTTTTGACCTCCCTTTTGAGAGATTGATATTCCCCGAGACATCACGATGTTGGGAAGTGGGAGACAAAGCCCTGACATGTCGGGTGACCGGGATTTTGAGTCGGGCGAGCCGCCAAGTAAGCGGCCGAGGGTGCTTTCCAAGGCGTGAGTGTAACCCTATTCTATTGGAGTATGTAGTCGTCGGCCTGTTCCTATTTACCAATCGATAACAGCTGCGAAATCTGCAAGATGAAAAAATCACGATGTGATAGCGGTCGTCCACAATGCGACACATGTCGCCGGAAAGGTGAAAATTTCCCGTTGCTTCGGTTTTCTTGTGAGAGATGCTCATTCATAGCATAGGCCTCAACTGCGTATATCGTGAAAAGGGGCAGCCGGGATTGCGTCCCGGGTACGGCAAGGCGATTGAACAACGTCTCACTCTGTTGGAAAGTAACATGGACAAGATCAATCAGTCTATCCAGGACGTGTTGAATTATGTGCGGACCGAGTCTGTTAATAAATCTTCTGCACCAATGACCGATGAGAACCTTGGAGCTTCCTCGCTTGAAACCATCGACAAGGCCAGCCATTCCGCTGGGGACGTCCTAAGTCCCCTCCACAGGGATATGGTAGCGACCACTCCCCTTCCGCCAGCGAACAACATCATTTCGACAGATAGAACTGTTGATGAGCCCCAGATATGGTCAGTTTCGCAGCAGCTGCCAGAAGTGAGCTCGCTCACCTCAACTCCGGCAGATACTATGACCAATCAACTGCGTCCCTCTCACGTTCTAAATTCTGTTGGCAGCGGACTGCCTTCTCAGGAGATCATGGACGAGCTTGTGGAGTTATTTTTTGACCTCGTTTACCCGTGGGCCCCATTGTTCTTCAAACCCAGCTTTACAGCCAATATGTACGCATCGGAGCGGCAACTTCTCTTACACGGGATCGTCATAGTTGCTTTTCGCTTCTGGAGAAAACCGAATCCGCCATTGGAGGCCCGAGAGGCATATGTCAAGGCGTCTCGTGATTTCATTCTATTAAAGACTATTGATACATGCACCCTGATCTCAACTCAAGCTTTAACTCTTCTCGCCATTGATACGATTGGTCAGGGACAGGGACCACGCACTTGGAACGTAATGTCCATGCTCGTCACTGCCGCCAAACATCTGGGCTTGTCAAAGAACCCGTCTTCCTCAACCATCGAAACAAATACCCCGCTAGTCCGAAACGAAGATCCAGATGATGGGATAGACTCATCAATTATCGAGATGGAGGAGAGACGACGTCTCTTCTGGGTCATATACAGCATCGACCGCCTCTCCAGCGTATCCCACGGCCAGCCTGGTGGCACAGACACGAGAAATATCCGGTTACCATATCCAGTAAATGACGAGGACTGGGGCCAGTCGGTACCACCAGAATGGTTCCAGTCAACAGGAGCGATTAAGCAATCACAGGGGTATAATGCCTCCAACCTTTGGCGCCACTACATCGATCTGTTAGCCTTGTTGGACCGGTCTAATCAGCTCTTGATTCAACCAGTCAACTACTCTCTGCCAGCTCATTGTCAAGAGTGGCAGAGTAGTTTTCGGCGATTAGACATTAATCTAGCCACTTGGTTCGAAAACCTCCCAAGAGAAGTCCGAGAGCCGCCTCCTAACTTCAATCCCATGTGGATACTAGTTCATGCTACGTTTCATCTGTATAACTCCCTTTGCTTGCTTCCTTTTCTCTTGTGTTTTTTATACTCGTGTAGGTACTAACGACTCTGAGATGCGCAGTATCAATATTCGCATGTATACGGTTGCGGCGTTTCCATCGACATCCTCTCCCTATTTGAGGCCATCGCCATCGGCCCGCGCTCGGTGCCGCCAGGCTGTCAGAGATATCGCATCACTAGCATCTTCTGTTCAGCCTCAGAAACTGGAACAATTAGGTCCTTTGTTTGCTTTCGTGGTTTGGGTCGCTGCTAGGAGCCTAATAATCCTGTGGACAACGGGACACGAGAACACGTATGGGTCTATGCCCACCGATTTAGAACCATTGCTCAGTAGCTTGCGACAATTATCGATTCCCTGGCCGTGTTCTCAGCGGTATATCAATCTTATCCAACTGATTTTGGATACCAAGAACAATCCGGGGGGCCCAACGGGCTTGGAAATCTTCAATGATACGAGGCGGACAGCTTACGGGCTCCAGAACCGTCTCAGTACTTTAGCCGACCCCCAAGTTCCGGAATTTGACTTCTTGGATATGCCTATCTTAGACATGAGTGAGATGTCTGCACCTTGGAGTAGTACATTCGTTGCAGATGTTGATGGAGAATGGCTGTGATGACTAAGGCCTCGCTTTTCTCGTGTCTCGCCCCCTAAACCGATATAAACAGGCGATGAGAGGTAAATCTACTACCTGTCCATCACAAAATTATTATTCGGCGCTACCATGTTTAGTTCTGGATCTTACACGCATTATTAATATACGGAATGTGCAACTCCGCTTGAGATATATAGCTCAGTGGACACTTACTGTTCTTATTTCCATACCCTGTGCCCATTGCTTTCCCCGTGTCTATGTTATATAATGATAGTAGAAGTTATTGAATTGCTACACCGTATGGGCATAGCTTTTAATCACGTTCAACTTCGCCCGCTTGCTCCATCACTAAACTAACCAACTTACCTTTTTCCAAAGCCGACCTTACATTGCTAATGGTCCACTCTTCCATCTTTGTTTTCGTCTTAACTCATCCCACTTAGATTAGCATTTCCATCTTATTGAAGAATAAGCGAACTACAGTACTGACCTCGACTGTCGACGTCCCCATATGGGGTAGTAGACATACATGTGGATTAGACACCAAGCCAGGATGTATGTTCGGCTCCTGCTGATAAACATCTAATCCAACGGACCAAACTTTGCCGGTATTTAGGGCGTCGACAAGAGCATTTTCATCCATGACACCTCCCCTGGCAGTGTTGACAATAACAACACCCTTCTTCATCTTATCGAACTCTGGAGTGGAAATAATATTCCGAGTTCCCGACTAAATTGAACCACCAGATCAGTTTTGTTCAACACCCAATTTGCAAAGTGTAGATCAATCTGTGGACTCACGTTGAGCGGCAGGTTCAGACTCAGCACATCGCTTCTTGCTAGCAGATCGTCAAAGCTCACGTATTCTGCACCGTCGGCCTGCTCCACGTCCAGCTGCTTCCTGTTGTGGTATATAACGCTCATGCCGAAAACCTCAGCTTTTCTCTTCAGATTGCGACCAATGCCTCCCATCCCTAGGATACCAAGGACTTTGCCTTGCGGATCATGACCGAGAGGAGGTGGTGGTACGGCTCCTCTCCACGTGCCATTCCGTATCGCCATAATGCCGTTATTGAAGCCTCGGAGCGCGGCAAGGATCAAAAAGATGGCAGCGTCGGCCGTAGCGTCATCGACCACGTTGGGGCAATTTGAAACAAGAATTGAGCGTGCTGTACATGCAGAAACATTTATATTGTCATAACCAGCACCTGTGTCCATCACAACAGTTAGACGGAATCTTTCCAAGCTGATCGTTCGAACACAATACATTTTTCTGTAAGCTTTAATTGAGGAACATAACTCACCGTTGTGACATATAAACCTTAAGCTCTTGGGCAACGCTTGGATGAGTTCTTCGTCATATCTGCCTGTGACGGCAAGGCTAGATGGTGCCCGGTCACAAATTACAATGACCCCGTCGAGTCTGCCAGATGTGCATTCCTCAATAAACTCAGCTCGATTCTTGGCTTGAGCAGTGACCAGTTCTGCAACATCGGAAAGGGCGTTCCAGGAAGCCGTGGCGCTATAGCGGCTCAAATGTTAGCCGTATCCTCAACTTGAAGTCGTCAGACAAAATGCCGAAGATATTACTGTAGGCTGCACTCACTGGTCAATCTTACCAAGTAACAAAACCTTGGGTTTGCCCATTGTTCAATGTCTAATTTGCCGATATGCTGTTTCTAAGGTGTTTGAGTTCTGAATGAAACAGTTCTCATGTTTAGACTTTGCTCAAAGACTCAATCTAATAACCCTTGGCGCGAACCGCCTGTTCATAATGCTGCAGCCTTACAACTCGGCACATCAATACGCCGATTCGATATCCCCGCCGGACACAGGACCGTGCCGGACCCGAAAGTGGGCTCGAGCTGCCGCTCAGCCATGCCTAGCACCGGGGTCGGCATATGTAAGTACATGCATGTTGTCTTCATGCCGATGCATCAATCAGTTTAAACATCTGATGAAATCGGAGGCATTCACCATCGGCGCCCTAAATAGACGGATATACGATTTGATTGCAGCTGGACCAACTAAGCCTATGTGAGACAGGCTCACAACATCCAAGGTATCTAGAGTTGCGAAGAAGCTCGACAACAAGACCATCATCACGATCTTTAAGACGGGCTACCAGTGTAGAGCTTGTGATAAAATGCACTCAAAGCCAATAGTGAACTAATTTGAGCAATACCTCTTAACATTGTTCAAATGTTAATCCAGCAGCTGGTATGTGCTTATCACTGGCAAAAGAAATGTATTTGCCTTGAAGGTAATGGGTGTACAGGTGTTTCGGTAAGAAATCAGATGTGCCTGCGATGGCGTCTTGAGGCGTCTTTTCCGGCAGATTACGGAGTAGGCGGCTTCATGGTTTTAGCCAATTTGCGGCTGTCTTCTCTTTCGCTCTTTGTGCATGAGGTAATAAACTCGGTGGATTGTGTGCGACTGAGCTAAATACCAGCATCCTTGCAAAAATTTGGTCGCGTAACAGTGAGCTTTGAGCTGAAGACGCCGGTATGTGGAGACTGCTCCTCCGTGTTTACTTTGCTTCACTGTTTGATGCTACCCAACTTATCATGCCACTTGCCTCCCTTGAATCATCTCCCCTCCTACATTCTAGAAGCAGCTGGGATTCCTGCGGTGTCGGCTGAAATGGATCCCTCATGGATCCCAATACCCGAGGCTATGGAGCGCAAGTGGATTGCTGTCAAGGGCACGCCGATGAAAGTGGCCTGATTTCTCTTCCGCCACGTGTGTCAAATCGGAGACTACCATCCAATTTGGGAATCAGGGGCCAGGCCCCCCTATCAAACACCTTTAATAAGAACGTACCTAAAACTATTTTGCCCGGAGACGCTGGGCTTTCTCGATCCAGTAAGACATCACGCAGCGAAAAGTTAAACTTTTGGGCACGAATGTATGGATTGTGTTACTAAAAAATTGCAGCATCTTCTTGCATGTCCCTGCATGGGAGAATAAACCTTCATCCCTTTGAGCGCGCCTCATTTAGTGGGGAATCGGGCAGAGGCCGGAGAAGAGATGCAAATGGAAGTGGGCTTTAACACGGAGTAGCAGAATGTATATCAGTTAGGCTGTCACAGTCACATGCGACAAAAAATGATGACGGGACTTTTCCACGGTTATTTCCGTTCTTCTTCCCTCCCTCCCTCTTCTCTAACTTTTTTTCATTCTTCTTCTTATTTCTCAGGCGCTGTTGTTTCGTTTAGTCTCCATTCCTCTTCTCTTTGCCCAAAATACCCAAGGTTCCTGTTCATATTATTCTGAAGGGTGATTTCATTTGCCACTCACGACTCTCCTATTATCCACCATCTTAACAAGAAATAAAGAATTCGAACAAACAAATAAACACAAAAAAAACACCGCAAAGAAGAAGAGCACGACCAATATCCCCTCCTCTGTTCATTCGTGAATACAACTCCGACAACTCTATCCTCGATCCCACGTCTCTTATTGTCGATACCAATATGAAGCTCACACGCGCTATTTCTTTGACCAACTTCATGGTCGCCACTTCAGCGCTCGGCTTTCAGGTCTTTGTCCTTTATCCTTGGCACAAGGAACTGGACAACGGGTTTGAAGACCTCAAGAAGGAGCACATGAAGGTCCTCGACGCAGTTGGAAAGAGCGTAAGCGAGCAGCAGCGAATGGCCTTCTCGAACAGGCTCAGCGAACTCAAGACACAAAGCTCTCGACGATGGTGGTGGATGTAAAGGAGCAACAAATACGAAGGGAAAACATCCAGAGGCCAAGTTGCCCCTTCGAAAACAGCGGTATAGACGGATTATCAACGTCAACGTTCGATACTACACGACGTATAGTTCTCGCGAACGATGACGAAATCCATATTATATGGCGAATACATAGATACTCTTCTCCAGGGAGAAGGGTTTTTCGGCGAAAATTGTTATTCTGGTTTGAGTTGTTCAATGCCTCATTCTTTATCAGGTGTATATTAACTAGATTTCCTGCTAAATACTCGCTAGCGACTTAATATATCATTTTGTTCACTATCATATAATATCTGCATATGTTTGTACCATCTCCCAATGCCACAAGTAAAGAGCCATTTGGAAGTATTGTTAACATCTATTTGCCTTGTATTGAGTGTACAAACCTCTGAGTATAGGACGTATACGACCCTGTGCTCTTTGTGCGGACGGCCAGTCTATGTACTATGCCCTACATTCGTTTGCATAACTAGCAAGAAGTTGGGGCATATCCAATTCCAGATGATCGGTCCATCCAACTAATAGGAGATGAAAAAGGTGCCACTTCGGCGTACCAAGTGGTGTGTCTTGGTTGACACGAGTTTAAGCCGAATTTTGCGGCCAGGAAGTGTGGCTCCGGGTGACAGGTATGAGGCCCTCCCCGCCAAGATGATGATTGGTCTATTACGACTATCTAGTTGGTCATGATCGAAGCCAAATAGATCAGATCGAGCAATAATCTTAATTCGGCTTCTATGAGATGAGCAGCAAGCTCAAAGTAGGCAAATAACTTCATGATTTTGCTAGTTCAATTGGATACCAGAATGCCTTTTGAGAGGCGCACATATCATGGGAGGCCCCATCCAACTTTTAACCATTAAAACAGGCATCATCAGATTAGAGTTATAGCAGCCCTATCGATAGATGTACTGAACAATTTTGAGTATCTTTTCTGAGTTAATAGAAATGACATCAGGGTACCTCTAAATGGCCCTGCTCGAATAATGCCACTACCCTGTCTCTCACGAGACTTGAGCTGGGATTCATCAACAGCTATCAAGATAGATAACCCTTTTCAACTCCCTGAATAGTTACTCAATGTCTCATATAACGGCTGGCTAGCCAATCCACAGATAGAATAGAAGCTGCCACAGACGTCCGAAGCAAGAACAAGACATCACTCGCCGTAAACGCCTACATTACAAGAGGTGCTCCTGCGCAACGCTAACTTGACGAATTTAGCTGCCGCATCTCATCCAGTATTTCTCCAGAGCGCCCCATATTTACCCAGGGCGGGCAACACTAGCCATGTTTGATGATTCAGCCTTGTCTTGATATCATGGGAGGCCATTTGTACACGTCTACAAAGGTGAACTGGCCAACTGTAAACTATATGCTACCATGAAGGTTTTATAAAGCCGGTAGAGTTTGTAAAGAGATCAGACGGTGTAGCTATCTAAATTATTATATTGCGTCATTTTTTCCATCTCTTTCGCTAAAATAACACCTATCAATGTCAGAGCCATACATCTCATCACTTACCCTAAAATTGTCCGATTTCCGCTGTATTCTCTGCACCCCCATACCACTCAATGAGAACAGACACACAGACTAGCTAATCGACAACTGTACGATGGGTGACTAAAAGGTGCACTTTCGAGGGCTTCTTCCTTGGCAGATGGGTTCCCATCAAGCCGCAAGTTTTCTCATCGGGGGGTCCCTTGGGCGTATCCGGAGACACCTTTTCAGTCGGCAACACCGTCGAGTGGAGGACTTTAGAATCTTTCATCAGGAATTTTGTTGTGGAGCCGTCCGATTAAGCGTCACGCCAAATTAGACGTTGCCCTCCCCCGGTTTGTATCCTGGACTTGACGACACGATGTTGATACCAGTCGGCTTGTTTCTGTTCAGTAAGTAGGCACTATTCTTAGTACGATTATTAGCTCAATCGTTAATTACTGACAAATTCTCTATTTTGAACATCGAGGGAGAGTGTTCACTGTATTGTGAGACTCATTGGTGTTGCTATTGCATTGACTGGCACCCTTATTATCACATAAGTGATCTGCGTCTATCTACCATTTAGCTATCCAAAACATGCTGGGTCTCTCTTCGCAGAAAATGAACTAGCAAGAAGTTTTTTTGCCGGGGCTGCAATCTTTTTTTTTCCTATGTTTGAGAAATTAGGAATTGCTGGAGGGGTCAGTCTTCTCGCCGGATTCAGTGTCATCTGCTCTGGAGGATTGTGACAGATAAGCAGATTCACTAGTTTATAATCATCTATTTCTCTATATCGCACAACGCTGAAACTTTATAATTATGCCGATAGGACATCTGTTACTTCTGCTCTGCAAAACCTCATTGTCGCGGGAGGCTTGTTTTATTCAAGATGCCATGAAAGTCTGGCGGAGATTTTTTTATTTACTTACACTTATCATCTAGAATGTAACGATTGCAAACAAGTAGAATCACTGTTGTCATTTCTTAAGCCAGCTATCTCCCTAGACTCATTAAGTTATCAAAATGGCTGGAACCGGCTAGGATCCTTCTTTATAGTTGATGAGATCGAGGCCGCCGGCCGACCAAGGATAGATTCGACTGAATTTGTATATCTATCATAACGCCCAGCCTCAACGAGCTTTACCATAGTTAAAATATGGTTGTAGACATGAGATGGTAATGTTACATTGTTGAACACCTTCTCAGTCCAGTTGTCCAATTGAGCCGGTATATATTCAACGGGGCTCCCGACTGCATCGGAATACTCCTTGGCGAGCTCAAACATGTCGAAGTTGGGTCCAGTCAGCTCCACGCTTTTGCCAATGTATTGACTTGGATTGAGCAGTATTTGCACCGCGACCTCTGCAACGTCGTTGCTAGCTATTGGAGATATACGGCCTTGACCGAAAGGCAATCGTATAGTTCCAGATTCTTTGATGCCGGCTGCAGGGAGTTGCCAGAAGAGAAAGTTTTCCTGGAACACAGTTGGTCGAAGATGCGTCACTGGCAGACCAGACCAGTTGAGTGTTTGCTCGCTCAGCCATTGCAACTTATGTTGAGGTGAATCCGTTGTGTGAGTAAGATCAATTTCAGCAACTGTCATTTGGGACATGTTGACAAGAACTTCGATGCCGCTTGTAGCTCTTGCCGCTGCAGCCATCACCACTGTCGCCTCCAGATAATCGGCAGAGACGCTGGTGCAGAAAAAGATTTTCCGACACCCTTGGAGAATCGGAAGCACCTCCTCCGATTTCAAGAGATCGGCTACAACAACCTCTGCGCCCAACGAACGCAATTTGTCGGCTCTGCTGTCATCCTGTCGCACATGTGCCCGAACTGGGAGATTGGCAGCCCTCAGTAATTCCACCACACGTCCTCCGATGCCGCCAACCCTGCCAGCTGCTCCAGTGACTAGAATAGGGGCTTCCAGGTCCGACATGGCAAAATTGGTGATCGAAGATAGGAATATTTATTGCTTAAATGAATTGTGGTGTTGAAGAAACTAGTAGTAGAGAGGGCATATACCGCGGCTGTGTTAATAGGATATATATATACCTCTCCTCAACCGAGAATATGATATCATTTCTAATCATCAAGCCGAGAGTAACGCTCCTTGACTGAGATCCTCGAGTCATTTGTCATCGCTACGTTTAATACGAATGAGCGTTTGAAGCGTCACCAGGAATATCTCAGACTTTAACGTTGTAGACTGGTCACAATTGGCTGAGTTTGATCGCATACAATTTCTGATTACTCAACGTGGTTTTTTGTTTACTCATCTGCTATTGCCAATAATCACAGTAGAGAATTATCACTTCCGCTAGGCTTAGTCAAGATGAAGTATTATTTTCTCTCAATTAGCCCACCAGCCGGAATTAAGTCCCCTATTCGTTGACAACCTTAGTGAACGACGACTTCACGCCATGGAAATGGCGATGAGCAAGTAATCCTCACACTGCAACATCTACAGGTCGGTTAGTTTGTTCAATCTTTTTTGTTAAAAAAGGTATGTAATACCGATCTTGGTCATCGCTTTTTGTTGGAGAGAAGAGTTTCTCTGTGGCCAGAGGTAAACTGTGTCATGATACATTTTCTTAATGATCAGTCTTCTCAAAAGTGATTGACGAAAAACGAGGTATTTTCTCATGAGAACTATCTACTCAAGCGGAAAGAGGCGGTTAGCTCATCTACTTGAGGGATTATTAGCCTAACCATGAGACGGCGCAACTCTTTTACAATGTATCTTTTTGGAGCAAACATAAGAGTCTGGAATGATGATCCGTAGGTGTTAACTTTCACGTTTGGTACCGCAATATAGATTCTTGAGTGGTATATTTCGCGGCTTCTGAGGCTCGCTATAATGTCTATCCAATTTCTCTATCAATGTGCTAAAATCGTATCCATCATCAATGCATTCTCTGCTATACACCTTTTTTTTTGCTCATATGCTATACAATTCCTCTTACTCTATCGCCGAAGCAACATGCTTCTCACCATGCAAGACGGGATTGACGCGGTCATCCCATTCAAAGCCAAAAGACTCTCCAAGTTCCTTTCGGCATGCTGTTTTGACAGCCTCCAAGACATTGGGAAAGACGCCAAAGTTGGCTGGGTTGGCCTCGTCATTCTCGCCGCCCTGAAACACACCGGTGCGCACCAAGCAGGTATTCCAACCATACATGTTGCCTCCGATAATGTCCGAAGCTGGGTTGTCACCGACCATGTAAATGTTTTCGGGGATGCGCTCCTCTCCGTGGAGTTGCTCCATCCATGATGCGATAACCTCATCGGCGTACTTGTACGTCGCCATCTCAGGCTTTCCGTACACTACACGTTCCAGGTCAACTCCAGTGAGCGCTTTGTACATAGCCTCAAGACCGATACGGAATGTTCCCTGGCTCATACGAGGGATTGGATGCTCCGTGGGGCACAGCATATCTCCCTGGGAGAAGTAGATGGGAATCCGCTGAGAAAGAGGATCGGCAGCTACGGTGCCCAGTCGACCATCTTCAGATCTCAGAAGATCAATGATGATCTGCATATCTGTAGCGTAGTCGCGTGAATCGGAAAAGACCAGAATTGCCTCAATGTTGGTCTTGGTGAAATCACGAGGCCGTGAGCTGGCGCGCTCTTCATCCGTGAACACACGGTAAGGTGCGATGGTAGTGTCCCAAGCTACAATGTCGTTGGGCACCACGATGTCACGGAATCCGTACTGCTCTGCAACTTCTCGGCATCGGTATCCCTCTCCTCCAACAACCAGTACTGTGTTATAGTACTCGGCAAGAGCACGCATTGGAGTGTGTGATTGGATGAACTGTTCTGTGTTGACAGGATTCTGCAGAATCTTGGCCAGCTGTTGCGTACGGGCCAACTCTGGTTTGCCTGATCCATTTGTCAGGAAGATGTGTGGTATCTTTATTCCAAGCTCGTTGTCTCCGTTCAAAATCTCCAGAGCTCTCTTCCCCTCTGGGATCAATCGGTCACCGTGTACCAGTACACCATCAATATCGAAGACGAATGCCATGTTCTTAGCTTTCTTTGCCTTGTCTGCAGATACGTCTTGGACTTGGGCAGCTAGAATGTCTCGACTTGGCTGGATGGGAACGGCACCCGGCCCCAAGACAGCATCTCGATCGATATGGTGGACAGAGCTGAGTCGAGACTGTCTCTTGGAACGTGGAATGGGCAGTGAAGTGCCAAAGGAATTCCGAGACGCCCTCCTGTCTCTCATAGACGGAGAGAGAGACAGGTTATGCATGTACTTGGAGGCATCCGCATGAGGAGATCTCGTAGCAGGTATCTCAATGGCGTCATGAGTCGTTGAGGTAGGTGACATGGGGATAGCAAGAGCTCCCTCATGAATGTGGTGGGCCGGAGCATCATTTGTTTTGCTCTGGACAGGCTGTGTTGGCGTTTCCACGCCGAAATCAACATCGTCAAAGGTTGCCATGGTTGCGGTGAGATGTAGTACGTAACAATAGAGTTTATCAAACACTGACTCTCAAGGTCTCTTGACAGCACCGGGCTTCATGTTTTAATACTTCGGACGGAGAAGTGGCACAACTGATAAAGGAGATAACATCCACAGAGGGAGTGGAGACAACAAGAGCCATTTCTTCAGATTCGTACAGTAGATACGGTGACATGGGCAAAGAAGGTTTCGCTCATGATTCAGCCCTGATGTCATCGCTCTCATACGAAAACACCGAGTGCCTCAAGTCCACTCTCTCGCCTTAATCATCACGGTGGCTGCCTTCTGGCGGGAGCCACTCTCAGGCACCAAATCCACCAAGTCAATCCAATGGTAACTCGACACAGCTTGTTGTCCCAGTAGAACATCGTCATTCTCGGCTCAGCATCGGCATTAGTTACACCTTTCTAACCACCGTCCATTATCGCGGTGGACACGATTCCCACAAAGCATCTCTTTTCGGTGTAAGAGATTTCGAAAATTGGGGCCGTTAGATGGGCCAGTCGGATTAGCCGGCGCCGTATGTGACGATAACCTAAGCAAGAGGCGCATCAAGTTTCGAGAAAGATGGAGACGGCGGGTCAGTTGTGGCGGTTTCAGTGGATGAGATTCGCCAGACAATCATGGCACCATGTCATGGCAGCCACGCTGAAGTCTATTGTCCATGGCATTCAATATACCGCTTAGAGGGGCGAAACGTCGGTCAAGATATCGCAGATCTTTATTAAACTTCGGAGAAAAGCCAGGTTTCAACACGCCCCGTGCGTCATTTTTTCAGCGTCGAACTGGCTGAAAATCCTTCTAGCTGCAGTAACAATTCCACTATTACGGGTCAATCTGCCGCTCCGTTGCGTGCCACCAAGGTGCTTAGGTGGGTAAGTTGGCAAGTTGACCAGTGATGTAGTAATGTCTCAGCTGTCAGAGGTGTTGATCAACATACTCACAGATACAATTTTATAAGAAACAGCAAACTCACAGGGGATTTGGACAAGAGGCATTTAATACCCTTTGCATGAGGCTTATCATACGTGGCCCTTCTAACGCCATTCAATCCCAGTATCTGAGCCTAAGCGCAAAAGTTTCATTTGTTTCAACATTCGTTATCGCGGATCCATCATTATATCTCTCAAGTCGACAGGTCGCAATACTTCACAATCAAGACGAGTACAAGTCACAGAACTACCAGAATCATGGCCTCCAAAACTTTTACTCTGAATACCGGAGCCAAGATGCCGGCTGTCGGCTTCGGCACATTTGCCAACGAAGGCGCCAAGGGAGAGACATACGCAGCCGTCACAAAGGCACTGGACGTTGGATATCGACACCTCGACTGTGCCTGGTTCTACCACAACGAAGATGAGGTTGGAGACGCAATCCGGGATTTCCTCGCTCGCCGACCCGACGTTACCCGTAAAGATCTCTTCATCTGCACCAAAGTTTGGAACCACTTACACGAGCCGGAGGATGTTAAGTGGAGTGCCAAGAATTCGTGCGAGAACCTCAAGGTTGATTACATCGACTTGTTCCTCGTTCATTGGCCCATCGCGGCTGAACGGAACGACGACATGAGCGTAAAAATAGGACCAGATGGGAAATACGTCATCAACAAGGCCCTGACAGAGAACCCTGAACCAACATGGCGAGCAATGGAGGAGCTAGCTAGGAGCGGTCTTGTGAAAGCAATTGGCGTCTCCAACTGGACTATCCAAGGATTGAAGCAGCTTCTTCAGATTGCTACTATCAAACCAGCAGTAAACCAAATTGAGATTCACCCATTTCTACCTAATGAGGATCTCGTGGCATTCTGCTTTCAGAACGATATCTTGCCAGAAGCCTACTCGCCGCTTGGCTCTCAGAACCAGGTTCCAAGTACTGGTGAGCGAGTACGCGATGATCCGACTCTCAATGCAGTTGCCGAAAGAAGTGGCTATAGCCTTGCTCAGATTCTGCTGGCTTGGGGTCTGAAGAGAGGTTATGCTGTGCTCCCCAAAAGCTCGACTCCCAGCCGTATCGAAAGCAACTTTGTAATTCCAGAACTGAGCGATTCGGATTTCGCAGCTATTGAGCAGGTTGCAAAAGGGAGACATGCTAGGTTTGTGAATATGAAGGACACCTTTGGATATAATGTTTGGCCGGAAGAAGAATAAACTGTCTCTAAATATCATGAAGCTTTTATGAGAACTTTTTTCTCGCTGTTATCATTCTGTTGCAGATATCTGAGTGAAAGAACAATAAAGACATACTTTATCAGCTTGAGAAAAATACTGTCTCGCTGCATGGTGCACTGGAGCCCGAATGCTGTAAAGCGCATACCACGGCCACATCGAAAGCTAACATGCCAATTAACAGCTAGAAATGAAGCCTGTGAAATGTATTTAGATAGCATCTGTCATTTGGGTATATGGTTGTACGTATGGCACTGCGATTCTTCATGTAACATTTTTCCTTCGTTGTAACAATCATCTGAGAAGATAAACCTCGTAATAATCGTAAGATTCATATCTCAAGACATTATGTGTTAGAATCGGGCTTCAGTTGAAGCCTCATGCTCTTGAATCCTGTCACGCTCTCATAGAGCTTAAAATAAAGTCCTTCCATGGCTATCTCTTTCTCACATAGTAATTGCTCTCATATTCATCGCCATCATACTCTAAGTCGAATTTATATTGAATGAGGGTCAACTATAGATCAGATTAGACCTCTCCCTGATGGAGTGGCTAAGAGGAATACAAGACATGTGGAATCATTTTGGGCAATCTAGTTTTCATATCTTTCAATATTTTTTCTCAAAGATTGGCTTTTTGAACGGAAATTCTGAAGACGTTCTAGTAATCGATACCTATCCTAGCTTTAAAAACCGAGAAGTAATCAAACTAGCTACTAGATGCAATCTGAACCAACTTGCTGAGGCCTACAACCTTTTCACTGAAGGTAAGAATACTACTGGTTCCCATGATATCCAGCATAGGCAAATCAGCCTTCAACGTCTTCGCGAGCCATGTTCTGAATTATGTAGCGACCAAAGAGTCAACTCCATTGGAGCTGATTGATTTGCGTGGACCAATATCATCAGCAGCCATTGACAAGAGCTTTGAAAGCTTTAGTCGAATTCCATTTGAGACAATCACGACGGCTTCATCAATTGATGTTGCTGCGGCGAGCTGAATTGGTACCAAGAGAATGTCCTCAACAGCATCATTCGCTGCACTTGTTTCAGTCTGGAGATGTCAGAATAGAGGCAGATTGAGATAACTGGGCACGGGCATGCGATGCTGCTTGTACAATGCAGCATTTGTCAATCCAGAAACTATCTGGCTTGATCCGGGATGTCGATAATCGAGATGGTATTCAAGTATCAAGTGATCCTCATCCTCACGAATAGACTCGAGCACAGAAGTGATGCTGGGGATCGTTTTGAGGCGGGACTTATTCTCAGCCACGTAGCCTACTGAGAGAGTGCTTCCCAAGTCGATGCTGGTGGCAGGGAGACCCAATGAGTGCCTGTGTATAGCTAGTGCATCTTGATAGGTGTTGCCCGCTGCGTAATTTGCTTGGCTTCGGTTGCCTAGAATCCCCGTTGCTGATGAGAGAAGAAGGAAGAAATCCATACTTGTTGGGAATAGCTTGTGGAGATTCCAAGAGCCCTGGAACTCAGGCTTCAATGCTGCTTGGAAATTTTCGTATGTCATATTCTCAAACATTGAGTCCTGTATTACCACGTTTCCTTCTTCCGCCCGACTCGAGGAAGCATTCGGAAACCTGATTGGATAATTGACGACTTCAACAAGGCGTACTTATCCTTTGCCCCAGGATTCTTTTGATGATGACTATGAGTCCTTTTTAGTGAGAATTCAGATTCCTCAGCAGTTAGTGGGATCCTGATATCTTCACGCGACCAAAGCATCAAATTGAATTAGCGAATTCTGTCCTACTAGGCTCTTCTTAAATCCGAAGCTAAGTCGCCTTGAAATAGAGAGTCTCGTGAAGAGACTCTCAGACTATATAACGTACAGCCAGACGATGTATCTGCCAAAGTTCTGGTCAACAACTTTCTTTCTTTGAGGATTCCTTGGTTACACTACCTACGCGCGGGGGGGGTGGTGGTTTCAGGACAGTGTTTATACAAGAACTTCGCACCGTGAAGGCTTGTTCGCGGTCGAAAGCGTGTTGCAAGGTACATACAGCTATTTTCAAGCTATTAGATTTTTTGCCTAAACAGCTGTTTTGCTAGACTAGATTACCTTGTTAAATACAGATTTTTCAACCTAAGACCTTTCATCAATAGCAGCTATTCAACCCAGCAGCTATCCAGTCAGCAGCAGCTATCAGGGCCAGCAGCAGCTTTCTAATTCAACAGCCTTCCATCAAAAGCAGCTATCAAGCCCGGCCAGCCTCCAAACCCCGGTAGCAGATTTCCAACCCAACAGCAGCTATCAGGGCCGGCAACAGCTTTCCAATTCAACAGCTTCCAAGCCCGGCAAGCTATCTAGCCCAGCAAGCTATCCGGTCCGGCTACAGCTTTCAGGGCCCGATGACAGCTATCAAGCCCGGTGACAGGAGCTTTTACATTCTGACAGCGTTTGCAATCTGACATAGCGTTCTAATTTTATAGCGCTATAACCGCTATAGCTATAGCGCTCATAGCGCCCGGCAGCGCCCGAAATCCCCTACAGCGCCCAAGCTTACAGCGCCTAGTGCCCTGAAGCCCGATGTACCGTTGCGCACTTCCTCTTATATACCAATTTTCGCGATATCCTTCCAACTTCCTTCCAATCCATCGTGAAATGCCGTAGTGGTTAAACAGTAAAGTAAACCTTCCAGTTCCTTCCAAATCCAGCCCTTCCAATTGATCAGCGTTCGATTCCAGCTTGGAACCGAATAAAAAGATCAATTGGAATAGCTTTTGAGGGCATCCGGCGCAAGCTACCTACGTATAGTACGAGATACAAGGTACGAGATACTTCCTTTTTTGCTTGACAGCAACATTGACCTGACAGGCTTGCTGACAGCTTTTCCGGATTGGAAAGGTCATACCCGGCTAACAGACTGTAAGCTTTGACAGATAAAATGTTGCTGTTAGGATTTTCAATCTGCAATCTTGTGCTGATGTATGAGCTCTCTCTAGCCTAGCAGAATACGTATAAATTGAAATATGCTACATCTTGTCGAATGGCAACATGACGGCCCTTACGGCTAGATTTCTGACGAATAAATCTTGCAGTACCTCTGTCAAAACCCATGTCAGAAAACACCCCTCCACGCGTAGTAGTAGTCACCATGCGTAGCCTTAAATTTGCTCCTCTAATTTTTCTTTCCAGTCATGTTCATCATGCATTGTGTGGTGCAATACAATTTGTCGCCAGAGAGGCGACGGAACCGCTCGATATAGGGAAACCATTGCCAGACGCTTCCGTCGACGCACTTCCTGCTTATGATACTGTTAGAGTTGCTACCGTTCATTTTGAATACCTTGGTACTTCAGCTGAAGTCCCACAAGTGTCGGCAGAGCTGGCGGCAATGCAGTTTATTTTCCAGCAATACGGTTTTGAGGTCAGAGACTTGGCGATTCCCCAGTCTTCAAGTTCAGATGCCCAGTCATTTTTGGAATCGCAAATTACATCGCTTTATTCTGAGTTAAGCGCCCGGGCCCTTGTGATTATTATATACGGAGGCCATGGTGACGAAGGCGGCTTGTGGACAATAAGTCGAGGGACTGAGTAAGTCAATCATCTACCGAATCCAAATCAACCGCAGTCCTCATTAGTTCTGTCGTTTAGGAATCTGTTCTAACATACTTATAGGCAAATCTCAGTCAGCTGGAGCAGCATAGATGCTAATATTATTGGCCCAACAGGCATAGATACTTTCCAGATCGTCGACGCATGTTTTGCTGGCAGCTTTGTTGCTACATCACAAGACATTGCCCCAACTTCGTGGGCTGGCCGTGCAGCTTTTAGTGCCATAACATCTGCAAGCGCTTGTTCAGTCGCTGGGGCTAACCAGCTGGCTTTTACTAAGGCGGTTATACACACTCTGGCCCCCGCTGATGGTGCTCTTCCCACGAGTTTTACGCCTACAAGTCTTTTCAACGCGCTCCCCAGTGTAAATCGAGCTTATGCACAGTTGACTGGCGATTCACAAGAAGTGAATGCTATAATTTCTGGGAATTATGTTCCTCAACTTTACGAGCTGGGCACAACTATCCTTCCTCTTGGGACAGGAAGCACACGCAAGATTGCGCCATTGGATTACTAGTCTTGAGAAGAAGGGGGATCACGGCTGTATATCAAGCATTGGGGTCATATGTATACTTGGATAGCAGTTGTGTAATAAATCTATTGAGATTTGAAAGCCAAAGTTTCAGATAAAAGCCGAAATGAGGCCTAAATGTCCTAGGAAACACCATCACCCAGGTATAATAAAAATGTCTATAACAGTAAAGAAATCCCGTCTTGGTATTGGATCAGCTATTACTTACATATTGCACGGCGTGTAAGACGTTTACAAAGAGTTTAAATGTCATATACGCATAAATATATCAAGAGCGTCGCAATGCCAATCACTGCTGAAAATCACTTACTGATCCTCTGATTGCTTCATCAACATGTACCCTCTTGATACCAGGACATGGCCCAAGGCAAACCGCCTTATCTGCAAGTCCTTGGACTAGCTTATCGATGTTAATTGTTATTTGCAGGCTCTCTTGTGCTTGCTGATTTGTTGCTGCACTGTCCGTTTGAGCGCGCATCTCGGGATACCATTCTGACAAGGCGAAATTATTTCGTCCCGTTGGCACGGTCTGGCCTTCTTGGAAAGCTTTGCCAAATATTGTAAAGTCATGTTCTGGAATAGCGGCACGTTTCGTCCTTGACTCTTTTCGAAAATCTGATATATCCACCAACGGAGCATGAGGTCTGAGCATACCCAATCTGGCTGCTTCTGGTGATGGCTGGTCTTCAATCATCGGAGCTGATAGACTTATGATATCACTGGGTGAGCCCATGCGAACAAAGATTCCTCGCTGTTCAAGATATTCTTCCACATCTGGTGCCTCTAACCACTCTCCTTGGAGGTCGGAAATTGCAGTGTTAAGCATTGTTCTTGTCCGTCCAAAGTGTAAATTTTGCAAGTTTGGCGGCGATGACCGTGGCGTCAGACTGTTCAGGTCTCCTTCAATAAGACGCATCATCTTAGGTAAAGCCGCATTTCGGCCATCGCCATATTGACAGTCCGCAAAGAACGCACTGGGGTTTCCAGAAAGGCGTCGAGCCGTTCTTTCTAGAAGTTTTTCCGCTCGCTCCAGTTGCAGCGGTAGAATCATCGCCGGGTTAATGGCAACGACTGAGAAGTTTCCAAGCTGCAAAAGTGCTATGGCTCTTGTCAGACAGGCCAATAGCAGCCGCTGCGAGACTGGAGCCGGCTTGCTACTGGTAAATGGTCCATACTGCCTCTGATGAGGGTGATAATGATGGGTTTTTGTCGTTTGGTTCTCATCAACTATGAGATCGCCAGTCAGATAGCCGGTAGGTTCATGATCAGCATCCATATCGTCCGCTGAGGCAGTTAGATCTTCTTCTAGAGATTGGTTCTGGTCGCCGGTCAACATAGACTTTTCCATGCGAGCTTTCCTTGCTATAGATACGATATTCATCGCTGTCTGGTTGAGCTGAGTCATTACACCAGGAGGTAGCTCCTTTCCCCTTTGTGAGACATGTTCATAAAATTTTATAAACTCGTCAATAGAGCCATCCAAAGCCACCTCAAGCGATTCAGCACGAGCTTTTGCAGATACAAGAGCGCTTTGTTTCCGGCTACGATACGACCGCTGTGCCAGTCTCATTCGTGTTCTTCTCTTGTTGAATAAGTTAGACAAGGCCACTTCAATGTTTGCTCCGGGGACAAGAGACAATGCAGTTGACTTACCGCTTGATCGTTTGCTGCCTCCGGACCCGTCTCGATCATCCGTGGACGCCCGGGTCGGCGACGCGGCGCAGTTTCAGTCTGGACATCCGTGATTGGTTTATCGCTCCCCATGTTATTATTGTCGAATAGCCCGTAAATCCAGCTCGGCTTCAAGATAAAGGGTTTGTCTATATATTATTTTATCTTCGTTTGTAATGACCAGAGCTTGTCACTGAGTTGTAGCGGGGCAGTTGAGCTGACAAATATTTCCAAGTCCTCTGTGGCGCCAGTCATCTCACGCTAAAGCCGGAGAAAGTCGCAAGTCAGACAAATTGTTTTTTATTTAAGACCGACGTCCATTTGTAGTTATGTGCTCGGGGATATCTTAGTATGACTAAGTATTCTGACACAGCAGGTTTATAATTAAACAGTGAATAATATTCTATAGGTTACCTCTGTTTTTATATATTTTATTTAATACTTGCATTTGAGTTATTTCTTTTAAAATCTCATGTTTAGTTATTGATCTCTGCCACCTATTGTTGTTCCTGTGGAAGGCCAACATATCAAGGCTAGCATGACTTGAGATTCCCATAGATTCATTCTTACTTCTTCAAAGGCCATAATAATTGATGCACCATCAAAATTTTCATAAGTTGAGCTAGTTCTAAAACATCAACCAATATCAATTGCTTGTTTCCTCTTGAGAAATTTGCTTCTCGCTAGAACTATATATCCGAAACAGCTGCCTGTCTGATTTTCTCCAAAAGCCGATGAGTTCTTGCAGCCGATTCGAAAGTGGCGTATCTAGAAACATCTCCCTCAGCAAACGCCTCATACAGAAGGGCCAGATTGGTTGCCATTGCTGGACCTGTTTGGACCGCTGCTTCAGTTTCATCCTGGAAGCTGATCACATGTACAGGCTCATTTCCAACTTTCATTTGCAGCACTGGCTCTTTGTTTAACATTTGCCACCATGATGGACCAGTGATGAGAATTTCGCCCTTTGTGCCGGAAATGCACCACCTAATGCCCGTCTCTTCAACGGTTGGCCCCGGCTTGCGGAAAGACAGTGATGCAACAGCTCCACCATCAAGAAGGCCTTGAACAAAAATATGATCAGGAGCAGTTTTCTCATATTCTGGGTCAATTGTCTCGTTTTGGGTGCCCACTATGCGCACAGTCTTATATTGTGATTTCAAAATAGACTGTACATGGGAAAGATCACCCAGGATGTGCGTGAAGGAGTCCAGAACTAACATGTATTAATGTGTTGAGCTTTTGTTACGGCGAGGCAATACTCACAGTGCCCGAAAGATATGTAGAACTCGTTCCCTCCGCTTGACATATCGAGATAATACTTCGCATCCTGTGGCCAGATCTCCATCGGAAAATTACTGGATGAAGCAATAACGGTCGAGCTTAGCACACGACCTATGCGATCACTTGTAACCAGCTCCTTCAACTTCCGCATCAGGGGAGATGGGCGTGCCTGTAATCCAACAGCATTCTGGACGCCGCGAGAGTTTGCAAGCTGTGTTAGCTCCTCTACTTCATTTAAATTAGCACCCAGCGGCCATTCGACGATGACCTTCTTGTTCTTGAGAAGAGCCGGTTTGACAAGCTCATAGTGTTTCTGGACCCGAACGGAAACAACAATCAAGTCTATTTCTGGATCGTTGGCAATGTCCTCAGGACTTCCGTATGCCTTAGTTGTGGATGGCAGATTGTGAGCTTCGATGGAGCGTTTCGCTGACTCAACACTCGAGTTCGCCAGTGCCACAATCTCATAACTTGGTGACTGCAAAAGCGAAGGTAGATGTCCTAGAGCAGTCCAGCTTCTAGTTACGGAGAATTCTTGGGCAGGCGTCAACCCGATGAGACCGACACGGATGATTGCCATAATGTTGGATGCTCTTTTGCAGTCGAAATCTTCTAGTTTCTTTTGCTCGTTACAATTCTTAAGAATTTCGGGACTGCCTTTCGCCAAGATATTTATACTTTCAGAAGCCTACCAGGCGAGTAGTAGTGCTCTGTGAGCAGAGTTGGCCACGCATCTCCAAAGTCCGCAACACAAAATGCTGTAATTCCGCTCTGCTTACAACTCCTGTCTAAACCAACACGTAGAACTCTTTTATCATCCGGAACTTTTTACAGACGATACCTACGAAGCCATTGGAATTTCCCCCAAAAAGGTTGGCGGGGGGCAAATGCTAGATATCTACCAGACAGTTTACAGAGACACAAATAACATCTTTTAATCCCTAGTATTCATCCTCTACATCTCATGAACGAGTTACGGGCCGGTCTTATGCTTTGTTCACGGCTTGTCATACTCCTAATTGGTGTTCAAGAGCAAGGACAAAGAAGTTACCTTGATGACGAGTCCGACTTGGGCCAGGCGCCAGTCATCTCACGCTAACACCGAAGAAAATCACAGGTCAGACAAATTGTTTTTTATTTAAGGCCGACGTCCATTTGCAATTGTATACTTCGTGTATATCCTCTATTACTAAATATTTCGAGGCAGCAACCGGAAATAAGGGTCAATAACTAAACAATTGATGATCAACAACGCAGAAGTACAATATATAAAAAGATATTCTCGTCCCTCTTCCGTCGATACGATTTTGGCCAGTAGTCAAGAGAAGGAAATGACAGAAAAGGGAAACATCCTGCACTTTCGCCAATCAATTGCTTATCATAACGTCTCATTCACATTACACCATGTCTTCTAAATATGTGACGCTCGCCATCGGTGCTCATACTTGGACGCCCGACAATGTTACAGAGGTTGAGGGTATCTTGCAGGTTATGCGCAAGCATGGAATCAAGATCATTGACACTGCTAGAAGCTATGTATGCGAATATTTTTCAACCTTCTCTTCTTTATATTTATACGAAACCGAAACAATGGCTGATTAGTTGGACAACACAGGGCCTCGGCGCATCGGAGACCACTATCGGACTCAAAAAGTTAGCTGGCGAATTCGCCATTGACACAAAAGCAGCCACGGGAATAGCGCCTGGTGCGGGGCACAAGATTTTAGAATTCGCCAAGGAGAGCTTAGAAGCACTGCAAACTAACAAGGTAAACCGGCCCTATGCATTTACATGCCCTGTTGTTAGCCAGATTCTGACTGTACAAACTAGGTCCGGGTTTTCTTTATACATGCCCCAGTGAGTAACTGACTTTCTTATTGTTACCTCGTTGTGCATGCCTTCACTAACTCTTGCCTTCCAAACGCAAAGGATGAAGACACCCCTGTGGATGTACAAATGGAGGCCATCCAAACACTGTATAAGCAGGGGGCTTTTGAAACGTTTGGAGTGTCCAATTTCACTCCAGAGCAGGTGATCGAATTCTACAACTACGCCAAATCCAAGGGTTATGTTCTTCCTACAGTATATCAGTCTAGCTATTCGCTGGCAGTTCGTCAGAACGAAACAAGACTGTTCCCAACTCTCCGCAAGCTTGGCATTTCGATTCAAGCTTACTCGCCAATGGCAGGAGGCCTGCTATCAAAAACTCCAGAGTACATTGAATCCGGAAAGGGAAACTGGGATCCCAATACCATCACTGGGAAGATCTTTCGCGACCTTTACTATAAACCGTCTTATTTGAAGATGTTGGAAGAATTTGGGAAGCTGTCTGAAGAGACTGGTGTCAGTCGATCGGGTTTAGCTTATCGTTGGGTGAGATATCATTCGGCGCTCAAGCCAGAGCTTGGAGATCAAATGATTCTGGGCTCCGTGAATGCTCAACAGTTAGAGGATGCCGTGGGAGAACTTAACAAAGGCCCTCTTGAGGCAGCAACCGTTGAAAAGCTGGAAAGCCTGTGGCAGCTTATCAAAGATGATGCGCCAATCGACAATCTCATCTCCGTCCGCAAGGTTGTTCGGGCATCTGCATAGAATCGGCGTGGTATCTAAGCAGAGCTGCAGAGGACATGGTTTGATTAGAGAAAACTATAGACGTCATTTCTAACAGTATTGAGGCTCGATATAACTTGTTAGAGCGAGTGCAATATAAAGCAAAATACAGCATTAATTTCACTCTTGAGTTAATTATTCCGGCGCATTAGTTGACTTGAGCGCGCATACGATGAGCCACAACCCATCGAAGGCTGAAAAGAGTTCTGAGTGTTGATAGTGCAAGGCACAGTTTCCGTAATTATATTCAGCCAATATGGAATATTCGGGAGACGTGATAAAAGCCCACATAGAACTGCAAAGTCAAATTGAGCCATTCAACATCGGCTGAACAGTGAAATCTGTTTCCATATTGAAGCACATCCCAGCCCTAGACTCATTGTAGCTCACAATGTGGTGCACCACAATCTACGGCACTCCGTACATGAGAAAACAAGAAGTTGACGTTATCCCTAATTCTTCTCAATTGTATGCTCTCACAACGGCCATTCATCTCGGTGGTAGTGACAGCCAACCTACCCTATGAATTTGCGACTTGGAAATAAAAGCACTCATCCAAATCGCGCATGACGAATAAACCTCAAAAGAAACCGAAATGATGTTTTACCTTGTAAAGCACACTATATATAAAAGGCAATCTCGTCAGTATAAAACTTCTTTTACAGGCATTCAGCCAGAAGATAAACTACGAGATAAACATCCGTCAAGCTGATGCGGATTGGTCGAAACTCTCACGGTGCAAATTAACCCCTGTGATTCAGCTTACATAACCCATAGATAGCCCCCAGTCTCCACAGGGTCTTACCAAAAGAGGCTCGTGAGACCCTGAAAACTTATCTCCACGAGAGTATCAAAAATTTTTCACAAGCCAGCAACAGGCCCCACGTGGGCTAGTTGCACGGATGTCAGAGGGGCGAAGGGCCTCTCCACTATAGAAACGGTGAAGAGGGAAGAAAAGGGGAAGAAAATCACCTCTGTAAACATCTCTTTTGCCAGCAAAACCAGTCTGGCTTCCGCTGAAGCAGTGCCTTTAACGATGGGGATGCCTGCTGTGGAGAATCCCCTGGTTCCGCTGTCTCTAAGTCTGCCACCCCTCAGGAAATCGACTAGTCTCACAGAGGCTCAGGCACGGCAAGCTCTGCGTCGGATTCACGAATTTACTTTGTATCTAATCCCGCCAGTGCTTGAGCTTGACTCGGCCAGTCACAACCAGGATGCCTCCGCACTAGATTCAGGTTATGCGTCTGAAACTGAAGCTGATGAGGCATCCAAGGCTGGCAAGGCGATCCCTCTGTATCTGGACCCGATAGAACGCGACTTCGCCGTGCGCTGGCTCACCGGATTCATTGGACAAGCCTGGGAGTTCCCTCTGAGCGATAACATACGCGACGACTTTGTGGATGCTGCATGTTCACTGCTATCGTATTTTACTTCCCCCGAGGATGACTCCAATACGCCTGATGAAGATCCCGGCATGACGCGCCGATTTCAGTTCTCGACTGGCAACGGCGCCGAAGCTTTTGTGGTTGATCTTTATGATACTCCCATGCAAACCGGCGAAGACCACACCGATGTTGGCTTGCAAACTTGGGGAGCCTCCATTGCATTCTCTCAGATGTTTTGCACTGCGCCCATGGATTTTCTGGCGACCACGAGAGCACTTGATTCCTCTACTCGAATTGTTGAGCTTGGCGCCGGAACAGGCCTTGTCAGCCTGGTTCTTGCAAGCCTGTTACCAACAATAACCGATTCAGTGCCGTCCATTGTTGCAACCGACTATCACCCCACCGTGCTAAAGAACCTGGAAAAGAATGCAGCGTCCCATTACAAAGAAGGATCTACAGCAATGGTGCAGGTGGCTCATCTTGATTGGTGTGCACCTCCATTAGACGTACCTGCAGATATCCTTGTGGCAGCAGATGTCGTATATGCTGTGGAGCATGCGCGATGGCTTCGTAATTGCGCTGCTTCTATACTTACGCCGGATGGTGTCTTTTGGTTGATGGTCTCTATCAGACCCAATGGCAAGTTCGCGGGTGTTTGTGATTCGATAGAAGCCATATTCACCGAGCCAAGCCTATCTGAGATGAATGGCAGCCGATATCTGAAAGTTTTGGATAACCGGTGGATTGACAAGAAGGATAGCATTGGACGAGCCGATGAAGTTGGTTACAAACTCTTTAGAATTGGATGGGCGTGAGCAATATGGGTATTGACATTTTTGGCGTTACTATGGTAGAGAGGGTTGACATTTATAGAGCGTATCGCGGGGTAGAATAGACATAGAGCAAGACTTTACCGGCATTAGAAAGATAGATGGCTTCTAGAATATTTATGATAAATGGTTGATACTCTAAAGATTCGTTAGCTAGAATAAATCTAGGCGGATGAGTAGCGATTGCCGTGACATATCTCTCAGCATTGTCTTGTAGCACTGGAGCGAATGGTTACACGCACTCGCTGACGGACCTCAGTCGACAATCACTTCTGGTGCTGTAATTCGAAAGTGGCGGGGCCGGACAGTACAGGTATCTTGGACCGCCGCACTGTCGGATAGCCCAAATACATGTACTTAAATTTTTGGCCGACGCTGAATCCGCAACTTATGATGTTCATCACGCCTTGAAATGGAAAGTGAAATGACCACGCCAAAACGCGGCGACAAGAGGATCAAGGGGCGAGTCACGATAGCATGCACCGAGTGCCGTAACCAGCATCTGCGGTGCGATGCCGTCGTGCCGACTTGTTCTAGATGCCGCAACTTACACAAAACATGTGTCTATATGGATTTACGACGGAGCCGCCGAAGACACGCTGAAGCCGAAAAGCTGGTGCCCTCGGAACATCACAACGATGACTCAACGGTGGTAGAGACCAGAGACATTCCGGCAGTATATCAACAGAGCCATCTTTCTGAAGGACCTCGGTTACCTTCAGGACAGTCGAGCCCTCTACCAATCTTTGTCGCGTCCAGCAATGCTCTGCGGCCAACTGTGTTTCCGGACAATGGTCTTCTTTCCACCAGGCCGGTCGACGGGTTTTATAAGTTTTTCTTCCCGGGTCATCCATTCATCCTACCGCAAGCGCACTTGATGCACCACTTTGAGAAAACTCCAGATTTCAGCTATGGATTGGTTCTGATGATTGCCTTTATTGGTTCTCTATATACTCACGACTCGCTGTCAAACGATTATAGGCAGCAAGCGGAGCACGCTCTGGGGAGTCAACTTGCGCCTCATGGGTTTAATGTTCAAGCTTTGATGCTTCTAGCCCTCACTCTGGAGTGGTCGGGTGAGAATGAGAGAGCCGCGATGTATCTTGAGCGAGCGAAGACGATGGGCCTGGAGATAGGCATTCATCGGCGAGATTTTGCTTCTCGTTGTGGCCACGGGGATAAAGTCTTAGAAGAAAGCTGGCGACGCACCTGGTGGGAGCTTTATGTGATTGACGCACTTTTCGCCGGCATTCGCCACCTACCGACATTTACATCTTGGAGAGTAGATACGGATGTCGAAATTCCCTGCGAAGAAAAGCTTTATGTTACAGGGGTGAGGCACATCAATACCAACCTTCACGAACTATGGCTTTCTTTCTACTGACTATGCCTAAGATGATTCCTCAGCCTCGGACGCTTCGCGAGTACGACAATCGTGGGTTCGATGATAGCGACGAAAGCTTTTCCTCCTTTGCATATCTCATCGATGCCACGCGGATCCTTGGGACAACGTTAGCTGCCGGTGACATTGCGAACAAGTCCGCCTATTCTTTGGTGAAGAACGCTGAAGCAAATTTGATGAGCTGGGATTTGCATTTGCCACAGGCGAAGCGCGACCCCGTTCAATCCGATGGAACATTGGATGAAGTGCTATTCAAGGCTCATATGGCAATAAATACGTGAGAACATCCCGAGAAAGAGCTCATTTCTCTGCTCTTCTCTCATACCGAGCTTGTTTTACTGTAAGCTAACAACATCCATGTAGCACATCTACTCATCTACATCGCCCAAGATCGATGCTACACTACACTACAATGGAACTTTTATGCTCAAAATATGCACCACCACTTCCTGCCGAAGTTCTGAGTGCTGAAGAACAGCATCAGGATAGACATACGCACAAGGCAATTAATGCGGCAAAGAATTTTGTCGATTTACTTACCGCCTCTTCTTCACCGCTAACACATAGCCCCTTCGTCATGTGTATGGGATCATTAGCCGTGGCCACTTATTTGTCTGGTTGTGAGCACGTCTTGACAGGTTCCGAATTAGCACATGCTAAAGATCGAATTCGGGTATTCTTAGGCATACTGAAGGCATTTGCAAGAATATGGTCGCAGGCGCGACACTGGTCAGAAGAGATGAAGCTGATGGCGAGAGTAGTTCTGGACCAACAAGACGGTACTGGGCGGATCGATTTCCCATCCATACAGGCTATACCAAATTTCGAAGAGATATCCTTCAACGATGGGCTATCAGAAGAGATCAATGTAGCAGACATGGGCAAAGAATGGGGAAATTTGATGGAAAATTTATGAATAGCATATCTCATAGCGCAACTACTCGAAAGAATTTGCGGTTAACCACCGCCTATTTACTCTTCAGCGACAAATTTGATCACCGCTTTTCCTTTCCTGCCTCTTTGTGCTGCAAATTTCCAGGCCTCCACCGCATCTTGCACTTCAAAAGCCACAACAGGAATGGGCTTCAGAGTACCATCATCTATAAGTGAGGCCACCTTAGAAAGAGTATCGCCGTCGGGAGAAACAATAAAGTGTAACCACCTAACTTCTGGATGGTTCTGTAATTCTTCAGGCTGTCCCCTGCCGAAAGCCCATGCTGGGGCTGGGTCCCCTACTGTTACGATGATGCCAGTCTCCTTCACCGTATTCCAGGTCTTGGCCAAAGTTTCGCCTCCAACGGTATCAAAAACTGCATCCAAGCCATGAACCTCGCCGTGCCAGTTGGTATTGTTGTAGTCCAAGACCTGATCTGCCCCTAACTCTGCCAACATAGCGTGGTTTGAAGAAGAAGCTAGGCCGATGACCTCTGCACCGAGAAGTTTTTTCACCATCTGTACAAGAATAACGCCAACAGCTCCTGAAGCCCCCGTTACGAGGACTTTGCTGCCTTTATCCAGATTCGCGCGTTTGAAGATTGCTTCCCAAGCCGTCAGTGCCGGGATTGGAAGGGCTGATGCTTCCGCATGAGAAATGGACGCGGGTTTGACGGCTATCTCATTTGGCATAGCAATTGCGTATTCTGACTGGCCTCCCTGAGGAGCGTCTGCATCAATCATTGCATAAACGCTTTGCCCAACAGAGAGTGGTCCGCTGTACTGTGGGCCGAGGGCCTCGACCGTGCCGGATATATCATGTCCTGGAACTCTGTTGGAAGAAGCATATAGCTCAGGCCAAATGACTTCGTCCGCCGTTATTCCGGCAGCATGGACCTTTATAAGAACCTGTTGTCCGGTGGGAGATGGTCGAGACAGAGTGTCTGATAGAATGATGCGGTGATCATTTTGACTGCCCAAAATTTGAACGGCTTTCATTCTGTCGATATGGGTAGATGATCAAAGATAATCAAGTATTGATAATGTTATCTGTGGTTTGGAGGTAAGGTTCAGCCTTTTGAGCGTAGATGAAAATGCTCTGAGATTTGTAGTAGCAGCAGATGTCCGTTGAGGGGGTGGCTGTACAATTTATGACTTGAGAAGTCCTGGTTACTGCGGTTATCTCCCTTTGCCCGGCTACTGGTTCATAGTAAAAAGAATAAGAAAAGTTGTATGGAATTTATTACAATTCCCGAATTTCGTCACTCAACGATCACTGGATCATAACTTGAACAAGGTTCGGGTAATGGCATCCATGTCTGTATTCGGGTCGGTCGCCCGGAAAGCCACAATCGACCCGAGTGTGGGGCTAGTCTGAACTGACCCGACCCGAGTGACGAGTGAATGTTTAGCTGTAGCACGTTGGAAAGCTCTCAGAGGCTGATTATCCATCTAACGGTTCGATCAAGTCATCGGGCGACTGTTGTGTGCAGCTTGCAGATGACCCGCATTGCTTCATTTAATACAGTCTGTCGTTATATTTTTCCAGGCTTGTGTGTATGGTTCATTTCTATATAAGAGATGACAATGGCTTCTCAGTTGCTGGAACTGCTACGGAATTGAAACACCCCTCATCGAAACCATTTACTTCAACTTACCAGAGTTTCTTACGATATCCACAAACATCATGGCATCTTCAGTGACAAAAACGTAAGCGCCTTGATAAACACAAATACCAAGAACTCTACTAATGCTGTATGGATAGAAATCGACCACGAGAAGACATTAAAGTCCTCTTTGACCATGAGCTGGTCAATGCACCTGGAAAATCCATCATCGGTGTCCATCTTGATTACCCCCCTGAAGGTTTCACTCCTCCACATCGGCACGGCGGTGCCACCGTTGTCGCCTACGTTCTTGCAGGCGAACTTCTGAGCGGCATGAACGGCAATCCTCCCAAGGTTTACACTCCTGGGCAAAGCTTTGTGGAGCTCCCTGGCTGTCATCATACTGTGGGAGAGAATACTAGCAAAACTTCGTCTACACAGGCTATTGCTATTTTTGTTGTCGATACGGACGTAGTTAAGATTGGTGGTTATGATGCCTTGACAGTGCTTGATGAGGGTTGGTAAAAAGATGTATGACAGATAATAAATGGTAACTTTTACCATAAAGAACCGGTATCATGCATGCATATGTACGTGGGGTTTGGGTAGCAATTTCTACTAGATAGAAAGGTCAAACAATGGCCGGAATGCCAAGAGATCAAGCCAAGCACAGAGAATCAATCTTGTGAGATTCTAAAATGCATCTAGATGGCTACGATGTAGATCGCAGGATCCAATGACCAAAGACAGTAATTTCTGCCCAAAATTGAAACCTGTCACAGAGTTCCAAAACAAAAATTGTAACTGCTTACTTTGTACCTATTAAACCCCAAAGTACATTGTAGCCTTCTTTTGCACATCAACCAGATAGGTGGGCTTACGATGCCAATCCACATATATATACTACTTCCAAGGGCCAAGTGGGCTTGAGAATCCTACGCAGTACGAACATCATGACAACCATCTGCACGGTTGGATAACGCGAGGTCATCTGAGGACGATATAAATCCGTTATATTGGGTTAAACTAAGCATTGCTTTTGAGAAACGACCCTTTCTCCGGGGTAAACATATAAACTGACGTGTGCAATCTTTCCCTAGATTGGATGAAAATGCGACAGCTGCTTGAAGCTAAAATCCTCGACTTTTCCAACGGTTGGCCTGGCCTTCAACGTATGGGCACCATTGCCAATTCCGAGATTGCTTCTCCACTTCCGCGCGACGAAATCTCGATTCATTGGCCTAGAGTACGGAGTATGGAGTAATGTTTACTTCGTCTACCGAGACAGAGCCAGGAACTGGGACGAGCTGAACAAAACTAGTGCCCGCTAGTGTAAATAGTTTGTGGTACTATTAGGGGGAATTAATAGCAACTTAGATCTCATCCAGCGCTTTGCGGGTCTTTTACCGACCTTATTCAATTAAATCACGGATAGTGTCGTAAGTTTAGACCAGCTACTCATGCCTAATTCAATAGAGCCATGGGGACGTGGCGAGGTTCAGGGTGATTGCAGGGGATAGAGAAGTTAGTAATTTTCATTGTGAGATCTCGTTTATAAGGTATAGACGGTATGCGAACCCACATTCTTCTTTTTAACGTCTATGAGTGATACTCTTGTTTCTCAGATCTCTTATATTCTTTTTTCAGACGTCAAATGATAAACAAGATTATTATTGGCGCCCTTGGGCTCGTCGGCAGCGTGACTGCCACTCCATTGGAGCTTGTCGAGAGAAGCTCGTGCAGAGATGACAGTCTATACAAGTGCTTTGCTGATCGAGAATACTCCCATTCAGCATCTGCATACTGCTCTGCGCTTACTCCGGTTACAAAAACAGTAACTGTGGTAAAACCCACGGTGTGAGTATACGCTCGACGTACCTGGCTTAAGAGCCACGATCTCTAATATTATTGCGTGTAGAACAAAGACAGCATGGGTCACTAGCACTGCCAATCCATCAACCGACTTCGTCAGCTCTACAACCACTGTTTACACAGCGACGGTTCCTTCTTTATTAGAAACGATAACCAAGACAGAAACAGAGATGGCGACGTCAACAGCAACCCAGAGCGTAACAACGACAGTGACTGTCACTGGTAGCCAGAACCAGCAACCACCGCCTACCACAACACTTACTCCGTTCAAACGTGGCTCTCAAGGAGGAAAACCGGAGCCGCCAAAGTGTATGGTCACCAAATGCTTCGTGTACTCTCCGGAGCGCATCACAACGGGTTGCAGTTGTATTGGTGTTCCGCCTAAGACGGTTACAATCTCTCAGACGGCGCCTTGCTCGACTGTTACAGTGGTATGTTTATCTCTCTCTCTAATACTTTCCCCATCTATCCCGCCAGAGATGGCGCTGACTAGTAACAGACCTCAACCTCAGTGACGACGCCTCACGTTACAGCAACAGCATGGCAAACCGTAGCGATGGAACTCACCGATGGCGTTTCAACTACCACAGCCACCACTACAGCCACTGTCCCTACTACCGTCACAACGACTGCTACCACGACCGCCACCGTCACTGTCTCGCCTCCGGCACAGAACCTCGTCCCCAACGGCGATTTCTCCTCTGGTTCGACCGGATGGAGCTTCATCAACTCCTACCCATCCGCATGGGTGAACGGAGGGGTCGGCACCTCGGGTAGTCCAGACGGTGTATCCAATGCTTACCACATTACCAACATTGTGCCCACTGGACAGTATTTTATAGCCAGCCCGCTCATCGGATTAAAGGCCAGCTCCTCATACAGTGTATCTTTTATGGTCGCCTCAACGAGCACCGATAGCAGCTTGGTGGGTAGTGTCCGTACTCAACTCAACTGCGGCTCGATTACTGTGGTGGATACGTATTTGAGCCAAGCGACACAAGGTGCAAATGGTTACTATACCCTCTCGACGAATTTCAACACTGCCATTACAACTGATCCCAACACTGTGAGCCAGTTGGGTAGGTGTCAGCTGCAGTTTCTCTTCCCTCATTCTTCGCAGCCTCCAGTTACATGGTTTTTGGCCAAGGTTTCTATTGCATCGACGGGTGGTATTTCACCTTAGGCATTAGGGGAGCTGATTGACATCTAATAGACCAGTGAACATTAAAAGCAGGGTGGCGCGCAAAATTATATATACAATTTCATTTGGACTATATTATCACGTACATACATGTAATTAAAATACTGTCGCTCTCGACGTTGGTATTCATTCTATTCACCTGCGTTCATGCGAACACAAACACATCATGTGTACTGGGCTCTCATCTTGTAGGTGTGATGAATGTTTGAAACAGGGCTATAAGTAATATTGGTGGACGTTATGGCAAACCTTTCAACATCAATTTCGCCTCCCCAAAGCTTGAAGGCAATATCACCTTTGCTTTCAAAATCTTTACCATTTTCAGGACTTTAAAAAATACTTAAATATAAATTGCCCTTTATTATAATTTGCTGTGGCTCAACAGTCGCTCTTTGTTCTTAGTCACGGACTGGCTCTATATCATGAATTAACAGTATTTGTGCCACTGCTATATCGGTTCTACCTATACTCTGCTCCGCAGTCACCTACCTTTTGGAATATCTCAGCCCTTCGACTTCGTGTTAAGATCTCCTCAATCGTATCACGATCGGATTGATCAAGGGACCAGCCGAAACTCGACAAATTCTCATCTGTATGTTCGCTTATGCCCATACGTGCACCAACGATGACGGCGCCAACGTAAGGAAAGTCCAATACCCAGCGAGTAGCGACGTTTGATATGCCGACCTTGTGTTTTGTGGCAATAGCGCGCAGCACTGCCAACAGTTCTTGGAAGAGGCTCCAACCACCCCAACTGCGTATCATTTCGAAATACTGGGATCAGTATGGTCAGTAATGCATTAGTGAAGAGGTATAGTTTTTGTCTTATCACTCTACCTTTCGCTGGCTTGGTGTGATTGATCCATCGTAAATATCTGGCTCGGGCTTTCCAAGCCATTTGTCGGCAAGAAAACCACCACACTTCATTGGTATATTAGTCAACGTTGATGCAGCCAAATATGAAACGGCTTTGACTCGAAAGCTTACCAATGTGCCATATGTTAAGAGCTTGATATTGTGTTCCTCACAAGCGCTGCCCATTTCGAAGACAGGTCGAGAGTCGACGAGAGAAAACTATTTCAATATCAGCGATGAATGTTCATCATTTGCTTCTCTCATGGAGAAAGCGATCGCTATGTCGAACCTGAACTTGGTTGGTGGATACTCTGATACCAGATTGGACCACCTCAAGCAAATGTTTTGTATCAAAATTACAAAGACCAACTGTTTCAACTCTATCGTCTTCTGTTAGAAACCGGAGAGCTTTCAGATAATCTGGATTTTCATACTACATGTCTGTTAGTACGAAACACATTACTGTAGGGGGCCATTATTTGAGCTCTTACAAATTGCCAGTGAAATTGCAACAGATTAATCTTCTCGGTCTGCAATCGGCGGCATCGCTCGGTGACATTTGCCTGTACAGCCTCTCGAGATACAGTCATCGGATGAAAAACGCAGTACTTTGTTGCTGTGAATATTGTTTGCCTGTGAGGGTACAGAGATGAAAAGCGTCCCTGTAGTACGTAAGCGGTGGGTATCGTTCAAATCGGTGTGAATATGACTTACAAATATGACTTCAGCGTCACCATAATGATCAGCCATGTCGAATGCTGTAAATCCTTGCCGGACATGACTTGAGAATTGTTCCACAATCTTGGAGGATGATGCAGCCCCCCAAGCAGGGCTGGACATTTGCCAGAGCCCTGAAAATATTCGAGGAACCGTGCGTCCGTTTAATTGGAAAGTTTCTCTTGCCTGTTGAGGTAAGGGTATTATAGAGGTCTGTTTGCTGAGATCTTGATGCGCATCTAGAAGCGTAGGTCGAGGTAACCCAAGAATACCAGCCGTGGATATTAGGCTTCGCCCGAAAGGATAATCATGCTCAGTTGCTTTTAGAGTAGCATAGCAGCTTGTTAATGAGTGATAGAGAGCTTCAACCAATGCGTGCTCTCCATTATCCATTACCCGCGTGCCAGTGTCTATAAAAAGGGACTTCTGAACAGCAGTCATTGCTTGCACGATATCGCCATCGACGCCCGTCAAAAAGGTAAATAGTTCATATTGACTGTCATCGCTAGTTCTTGATATGAGAACCGTTCCCTGAGCGACTAAGTTCTGGAACAACTGAAGACTTTTGAATGAGAGTCCACATCCAAGCATACTGCGGGCAATCTGTTGCGTCTTGTTCAGCTCAGTGAGACTAGGCTTTTTGTCTTTTCCTATTATCGAAGACACAGCTCTCTGCTCGACAAATTTCTTCGTCTCACATTCGAAAGCGTGTGTGATCTCTGGAAATAGTACCAAAAGTGACCTCATCACCACACGAAGGCCATCGGCAGGGAGGTTGGCGATGATAGTATCCGTCATCATATTGACGTGCGCCGTGCTCACGCCGCCGCCTGGTTGTGCGATGGCCATGTTGAAGAATACTTAATTTGAGCAGCCAAAACTTTGTACGCTTCGATTGTGTAGTTCCAGACGTGTATGCTAATGCGATATTATATACTGAGCCGGCCAGAACTTTTTCTTTGGTTTGCCGAAGAGCAGATCACTCTTCTCCTCCGAGCACGTCAAAAACCTCGTGATCTGACTTTGTACCCGCGGTGTTAATCCCCAGCCCGCTCTTTCAAAGTCCAAGCCACCGGCGTTCCAACGGCCGCTTAGGTTGCCGGCCGGCCTCTCACCCCCCGCAGTGGGAGATCACAGTAGTCTCGACTGTGCTCGGAAGGCCTGGATCTAGTGTGAGGTCTTTCCTTCGAGATTGATTGCCCAGTAACGTCTTGAGATCGTGATGCGGGGTTGCCAACTTGATATCGGAGCACCACTAATCGTCGTACCGCCTCCTCGGGATCCTCCAAGTTCTTCTACTAATCTTGCTTTCGGATTGTCTGGAGTCCGCAAGAGACTAGCATCTGTCAGGCCCACAGGCTCCACAGATCCTTGGATGCCATCGTTTTCGCGTCTTGGCTATTGTGTCCCGCGGCTGAGTTGATTGCTCCACCACCAACTGACATATCGGGTCGTCGCGAACCAGCTAGGCTACACGCGTTTGTACATTGCCGTCACCATGAATGCCTGTCTCCCATGTCGAAAAGTAAAGATGAAATGCCGGCAGGGCAGCCAACCGGCTTCTAAATGCGAGCGTTGTGCGCGAAAGTCTCTTGACTGCGTGTTCCAACAGCACCGTAGAGGCCGGAAGCCTGGGACGAAGTAAGTGAGACATGACTTGCCGCTGAGTTTGGTTTAACGATGTGTCTGTAGGATCTCTAAGCGGAATATGCCTGCATTGCCTTCCACATATGCGGCTGTGAAGAAGACGCCGGACTATAGCGGTGACACTCCCTCTATTGCAGAGAGTGTGCCCGCCGAGGAGCCTGGCAACTTGCAGCCGTCAGGTTTGCTCAATCAGGAGGCAATGAGAGGCAAGTTTTCGTTGCGGCGAATACTAAGTACCACAGACGGCGATGCATTGGAGCCGCCCGAGAGATCATCTCCAAGTCGGCCAGAAGACCCAATTGAGATGGGAATACTAAACCTCTCCATTGCCAAATCCCTTTATGAGAAGTTAGTGATTGCGATTCCCAGAGTGACGCTTTAGAAACTGATGCAAGAGTGTAGTTTCATCATTGTTCTTAATCCGTACATCAGCCAACTTGATCCAAATCTACATACTTTCCTCTATGTGCGCCAGAAGTCATCTTTCCTCTTCACAGCCGTTCTGGCAATGTCCGCAAAGACATTCAACCCTATCATGTACAATGCGCTATACGACCATGCACAAGACCTATACACCGAAAGTTTTCGGAATGGCGCCAAATCAACAGAAATTGTTCAAGCCATCCTCATTCTCACATACTGGAAGCAGCCGCAAGACACGAGAGCTTGGACCTCCTTGGGATATGCTATTCGCATGTGTATGGACATGGGATGGCACAAGTTGACGGCCTATTCCCAAGCTAGCCGTGCTACTGCGGACGAGACGAGGCGACGAGAAATTCGCAATATTGAGAGAACGTGGTATGTGTTGTTTGTATATGACCGAAGGTATGTTTCGATGCCCATTTGTTACCACGTGACCAATATTAATATCTTCTAGCATAAGCCTCCAAACGGGACGGCCGTGGATGATTGAGCGAAATGCATTTATAGAGTCAATAGAGGCCTGGTGTGGTGACCCAATCGCGGACCCAAACGACGATTTGCTTGGCGCATTTGTTACCTTGAGACTGATGAGCTCTTCAATATTTTCTCTCCATGCTCCTCACTCTCGACAAGGCGAAAGAGTGCCGCTGGAGAATACGGAAGCTCTGCTTTCGCTCAAGAAAGCCAGCATCGAGAGGTGGGAGCGTCATTGGATCCAAAACGTGGAACAAAAGCAGTCTTCAGAAGATGAGACGCACAAATTCTTGATTCGGTTTTATGGGACGCATTTTCGACTGCAGCTCTTTTCTCTGCCATTACAAGACGTGCTGTCATCAGAATTCTCGGATTCATCTCTGCACTTGGACATAATATGGGCCGCATTTACCGGAGCCATGGACATGCTGAAGTTGATATCGCGTCATTCGGGGCAGCTGTATTTTGCCCAAGATTCGATACACGTCATGACTGCCTATAGCGCGGCTTTCCTTGTCAAGGTATGCTTCCTAACGTTGTACATTTCCTAATAATTCGAGATACTAATTGTTAATATTCGATACAATTAGCTCCTCTTGTCTGCTCCTGACACTGTCGTTCAAGAGATAGAGGCCACGACAATAGATGTCATTCGTACCGCCGCCCAAGCCTTCTCACAACAAGCGACAGCTCCAGGCACGAGTTGTGAGCTGCAAGCAAGATTCCTTTATAATATTGCCACCAAACTTTCTCAGAGAAGAAGGACAGAACAACCGACACCAATCGCGAAATTTTCAAATAGCGATAGGCAGTCGTCACTGGATCAAAACGACATAAACTCAACAAGACTTCCCTTTCTACCATTGGAAGTTGGTCAAGCCATGCCCCAGTCTCTTGATCAACCTCTCCCCGAAGTGTTCATTTTTCAGCACACCGACCTTGACCCCTTGTTCACAGACGACGGTGCATGGGCCGACATATTATCAAGCGCCGCATTCAATACTCAAAACGGTGTTCTATTAGCCTGATATCAACCTGCCCATCATCAATGAACCTTCATGAGTTGACGAGACTATTGACTAGTTTTCTCCTATTCGCCACAGTTTTCTAGCTATGAGCCCAATATACCCCATCTATCAAGGATGTAGCGGAACTACAGTTGTTTCAGAATGACTGAATGTGCGAACGCCCTCCCTGATAATCTTCAGCTGTGAAGGGCAATTTGGATCAGGACACGCTATCAAGGCATCGGTTGTCATCCAGTCGTTTGCAGCCGTGACTCTTTGTTTTGCAGGAAGGAGTGGGATAACGGTGGCTATCTTTCATCAGCGTCTTGGACTTTTATATATATATATACACTTATACGGATGTAAAGAAACGAAGCACAGAATGGTGTTTTACCTAGCGAATATATACTGATACCCTGATTTGGCGGTAAATAGATCATTTCTCCTTGAAGAGTAAAGAAATCCCCTTCTTTTGCCCCACACATGATTCGCTTGCCTGGGGGGCATACAACTTCGACACGAAGGTCGTAAAGTTGAAACGAGTCGTCTTGACTATCGGTGTGGGCCATGGCGGAATTACTGTTGACAGATAAAATGAAACTCGCTGCGATAACATATAGAATATGCCATGAAATCTCCGTGTTATCAACCACGGCGAAGATGTGACTTATTTACATAGAGCTCCATATGCTATGCCTCTCACCAAGGCCTCGTTATCTTGAGTAAGTCCGTCGCGTGTGGAGTAAACGCGTACTAGGGCGGTCAGACCGGCGATTCAAGCCAGATGGAAAGACGCCGGCGACGGTGTTCAAACGATGTTTGGTGGCAGATCTCAACTAGCTAATCGATATGAACTATCGGATACCATGGCAGGTTATCAAGTCAATTGCCACGAACGCGCGCACTCGAAGGAACCAACAAAGAAGGCGAGGTGTGGGCGGAGTGCAAGGAGTCGGAATGATATGCGGATGTGATAACGGCGACAAGTATTTGAAGAAGATCAAATCCCCCCCAATGCAACAACGGAAAAAAGACATCCTTGCTCACAAGGGTCTTCATTATCGCTACCGTACGATAGTATTACAAGCCACCACTCCCTGCTGCTTACGACTTGTTTCCGCCGCTCTCAATTTCACGCATGATGTTCACAACTCAACCTTGTTATACTCAAAGCCGTATGTGAGAGAACTCGCGAAGGCGCAGTTTGAATCCTCAAAGACATCTTCCGTCCAGCCCGACGTACTATACGGAGTAAACGCACTCGCGTGTTCCAAGCCGCCGGCCGCCGTCGTACAGTTCAATGGCACTTGAGAAAGACTTGGAGCGCAGTGTCGAAGTCGACACGCCCTCCAATGGAGAGGTTTCTATGATCGCCATAGAGACTGGGGGCCTTAAACGGGACCTCAGTTCTCGCCACATCAACATGATTGCGATTGCAGGAATGATTGTATGTTATTGCAGCGTCCCTGATGAAATCATGACAATACTTTGTTTCTACGGCTTCTAACCGCGTCGAACAGGGTACCGGTCTTTTCTTAGGCTCAGGACAAGCAATTGCAACCGCGGGTCCAGCTGGGGCACTGCTGGCGTACATCGTAATGGGGTTTGTCACTGCCGGGGTTGCATATACGACGGGAGAGATTACCGCATTCATGCCCGGAACTGGTGGATTTATCCGACATGCAACCAAGTTCGTGGAGCCGGCACTTGGTGCAGCCACAGGTTGGAATTTCTGTGAGTTTTCTTGTCACATTCCCATCGTGTTATGTCATTATACAGACAAGTTCTTATTCCGAATGCTTACGCGCGGGGTTAGGGTATACCATGGCCATCACTGTGCCTGCAGAGATCAGTGCCGCTGCTACCGTGATTCAATTTTGGAATGACTCTATAAATCCAGGTGTTTGGATCACCATCTTTTTAGTTGTCATCATCACCCTGAATCTTTGCGGTGTACGTTTATATGGCGAGGTAAGATTGTATATGCACAGACTTCAGATGCAAAGTAGTATTAACAGGCATCAAGTCCGAAGTTGTTTTCGCATCCTTGAAGATTATGCTCATTCTTGGTCTCATCATTGGCGGCTTGGTGATTGATCTAGGAGGAGCGCCAAACCATGATCGCTTAGGATTCCGGTATTGGAAGCATCCTGGAGCGTTCAACGAATACATAAAAACTGGATCGGCAGGACGCTTTCTGGCCTTCTGGAAGATTATGCTTACAGCAGCATTCAGTTACGGCAACATTCAAGTGGTGGCAATCTCCGGGTCAGAAACCCGGGCACCTCGGAAGATCATCCCGGCGGCCACAAAAAAGACGTTTTACAGAGTCTTGCTATTTTACGTTCTTAGTATCTTCATCGTTGGCCTTATCGTGTAAGTTTCCTCTTCGCCAGCAACCAACTCGAATTATATACTCATGTCTGCTCCCCAATAGTCCGTACAATGACCCATCTCTTTCCATTTCCACGGGCACTGCTCAACAATCTCCTTTTGTCATTGCATTCCAGCGATCCGGCGTAAAAGTCGTTCCGTCAATTATCAATGCCATCGTCTGCACTTCTGCCATTAGCAGTGGCTCAGCTTGCATCTTCATCGCCTCGCGGACACTGTATGGCCTGAGCTGTGATGGGCATGCTCCCCGAATTTTTCAACGGTGCAATCGATTTGGGACGCCTCATTATGCCATCGGGCTGACTTGTCTTTTGCTGCCTCTTGTCTACCTAAATGTTGCTAACAACACATCCGTGGTATTCGGTTGGTTCGTCAATATTACTACCGTCTCCGGCTTGATCGGCTGGGTAGTGATTGAGGCTACATATCTACGGTTCTACGCCGGCCTCAAAAAGCAAGGCTATTCGAGAGATGGTAAGGTCTATCTGTAATAATGAGCACGCGTGCATTACGGACCAAGCTAATAAACTATGCAGCACTTCCGTACAAAAGTCCATTGCAGCCATATGTTTCATGGGCTACCATGTTCGTGGTGAGCCTAGTCATCCTCTTTTCAGGTATGTTGTCTCTAGAGTCTGGGGATGCAGGTTGGCACCAAGTCTAACAAACACGCCTAGGTTTCGATGTGTTCGTAAAGGGAAATTTTACGGCCGCTGGGTTTTTGACTTGCTATCTTAACGTTTTTATCTTTATTGGTACGTATTATACGCAACGCTTTGAGTCTCACCTGCAGAACTCTGGGTTAACATGTTGGCGCAGTTCTATATGTTTTCTTCAAAATATTCTTCAAGTCAAAACTTATTCCCACCTCTGAAATTGACTTTGAGACTGAGTTCTCGTCAATACGAAGAGAAAAGGATGCTGAGGAGGCCACCCAGTAGTCACTGGGTCTGTCATTCAAGATTTTTGGACTTCTTCCTCGGTCGATAATAATATTCTTTCTTGTCCATTATACCTGCTATTCATGAGTGAACAACGAGCGTCTTAATGCTCTTATCACTTTGACAATGTCCATTCTGTTCCAACTTGTAAGCGCTGCCTGCTCCCATAAGCACAGCAATTAGCTAAACATCGCCGCCGCTGGCCATCTTGCTCTCTCGAGTCATTCATTATCCACTGCTCCATTTCGCTCCGATTTGAGCTCGCAAATGTCTAGCGGCCGAAAGCGCTCGTCCCTTTATACAGATTGGGAGCTACCCCGCCCTCTACTGAAACCCACATCGGCGCAGCGGTGGAGATTCTAAGCCGTCGTAGTTTCTAGACACAGTATTTTTGTGAGAATATCAAGGCTTTGCCACGGTTCCTTACAGCGGAGCCGCCCGCTCAGCTAGATAATATGTCGTGGGGTTCGTTTTTCTCATGTTATCTGCCATGAAATAATCCCTCCTCTCGTTTCTTACAATATCATCTCTCATCAGCAACACGATATAGAACTTCTGACAACATGGCTCCTCCCTCGGTCGACCTCACTGCGCCGAATGGCGTCAAATGGAGCCAGCCCACTGGTCTCTTTATTAACAATGACTTTGTTGCATCGTCCAACGGCGAGACAATCGCATCCATCGATCCAGCGTAAGGAAACAAATGACAGCAGCTGATGCCTCGATTGAACAGAGTTTCACTAATGCGATCAAACAGCACCGAAGAAGTCATTGTCAGCGTTCAAGCGGCCAGTGCCGAGGATGTGGACAAAGCTGTAAGAGCCGCAAAGGCAGCATTAAAAGATGCTTCTTGGAAGCAGCTGTCAGCTTCTGATCGAGGCCACCTGATGACACGTCTCGCCGACTTGATTGAGGCAAAGAAAGAGCTCTTTGCGACGATTGAGGCATGGGATAATGGTGAGAGTTGTTTCTGCACTTTGTCACTCTGTTGCTAGCAGGTAATTAACACTTCGGTTCGTTTAGGTAAAACATATCAAGAAGCACTGGATGTTGACCTTGTCGAAGCTGTGGCTGTGATACGGTACTATGCCGGCTGGGCCGACAAACAGTATGGCCAAACGATAAGCACAACACACCAGAAATTTGCATACACTCTCCGTCAGCCCATCGGAGTCATTGGCCAGATCATTCCCTGGAATTACCCCCTTTCAATGGCTACTTGGAAGTTAGGGCCTGCGCTTGCTTGCGGTAACACTGTAGTACTCAAAGCCGCAGAGCAGACACCACTAAGCATCCTTGTGCTTGGAGAGCTTATCAAGGAGGCTGGATTCCCGCCCGGAGTAGTCAATTTCGTCAATGGGCTCGGCAAGGATGCCGGATCTGCCTTGGTGAACCATCCATTGGTAGACAAGATTGCCTTTACAGGGTCAACGGCGACGGCGTCAAGTATCATGGCGGCCGCAGCGAAGACTTTGAAGAATATCACACTCGAAACTGGAGGCAAATCGCCGCTTGTTGTATTCAAGGATGCCGATATGGACCAGGCCGTCAAGTGGTCCCATCTAGGTATCATGTCCAACCAAGGCCAAATCTGCACTGCTACGTCGCGAATTTTAGTCCAGGATGAAGTGTACGACGACTTTCTAAAAAGATTCGTCGAAACCCTAAAGGCTGTCAGCAAAGTGGGCAGCCAGTGGGAAAAGGATACATATCAGGGTCCTCAGGTATCCAAAGCACAATATGATAGAGTGCTGGAGTACATTGACATCGGTAAAAAAGAGGGCGCCAAGGTTGCTGCTGGAGGTCATCCTCTTGACATTGAAGGCAAGGGTAAGGGTTTCTTCGTTGCTCCAACAGTGTTTACCGACGTCACTCCTTCAATGAGAGTCTACCGAGAGGAGATTTTTGGACCCGTCGTTGTTATCCTGCGATTTAAAACAGAAGACGAAGCACTGGAGCTGGCAAATAACACAACTTATGGTTTGGGGGCGGCCGTCTTCACGACAGACCTGGAAAGAGCTCACCGCATGGCCGCCGAGATTGAATCGGGAATGGTCTGGATCAATAGCAGCCAAGACTGTGATCCGCGTGTGCCATTCGGAGGCGTTAAGCAGAGTGGTATCGGCCGAGAACTCGGAGAGGCGGGTCTTGAAGCTTATTCTCAGATCAAGGCTGTCCACGTTAACATGGGGAATCGGTTGTAAGGGTATCGGATTGTGGGGAAACGGTCGTAAATATTCTTTATGATACCATAACAAGAGTTCAAAGGCACGGATAGAACTAAGAAGATGAAAGAAGGTGTAACAGTAGATCAGCATTAGTATATAGTAGATGTCATTAGACTATATAAATATCGCTTTCGCAACAACTCATCAGCACCATAGGCTGCCAAGACACATTTACAACTTATAGTATTGTCTTTCAGCTCCCGATTTATTTGTTATCGGGACCGTGGCCTCCAGTCTCATCCGGGCCCAATTTTGGGGTTTGCGATTCAGTGCATGTAAACCCTTGGGGGTTATTGACGTTGAAGCAGTCCCAGACAGACAACAACTGGTTGGTACCCGCATGAACAACATTAAAACCCGTCACTTCGAAGTTGTCGCAACCACCGGCTGCAGCGCTGCATTGGAAATACACTGCCTCTGTCACTCCAGAAACGACTGTTCCGCTGACGTTCCTCCATGCGACATCCTCCATCTTGAACAAGGAAGAATCGCAATCTTGGCCGGCGAATCCAGAATAGTTCTCGCATTGCCAAGCGAAGAAGGGCTGCTGCCTTCCGCCAATCAGCTTAACATTCTCAATCGTAATGTTTCGAGCGACACCGTATCCGCCGCCGCCGCCGTTTGGAGGGTAGCCTCGCGAGATTCCCGCCCATGTCTTTAGGTAAGAAACGTGAGCAGTATTTTTGAGAGTGATGTTTCTGGCATAAAAGTTCTCCAGGTACTCATACTGGTGATTATATTGCCCCATAGATCCAATAGCAAAACCCTGGCCATTCTCGAAATAGCTGTCGTAAACAGCAATGTTACTCGAGTTCATCTTGAGAGCGATGGCATCGTCACCATTGGAGACTGTCCATCTCCTGAACGTTATGCTATCAGAGAAAATGGTGTCGCAGCCATCAGTATTGAGCGTGCTCCATTGGCTTGTGGACGTGCTATTGACGTAGATGTCGTCGAGATCTACGTGTTGCGAGTAGGTAATCGCCATTGTCCACATCTGACTCTGGACAAAGCGTAATCTTCTGATAACCGAGTTTGTGAGAGTGCGGAAGTTGATGTTCATTGGCCTATGAGCCAAATTTCCTTGGCTCTTAGCCCAGTCGTACCATACTTGACCATTGCCATCGAGAGTACCGACGCCCCAGCCATCCCAAATCACATTGTTGCCTCCAAAATACCAGACCGTACTCTGGTTTTGGAAACCAACGGGCATAGATACTGAGAGCCAATAGTCGATATCCGTACTCCAGAGAAAGTGGCCAAATTGATGGATAACAACATTGTGGAGATCCAAAGTGGTCATGTTGGTCTGAATGTTGTAAACAGGACCAGGAAATATAACAAAGCTGTTGGAATTGCACCGGTTGTTCAGCGCATCCATAATAGCTGGAGCGTCATCGCCGCCATTGGCATCTGGTCGTACATAGCAGAAGTGACGATTTTGGGCTGCGGCTTGATTTGCCCAATAAGCTTCTGATTGGGCTGCGTTTGCATCTCTGCTCATAACATCATGAGGCAACGAAGACAGCGCGAGGGCGGCGGGCAGTGCCGCTAGAATGAGACTTGATAAAGAAACCATCGTGTAGACAAAAGCATTCAACACCAAACGACCGGGTATCAGTAGGTGTTAAATATGGTGAAGAAAACCTGACTGCCTCTAGTCCAGTGACAGTTGTATTTTCACCAACGCCTGGGAGACCAAAGTGTCTTTTTAAGACAAGACAGCAGCATGCCTCCTTTTTGTATGTCTCTGGGCTTTCATAAAGACCTGCACCAATAATAGAGCAGTGGGCTTTTTGCACATGGCTTTACCATGTGCGGCCGATGCTACCAAGCCAATTCTGAAAGCAGTTCAGCAAGATTTCCTTGCGTCACAGCTCAGATTAAACCCCTCTTCGCTTTTCATTCACACATCTACCGAGAACAGGTCTGCGCTAAGTCAAGTCATGCAAATATAGCCGCGGCCTTTGATGAATATCCAAGACAGAAGTAGCAGAGGCTGAGCGGGCTCAACATGATCTGGGAATACAAGGGCGGCCCAATGGCGAATCATGCCACAGGAACCCTTGCTAAGAGGTGCTACGCCAAGGCTTTTTGGATGTTCTCCCTTCAGGATAGGGTGTGGATCTACCATTTGGCCTCCCTACAGTAGAAATGCCTACCATTGTGTTTGCCGATCCAATCGGGAGCTGAGGTGACGTCGTGAAAGGCTTGCCATGCCGTGAGGCACTACACCGTCTCGGATATAATGGCACTCTCACGGTCATCGGCCGAATACTTGTCCTCCATGGATGGCTTCAATTCTGAAGGACTCGGAAGCCTAATGCTCTACGGTACGACTACCACCTAGCGCAATCGCTGCCGCTAGTTCTTGTCAGGAATACCCCAGGTTTTGCTGCCCACCACTTCGGGATATGAATAGCACGAGACCTTAGTATGGGTAGGCAGAGCAGAGCAGTAAACAGGCAATCAATGGCATACACTTTGTATTTCGCCCGTTTGAAGCAGAAGGTGGAACATAACCGGATCATCGGCTTCTGGATCATACAGTATGTATGACATGTTTTCCAAGCTAAATCTTAGTGCATATCACATCACACCAACAATATCACATTAAATGAGTCGAGGTCAAAAGCTTCCCTTTGAGCTGGATCTAGAACTCAGGAAAAGCAAGACATCAGGTCAGTCGGCTGCCGGTGGGGTAAAAGGTGTGTAGGTTTTAGATCCACAGCAGCGTCACACATACCAATACTACCACCGAATTAATGGGTTGTTGGTTGTACGTTCTGCTATGTTGGGGTTACATGTATGTAAGAGGCTTTTCGGCCAATGTTCGATGTTATATCCGGTCCGAGACATACCCATGCTCACGGTATTGGAATTTTAATTTATTGAAAGTATGGTCGTGCAGTATGAACAAAGTTATATACCGATCTCTTTTTCGAGCCCAGCTTATAAGCCTAAATTTTGTGGCTGCATGATTTGCAGGCAGCAGAGGAAGAAAATGCAAGGAGAATTGCAAGGGAACCGCTTCTAGCTCGTATTAGAAAGAAGAAAATCCCCCGATATGCCACGGCCCCGCCTCGTGCAGCCGTTTGGCGTATCGCAACACTATAAATGCGTTGTGGTTATTTATTAGAAGATTAGCCGCTCGCAGGGGTAAAAGAGGAGTCTATGACGTTCTTCTTCTTCTTATGATTTTAGAGTTCAATGTTCTCATGATGTCTGGCAGTCAGTCGCGCCAGTATTGGCCGATTACAACCTGCTCATCATCAAGTTTACATGCAGCAGTAGACATGTGACAAACTGTTTATATACGGCAACAGTTACCTGCCTATTTCATGGCAATACACAATGTCCGGCCTTGATTTTGGGTGTCCATGACTTGGGCACATGATGGTTCATTGGTCATCATTGTGACACGAACGATTCACGGACAGTCGAGTTCAGGCTCGCTAGGTACGGAAATGGAGTAAAGATCAGCGTGCGGGGTGGTACAGTAAAGCAACCATGCTGTTATGTATGTTCAATAAATATCCGTAGGCTTCTATCTAGAATACAAAACAACAAAAGTCGCTTCAAGTATCTAAAATTGGCAGTATGTTGATACAGGCCCAGGAATATGAGTGGACTACGGCTTAGACACATCACGGAATCCGGGGTGCTACATGAGCGCCTCGCTGTCTCAAAATACCATCTCCCCTATGCATTATGTGGGGCAGAAGCGCCGTTCTGAGTACATTGAGATTACTGCTGAACCAAAGTAAATGAGCATGAAACATCCCGATGCCCGTGACTCAAGTGCATGAAAAGCTCTCGTATTCCAGCGGCAATTCTGCTCTGTACACTCAGCCCCTCATTGCGTCTGGCTTTTTTTACGCTACGGGCCGAAGGGGAAAACGGATCCGTATACGGAGTAGGTATGCATGATATAATATGAGTTATGCGCTCCATGTGTAATACCATACCGACGTAAGATCGTGGTGAGCATAACAAGGCTTCAAATCACCCAAGGACACCACTCTTACAGAACAACTTCACTACAAACAAACAGAAGAAGGAAAAAAGAAAAGGAAAAAACAGCGCCACAGTATATATTGAGTGAGGAAGAGAACGCCTTCTGAGGACAAGTAGATACCCCACCCGTAGGCTCGCATGATTGGAGAAAAAGAGAGAAGAATCTTAGGGTATTAGTAGAGAATGAAGTATTACTCATATCAAAATTTGCAGCGGCGGTTTGGTATCTCACGATGAGAGCTTGTTTCGTATAGTATCCAAAATATTCTACGAGCTCAATGAGGCTATCATCATCATCTTCTTCTTGTCAGTGGCATTGTTAACAATGACTTCAACCACGACTGCAATTGAGCTTGGTACTAGCTCAGCTCCAAGTCCAGCATGGAGTTTGCGCAATTCCAGCCTTAAGGAGACCCAACCATCCAAGACATTCACCGTTACCGACCACGTCCTCGAAGCCTCGCGAGAGGCCGACTCAACGGCCCCCGAAGGCGGGTACGGCTGGGTCATTGTAGCCAGTGGCTTCATTCTACTTTGGTGGTCCCTCGGCACGACATATGCTTGGGGCGTGATGCAGACCGCCCTGGTCGCCGATGGCCTGGCCGATCCAGCCGTGCTCTCCTTCGTCGGGTCGCTGCAGGCGGCGTTAATCTCAGCTCTGGCAATTTCTAATTCCTTCGTCGTGCGAAAGACGGGAGTCCGTGCTGCGGCAATGCTGGGTGCAGCTTGCATGGGTGGGAGCGAGATTCTCAGCAGCTTCACCGTTAAGAATGTTGGGGCGCTGTTTTTCACTTCTGGAATATTGATGGGGATAGGTGTCAGGTGAGCAAAAATACAATGGAATGACGATAATCTTTCTTCCCCTTGTGTTCCTTCTCGCCAATGCTAGTCGTGGAGGATAAGGTACGATTGCTAACAGGGAGAGCACTGTAGTCTTTGTTTTGCGGTAGGCCACTCTCAGCTTCCACCATATTTACATGGATGCTTCGTGTAATGCATCCATCGCAGAGTATCCTGCAGCTAACCTTGAATACGAGCCAGGTCATTTCAACGGTCCCCTCGCAATATTTCAGCACCAGACGAGGGCTGGCCAATGGCTTCATGTTCGCCGGAAGCGGTTTCGGAGGCGCTGCAATCAGCTTTGCGTTGGATTCGTTGATCCAAAAGCTAGGTGTTGCGTGGGCATATCGCATCCTCGGCCTCATGACCCTTTCGACGGGTCTTCCGGCTGCGTGGCTCATGAAGGAGAGGATCCCAGTTGAGAGGCGGCAGTTTATTGAGTGGTAAGCCAAGAAGAAGTGAAAGAATCATGCCGACAATGGCGCAGCTTAGGATCATTTTACTGATCAAAACGCATCTTTGCGTCCCTCAATTAGGAAATTGTTCAAATCTCCCACATTTGTACTCATATTCGTAGGGAGTGCAATTGGGACCTTTCCTTTGTTTGTTCCACCATTTTTTATTCCATTATACATGAGATCACTGGGCTTCTCTACAAACGCCGGCGCTGGCTTGGTTGCAGGTTTCAGTCTATCTTCCGCGGCTGGTCGTATTATATCTGGTTTTGCGTCCGATAAAGTCGGCTCCATCAATACTGTACTCGCGTCTCTGGTCTTGACTGCTGTCACCATGTTGGCAATTTGGCCAACGTCCACAACGCTGGGGCCACTGATCGCCTTTGTCATTATAAACGGCGCTGCAAATGGGGCTTTCTTCTCCACGATGCCGACTGCCATTAGCAAAGTTTTTGGGAGCGCTAGAGTGGCCGTTGCTATGAGCATGGTGGTGACTGGCTGGGTTGGTGGTTATCTCATGGTAAGTGACTCGAACGAGCATTCTGATCCTTCGTATGTATTAAAGACTAACATTCATCTTCCCTATAGGGGGCTCCAATTGCAGGCTACATTCTAGAGGGCTTCGGTGGTGTCGATGGCGGTTTGCACGCATACAGACCAGCCATGTTTTATGCTGGTGCACTTGCGCTTGCTTCTGGAGTCTTCATCCTAGGCGCTCGATTTTGCATCAACAGGTCTCTTCTGGCTATTGTATAAATTTTAGAGTAGAGCATATGTGATAGTTTTGGCACAGGTCATACTCAGGCAAAAGTTAATAGACTTGGAAAAGACAATAGAGTAACATTATTGCAATCTGGATAATCTTTTCTATCCTAATTTTACCAATACAAATAATATTACAAATACCATCTACTCAACTCAAAAATAGATTAAAAATAATTTACAAATGTTTGGTCCTTTCTTCTGCCTCGGCGATCCATTGTCTAGTCTTGGCTTCATCTCGCGGCTTCAGTCCAATCTTGAATGGCTTGGGATCAGTTGTTAATGAGGTAGGTGTGCCATTGCAATCAATAGGGTGAATGACTGGGGCTTCGGTAGAATCTTTCGTGGGTGTTATCTGGAAGCTCGTAATGAGACGAATATATGCCGTATATAGCTCTCGGTTGGCGAGGTGAGATCCCGCGCACATTCGAGATCCCGCTCCATATGCGTAGTGAGGTGTACCAATCTCTTTATCCTCTAAGAACCGCTCAGGGAGAAATTGATCGGGAAGTTTGAATCGATTCTCGTCATAATCGGCTGCGTATGCATTCTGAGTAAATTGTCAGTACCCCATAATTCAGCTCGGATATATCACAGCGGCCATGATGTGAGTCAACATTACTAACCATGAAGAAAGTCGTTCCGGCGGGTACGATAGCACCCTCGTAGGGGATATCTTTGATGTTGACGCGGGGGAGGCAAATTGGAATTACAGTCCAGAACCGAAGGGTCTCCTTGACGAGAGCGGTGATGTAGGGTACCTTTTCCTCAACAAGACATTTTTCCCAGGCATCTCCATTGGGATAGACCTCTTGGATAGCTTCGAGGGCTTTGGCCTGGATACTCTGACCATGTTCTGTAGAAAGATACGCCATACCCATAATGATGTTTCCAGGTACAGTATCTAAACCGGCAGACACCATTGTCAAGCATATGGACTTGAGTTCGGCTACAGAATCATGTAATTTAGTATAAACAGCATTCATTGATAGATGGCAGCAAAATGATTAGAGAAACTGATACTGACCTTCATTAAGCTTTGCTTCTGGATCCTTGAGAATATTTCCCGTAATGCATGGCTTATCGGTACCTTGTGCAATTCTGTCCTTCAAATCATTGAGCATATCGCCCAGGTACTTGTCACGTCGCAGGCGATACTCTTCCGCTTTGATGTTTGTTTTGCCAAACATGCGCATCAGTGGTATATAATCTTGCCAGTTATTGCTCGTGGATCGAAAATTAGAGATTTCACGCTCCACATGTGTGATTTCCGTCAGAAGCTCGCTGGTGACGTTGCCCTCGATGCGGAATCCGTAGTTCAAGGTCAGTGACGTGTTGAGCGCAAACCGTGACATGTACGGAGTGGGATCCACATCTTGTGAGCCTCCCATGCAGTCGTTTAGCAGCTCTTTGATGCTCATGGTTGATTCAAGATCAAGGATGGGCATGTAGGACTGAACGGCAGGGCGGTTCAATGCCGTGGCCGCTGCCTTGCGGCGTCGTTTGCAAGACTCATCCCAGGGGGAAGTACCGATTGTGAAACCTTGGGATGAGGAGACGACAGAATGAAATGTATGAAAGGTTGGGCGAGAAATGAGAGATGACTGATGGGTGATCCAAAAATGCTTCACTGCGTCATAAGAGTTGACGAAGACAATCCGCTTGGAACCTGGTCAGTGCTTTGTTCTCTCAATATATAGTGTGAAAGTAAACCAAGAACATACTCTGTTTCCGAGGCGAGCCTGAAAAACAGGTCCATATTTCGATGCCCATTTCTTCGCGACTCGAGCGTGATCAACGCCCAGCTGGAGTAGGTTGCCAAAGACGGGGATGCCGGGAATCTCAGGGATGCCTTTGACTTTCGGTGTATCGGTGGCATTGAGTATCTTGAGAACAACAAAGACGGCAGCAATAATTGCTATACCCAAAATTTGATACGCCATGTCTAGCTGCAAAGCGATTTTGCTTGGCGATACCTAGTAGGAAATAGCTTCTTTTATGTCCCTTTACCTCCCACAATCTCGCTTTTGTCCAAGGGAAGCAACGACTCTATTCAATCCATCTAAAAGCAAAAACAGAGCAGGTGCAAGAGCACTACTTATACGTCTGCAATAGGGGAAGACTTGAGGAGCACCGGTATTCTGAAGCTTGTTGCAGTATGAATGATGTCGGCAAATACGCTTCTCATGACTGGCTCGTCATAGCATGAGGGGCAATAGGTGAGGGCCGTGAGGCGGATAATGCGGGGAAGAGGGTCATTGCTTCTGAGTAATCTCCTACAATGAGAGATCGAGAGAGATGAATCCGAATCCGTTTCCGAATCCGTTTCCGGTACAAAAAGTTCAACTTTATACTTTACAGACGATCTGTCTTATATGCCAATACTTTGTTCAGAAGAACATAGCTAGAGAGTTGTTCTTTTCATTTAATTGATTCGATCTGTCTTTGCCGAGGCAAGTCTCAATTTTGTAAAATCTGGCCGAACATCATTCTCTATTCTGGTTCTCGGGTGGCCAAGACGATACGCTAAAACTGTATTACAAAAGAGGTGCGTATACTGTCTCTACCCTATATAACATGGAAATGCTTCACAAATTCGTGCTTCTTATCAATTATTCAGTATTTCCGTGTGTTACATACACTGACAGGTCTGCTAATGCTATGAGCAAGCGAATTGGTACATCATATAATATTTTAGTGGTTTGTGCCTACAACGTAAGGATAATGAGGTTTCCATAATATATAATTATTAACTAACCTACACCGCGTCCAGCTCTTACAGTAACACTAAGCAACACCAAGAGCGTTGTATCCCTTCGAGCATAATACTTGAAAGGCTGGGCCCGGTGGTAAGAAGAAGTTCAGTTATTGCCGCTATCTTCAAATTGACATTATCCGTGATAAATCGCCGACGCAGTCTCACTATTTCGAATAATGAATCGCGAAGCTGTAGATTGGCGTGATACATGTACATGTCGTCACCAAAGGCATAGCTGACATCTCCCCGGGAGAAACTCAGAATTAGTGGCTGTCTGCAGCTAAAGAGTTCAGCTAACATCAAATGTAATCGATCCATCTTGAAGGAGATGCCGCCTAGATATGAGCGTTAGATGGCGCATTCTTTCAGCTCGCTCTAACCGCAGCATACGTAGACAATGGTCTATTAGTAGCCCAACTCGGGCATGTTTATTTGCAGTTACTGCGCAAAGACTATATTCTATCTGTATAATGCCATGCTAGATAATTTCGTGCAGCAGGTGAAAATGAGTGCTGAAGACCAACCCATTCACCGCTGGATGACTGCGGAAGTGGTACCCTCAGCTGGTACCGTCAGCGCTATGGACTCATGCTATTCTATTGACGTTTATTGCCATGGACAAATGTATCAGCCGAAATGCACAATCTCTACTAATCCAACAAAATAAGAACAAAGAAAAGACAAAGCCGCTTTATATCCAGATCCAAATATAGTCTCGGGTCCGGTTGATCGGTAATACTTGGAAGAGGTAGGATGGGCAGAACTTTTCGTCTTAGCAACTTTACGGCTTACTTTGCCGCTGCTCGCTCAGCCAAATAACCCTGGACATTAGGGCGGACAAGGATGGCCTCTCTCAATTTCTTCAATGGCTCTGACAGTGCGTCCTGTTGGTGGTGTCCGCATTAGTGAAACAGGTTCAGATAAGTGAGTGTTGTACAGAGTACAAGACACCAAAGATGGAGTAAGAAAGGAAATCGTAAAGCGTGACTTACAGGACCGTGACCAATGGCCTCATCGTTGTCGAGGGCCTGGAAGACAGCAAAGTCGACATAGCTCGGCTTGTTGCCCAAAAGATATGGGCCACTGGCATCCCGAGAGTAGAAATCGGTGAAGAGACCTTGGAACTTGTTGACATGAGTGTCCTGGTAATCCGAGGCCTTGGCGGTCAATTGGGAAACCCAGCCAGTCTAGCACTGTGGTCAGCGGAGACAATTCATCCATGGAATGATACGAGTGGTGGGAAGGTAGATGATGGAGGGTCAGCCGGTTTCAGCGGCATGAGTGATTGTACTTACCCGCCAATCATTGTAGATGTCAGCTACGGCATCGACAAGATACTTTTCGTAGTTTGACTCGCCATCGTAAGCGCCGGCACGGCGGGAGAGATACCGCAGGATGGCGAGATGCTGGAGATGATTGTTAAACACAGTTGACCAAGCGGGCAGTAGTCAGGTCCAAAGCGACCGCGGGCGCAATGTGACGCGTACCTGATACAGCCTCTGCCCATCAATTTCCAAGATGGGTAGTGTGCCGGTCAAACTAACGCCTGTAGCCTTGTTGATGGATGGCCATGTATCGTCGTAGACATAGAACTTGTTCTCGTATTCGATGTTCAGCTCTCTCAGGAACAACCTGGTTGATGGATCAGCATTCGTAATCTCTGGGCTGTGCACCAGGCACAATTACCGGACAATTTCCCCACGGCCGAGGTTTCCCAAGCTAAAGTAATGGAGAACAGGAGTCGTCGACATGGCGATGAAGGCAGAAAAGAGTATGTTTATAGTTTGGGGAAATGCGCAAAGAATGAAGATGTAGCTTAGGCAAAAGCTAGTAAAAAAAAACGCCAACGGAATCATCTATATATATATATTCAAAAGATTGGACGGGTGTCAACTATTGCCTCTAGTGATTAATAATAATGCAATTGGAGTAAGCCGATCAACAATGTGTCGCAGTGGCAGTGACGCGAGCCAGCATTAATGTCCTGGGTTACGAAGCAGGGAGTTAGCAAATACGACCGGGTATATTGACACCAGAAAGTATTTTAACTTGACATCTCCTCATCAGGTAATTAACGCCACAGGAGATCTAGTTTCCGACTCAACAAAGTATCTGAAAACTGTCATATTCTTCGCCTCAATCAACCATGAGGGGCTCTCTCTCCGCAATTCTCTTGGCCATGACTCTGCTCCCCACCGGGGCTTTGTCACAGAGTGGAAACTTCCGCTCTCCTGCCATATTGCCGCTAAAGGCTCGAGTGCGGCAGCCCGAGAGTTATCAGCGGCGAAAGCGGCAAACGCCCAACATCTCGGAGCCGCTGAGTAATTGGCATAGTGGTACAGATTTGCAGGCAAGTTTAGGGTATCTCCGGGCAACATTTGAAGCTAATCAATGGTATAAAGTGGTACGGAGAACTAAATGTTGGGACGCCGCCGCAAACTCTGTAATTAAATCCTTTGCAATCGCCAACGCGGTTCATGTTTGCTGATTCCAATTTCTCTCTATAGTACTGTGGTGTTTGATACCGGCTCATCGGATGTCGTGATTCCATCCACACAATGCGACGCAAACCCTGGATGCACCGGACTGCCACATCGATTCGACCCTGAAAAATCGGAGACGTTTACTTCTCTTAATGGTTCATTCCGAATTTCATATTCTACAGGAACCGGTGTCGCAGCTTCAGGCAATGTCGAGATTGAAGGTGTGATCTCGCGAGATGTGATTTCTGTCGCAGGTCTCCAACTCCAAGACTTCCAATTTGGTCTTATTACGAACCAGTCGGCCGCGCTTGGTGTTGATCCGTTTGACGGAATCGTGGGTATGGGATTTCCATCCGGCCTGACCACTGGCCCACATACATTTATCGGTGGCGTAAATGGTAGTGGACAGATCCCTCAGGCTGTTTATGGTCTCTATTTGACGCCGCAGTCCGTAGGGCATGCAGAAATTAGCCTCGGCGGCGTGGATAGCTCAAAGTTGGTCAGCGAAATCAACTACATCCCGGTGTTTCCAGCGACAGGGCAATTCAACGGGACTTTCGAAAAAGTCTATGTTGACAATACGATCACCAATGTGTCCTCCAACTATGCCATCTACGATTCCGGCACAGCGAATATTGTTGCTCCAAAGAATGATGCTGAGGAGATTTATGCAATGATATCTCCGGATATTAAGCCCGTCGATACAGCGGGAACATACGGGATACCTTGTTCAAAGCTGAATGATATCAAGTCGTCAATTTCTTTCGTTATTGGAGGCCGTAACTATACAATCCCTTCCCAGGAGCTCAGCGTTGGGCCAATCGCAGACCAGCCAGAGATCTGCCAGACGCTTATCAACAGTAGTGGTGATGAAGCAAAAAGCTTGTGGGTAATTGGTGGCAGCTTGCTAAAGTACTATTATACAGTTTGGGACATAGAAAATGTCCGGTTCGGGCTTGCTCAGACTTTGCATTCGCCTTAGAACGTGGCGCAATAAATGGACTCAAAGGACGGAAGTTCTGCGATGTTTCATGCTCCCCAGTTTACCTCTGGGGCGCGGATTATGCAGAGATACTACGATGGGCATATCGCGGTTGATTTTATGCAGAGCACGAATGTCTAGGGTTGGATAGGTTGCACCCAACCTTTCTAAACCCGTGCCATCAGCTCAAGCAATTATTGACTTTTACTATGGGATAGAAGTTAATAGAAATTATAGAATATATATTATTCAAAATGGTTGATAGTCTGCCTTCTTGCGCGTCTGGTGGCGTGTCACTGAGACAAACGTGATTTAAGAAAACGCTCGCGCATTATCGACCTATATCGTAGCCAGCCCAATCGTCATTAAGCAGCAACAGGATACTGCATAATATTATAAACGAAGTCATTGGCTTCAGAACACATTCCGGGGTGAGATTGCGAAGGGATGCATATGCATGGGCCAATATCAAGAACTTATATTGTAATGTCTTGTCAGTCTTGGGATGCTTCTGCAAACAGAAAAAAAGCCGAGCATGCCAAAAACAAGAAGGAGCATCTAGTGATGCAAGAAAAGTATGTTAAGGCGAGCTGAAAAGAGATACTGATGGGACCTTCCATAAGAGAGCACGTTGTAAATGAGCTGGGCAGCCAGCGTTCGTCAAGGAACAGGGAACAGGCGTTATAGAGAGCAACAAATCGGGCCGTGAAATTAGATACTACAGTGGCTGCACTAACTCGACCCAAAACACTACTACAGTGGTCTTACTCGTACACTAATACTAGTAATAATGATTCTATGTCAATAATGTTCACATTGAATCATCTACATTCATATTGACTCATTTATATTCATAGTGGTATTTAAGTTTACTCATGCATTAACGGGTCGCAGAAAAAAACTTTGAATAAGAAATGGGCACCCTGTGTGTATACGTCAATGCCACGCAAACGACAGTGCAGGGAATTCCTCGAGTCAAATTGGGCTCCTTATTTTTGGCTTCGTGACATTGGAGAATGGAAGCATATCTCGCGTACATATTGATCCCATATGAGAGAATATTGCATCCTTACTAAGTAGTAGCATTGCAGGTCTTGATATGATGATCACACAGTTGTTTAGAGAAAATGCTAGTTCCGTTGCATATCATTCAGTGTTCTACTTAGAACCTCTTAGAACCATGGTTACATGATTTATTTATGTCACAAAGTTCGTAATATAATATGATAGATACTGAGAACACATTATATGTAAATTAAAGTTGGCTAGGTAGTGTTCAGGTCTAAATAAAGTATGTATGTCCATCGAGAAAATATACAAGTTTGAAGTGGTATGTAATAAGTGATGCTGGTTGTTGAGCAGCCACTCGTGATTTACCTGAATCCAGCGCAGACATCCTGGTAAACGTTCTGCTGCAGGGCAGCGGCGTTAGTTGGGATGTAGTTGAGGTAGGTAGCATAAGAGTAGGTCCATCGGGGGTCGTTCAGCTCGGTCTTCCAGGTCCAGTAGATCCATCCGTCCATTCCGGGGGACTCATACAGCTGCTGCTGAGCTGTGAAGAACTTCGTGAAGAAGTTTCCGTCATGCCAGTCGGCACCAGAAGTCATGCTCCACTCGCCAGTGATGGCAAAGTCCTGGCCGTTCACGACACGAGAGTCAGTGCATGCGCTGTGCATGAGCGAGTACTGGTCGCCAGTGTTGCTGAGGGCAAAGCCAATGTAGTTGTGGTCGTCAAATCCAACCATGGGGTCGTTCTTGACGGCGGCGTTGCTGCGAGGATCACCAGAATCCCACTTGCTGGACATGAACTGCACGTGCAGCTTCTTGTTGCTTGGGACGTTCAGCGCAGACTCGGCATCACGCACAGCCTTGAGAGCGCCGGGGTAGTAGGTCTGGACCATGCTTGGGTCCTGGCCAGGAGCAGGGTAGCGACCACCTCCATCGTGTCTGGAGACAGGCTCGTTGAGAACCTCAATCATACCAACAGTCGAGTATGCAGGGTTGGTGTGGATGCGGTTGGTCATCCAAGACAGCCACTTCTCAGCACGGCCATAGTCGTATGTGTTGTAGAAACCCGCGGGGTTGGGGTTCTGGCCGGTGAAGGCGTCCTGTTGCTGACCACCAGGGGCACCGTGAAGATCAATGATGACGTAGATTCCGAGATCAGCGGCCTTCTGAACAACAGCATCAAGGTACGGAAGCTGGAGGTTGCCATCGGCAAATGGCTCGCTAGCCGTGTCGACAATGGCATCGTAGGACCAGTAGCCAATGGGGATACGGATAGTGTTCAAGCCGACATCGTGAACAGACTGAACGGTGGCTGGGTTAATCCAGTCCCTGTAGTGGTTCTGGAACTTGGTGTTTCCGGTCGCACGCTTGCTGCCCATGTAGTTGTTGCGCATACAATCGAACTCAGAGGCGGCACCGTTGCAGCCCATGTTGTTGTTCCACTCATTGGACATCATCCATGGCTCGCTGATAAGCCATCCTTAATCAATCTATCAGCATGACTCTCTTAATCTTCTAGAAAATAGGACATTCACTTACCACCGAAGTTGACACCACGGATCTTGGTGATACCAGAAGCAAGCGCAGGCTCAAAGCGCTTGCCAAGCTGCTCAAAACGAGCGGTCTGGTTGAAGGCCTTCAGGTCGCGGTCTTGAGGCAGCCACGCAAAGGCGGTGCCGGCGAGAATAGCCGGAGCAACGATGGAGTACTTCATCTTGATGGTAGCTGTAGGAATTGTCCAAGAGTTGTCAGTGATGATAATAGAAACTTCGTCCTACTTGTCAGGAAACATACAGACTTATATACAGACTTAAATTGAGCCTTATTGAGCCTTATTTACAAGCTTGACTGTTTCGTGGTAAACGTTCGGAGTACATGCCACGAGGACTATTCATGATGGCCTGGTACCTACCATACGTATGTTGTTTACGCTGTATGATGCGGTATTGCATTAAAATTGCCGGTCCTGGTGTCTGTACCAAAACACAACGCCGGCCCGATTCGCGCCACATCCCTATTAATTCGCAACTCGTCCAAGCCGTGCTAGCCGGAATAAGAATCTGATTATGCTTACTGTAGCAGATAGCTTGAAAATTGGGTGGATCTTGCCCTCTAATTCGGCACCATTTCTCACTCGCATGCAACTTGTGCCCACCAGAGGTGCTACTAGAGGTGCTAGCTCCTACCCAAGGGGGTTGCCAATTTTAACAGTCCTTGACGCATGATAATCAACCAGCTGTCAGTGCGGCCAACTGTTACTCGTACATCGCCAGGCAAGCGTTACAGTACGAGCGGCAGTCCGCTCCCCCCGCCCAAGTTCCCAGGGCTGTCGTCCGCTGTAGCATGCAGGGTGGACCAATCTCAGGTCCAGGATCGGGGAATATCGACAGCTGTAGGAGCTCTGTGGAGCACGGCCATCACATCTGACGTCTTGAGCCGCTGTACTCGGTATTCCGCGCTACTAATCTAAAAAGGGGTTTTGTTGGCACAGCCTACTCTCTGTACAACCAGTTATTTCCCCCCTACCCTGATTTTGCTGCGGTTAAAAGCGTCCTCCGGATATGCGGTACCAGCTCTGCCTTATGATCTGCCAAGCCCGTGGTTCTTATGCCCAGATCGGGGTAAAATGCTATTATTAGACGAATAGAGAGCCCCTATCCGTTAAATATAGTGAGTATGTGAAATAGTTTACAAATGTCTGCTACTGCTGCTGCCTGATATTTCACGGAGAACGCCGGCTTGGGGAACAATGTACATGTCATCATTGGCACGGAGGTTTTCATGCGAAGCGCTTCGTATTCCCCTATATAATTAGCGCAATCTTTGTGTGCATCAACCTTTGATCTGTTTCAAAACTTTCCAAGAGCGGCAAGTCGCTACAACCCAAATTAGCAGCTCGATCAATTAGCTATGGAATAAGTGGAACACCAAATGGAGCACGAGTGTTGCCCAGAATGTTGAGAAGGGAAATTCGTATTCATGCTTCCGATTGGTTTCCAAACCAATCATGACTCGCAATTTACGCTGTACTGTACTCCGTACATGCCGGTCTTTCGTTGTGAAGTCAACGAAAGCATCTCGTGAACCTCTTCATAATCGCGCCACTCGATTCTTAGAGCTTCCTAGATAGGCTTTTCTTGCGCCATTTCATTGCTATGCCCCATACGTGATGTTGTTATTCACAAATACTCCGTATGATCTCCTTTTTCTTGGATGAGAGAACTGATTTAAGAACTTACGCAGCATTAGTCAGTCAATCTTGGTTACCTCGCAGCATACTGAATTGGATCATTTGCTAGGAAAGCCATTATATACAAAGCTAGGATCTGTACTGCACAGGTAGGCTTGACCACACCGTTAGTTTACCCAAAAAAAAAAACAGCGGGAGAGTCCTACTCGCTCGGTGCAGAGAAATTATAAACTGAGCATGCACAAGTCTCAGAATCTATCAATTAATATTATAATAGCTCCGGAGCCGTGAAGCCGACGGTTCTGCACACATCCTTCCATTCTCCCGGTGAAATTACAGCACAACTATGGAGTGATCTGGATACCATTTGGTATATAATCCATATGTATAAGTCTAATATGAATCTAAGATAATACAGTCAAATTAATGAGAAAGTTGATCATTATGCCCCGAGTTGCTGGTTAGTCCCACAAAACCTCAGAATCTGTCGAGATACCCTTGGCAGTCAGTAGGCTATGACGCCACAATTGACTTTAGTAAAAGGATAGACTGAAGAGTAAATATAGGGAGTAAAGAATTACAAAGCATCTTAATATCTGATCTACACTCTGCATTTTTAAATACATGCAGTATGTTTCTTGCTCCTTTGCCGTTAACTAAAGGGGTACATATCATTGCGTTTACAACATTTCATCCCTGTCAATATATAACTCTCGGCACCGCAGCATCATTTGTATTACTAAGGTTAGAGTTGTTATATTTGAGCTACACTCTTATTTATCGATATCATTATGAGTGTCAACTTACTAGTCATTTTGTAATAATTTGTCTCCTTAACTATTTATAGAGGAAGATTAGGCTACAGCTAACAGATGCCTCTGCGCATCAATTGCAAGACATGTGAGTACAGTAGAGCCTGGGATCCACGGATGAAAGCTGATCCCTACGTCACTATGCTTATTTTTTTAACAAAACTGGAATTCGAAATGAACACCAAGAACCAGTGCACTAATGTAGACGGCGAAGATGTGCAACAGCCTATGAGATTATAGCTTAAAAACAAGCATAGTTTGTTCTTGGCGTAAGCAACAGTTGTCTTTTGTTTAAAACATGAATCGTAACTAAAGAAAAAATGCAGTTGAGGCGTAGCCAAAATGCGACGATCAAGGCTTAGTATGTGGAGTCGCATCAAATTATTGATCACGACGTTAAGTATAAAGCCGTTGAACAACCCTTATGTTTCATGTATGTCTTCAGTATTTAACAATAACTGTCAATTAAACATCGTGCCTATACCGATTCAACAATGAGAAGTATTATTTTCATTAGTATACCTCTATCCTGTCAGCTTGTCTCTGCGCAGGCTTTTGGTGAAGCACAAGGCATCTCCAATGTCGATTGGCAGCTGGGAATGCGCAATGCAAATGCAACTGGAACGGCAAGCATCCCGGGATACAACGTTACCGCCAAGTATCCAGGAGAGAGAAGCGATAACTGGACAGTATCGATATCAGTGTCCAGCGATATACCAGGGGGGAATACAGCTGGTGGTCAATTTGTTACTGGCACCCAGATCGAGTGGACAGCTCCTCAAGGTTTAATTGGATCAGCGGATCCATCGTGGTTTCTCTGCCGCACTGCTTACAGCAGCTCAAAGTTGATGGGATCCGAATCCGCTCCAAGCCAGGGAAGCTGTAGTGGGATATTATCCGACAACTGCTGGAGTGATCTTCAAGAGTCACTTGAAGCAGGCAGACAGTGCCAAAATAACACTTTGCCTCCGAGTTGCATTGATGAGCTTGGCTTGTCAGATGGAGAAGGGTTTGGATTAACATCTGGTAATTTCAACTCACTACTCTTTCGAAGAAGTAACTCTTTTACTCACCATGATACAGCACGTCCCATCAAAAGCAATAGCAGCGACAGCACATCGCTTCAGCTACGGTTTGGCGATGAAAGTCACGAACTTGGAAACTTTACCGCTTACGACAGCGCCATCCGACAAATCTGGGTCGTGGTCACAGGATTCGCCCAAGCTGGCAGTGATAACGCACATCCAAGGGGCTCTGCCGGCCAACCAGGAAGCATTGCATGCATCCAAGCCAGTGAAATTCAGAGAGACAGCAGAGACTTTGAGGATACAGCCAGCATTGCACCTTTATCGCTAATGAGAATCTTGGCGAGTGTCACATTGGTGCTAGCCTTGATTTGAAGAAGAATGAACATCCTGCACGTCGTTAAGTGCGGGAAACCGGTAGCTTGTAAAGCTTTGCGTATAGATAGACATTCCCTAATAGAATTCCCATTATATTGACGTACATCATCTCTCCGTCGTGTCGCTAAAAAGAATAGTGGCTGTGGCCTAATACTTAACAACGAGTCCTTACTTGCTGGACAGCCAATCCATGGTCAACCAACTGCTGCTCCCTTTTTTCCTTCTTTTTTTTTCTTAAAAAAAGAAGAAGAAGAAGACCGCCACCCAACCTCGGATTATTTTGCTCCGGTCACTTTGAAGTCGTTATAAGCTTTTTCCGCATAATACCATTTGGCTAAATTGACTGCTGAAGTGCAGGGTAAACAATCCCTTCCACCTCCCCACACTGCGCGGGAATGATACAAGCAAGTGGTCGACTTTATTCTCATTTTAATTATGGTCTGCCTTGAACATATATCCTGCTACTGACGTCAGACATAAAACAGCCTATTCATAGCATTTCTAAGGTACGGAGTGCTTGGTATTCCACAAACTGCCTGAATGTATGTACAGGGGTATAAGTCATATGAACACCTAAAAATTAACAACGGGAGACGAGCCAGGTTGGACAGATCATGACTAATCATCTCACGGGTGTTTGAGGAGCTTTTCCTCTGGCGAGCCTCAACCTGCTCCATGCTTGTAAAGGGCAAGTGTTTTGATCCTGGCAATGGCTCAACAATATATGTTTGTGGACCTTGCAACGACAAGGCACATACGTCTTCTAACGCTTCTCCCTGGAGAATATGATGCACCTTTACTGTGCACTATTTCAGAGTTTCCACTGGATCAATCTCCAGACTATGAGGCACTTTCGTATGCATGGGGCGCCCCAGATGCCCAAGATGAAATTCGTCCCAGTTTGTCTTTGGATGGACAACGTTTCGATATTTCAGACACCCTAGAGCAAGCTTTGCGCAGATTGCGAAGACCAGATATACCCCGGATTATGTGGATTGATAGAGTTTGCATCAACCAAAGGAATAAAGATGAGCGCAATGCGCAAGTGGGTATTATGCCTGATATTTATCGCGGTGCCGTGCGAGTGGTAGCATGGATTGGAGAAAAGACACAGGACAGCGACCGTGCGCTGTCGTTCCTAAAAGAAATGGCCATGCATCAGAAATATTGTCTGCGGCATACTTGGACAGATGGAATCCGAGAGGGAAGCGACACAAGCTCTGAATGTGGCGAAGGAAGCTATATACGTCCTACCGAAGAAAGAGGGGTTATGAGTGATGGTGAATCTATCGAAGATGCATGGCAACCATACACTCTTGAATTGAGTGAAGAAGAAAAACAACAGATGAAAAACACGACGACGAGTGATATATGGAATACGCTCATACTCAACAGCAAGCAGAGTGGGCACATTATCTCAGGTGCGCCGGTTTTGTATGAAAGTGTATATTATCCATTCTTCAAAAATGCTCGACAAGAAGATTGGGAGGCTGTTGACAACCTATTTGCGAGACCATGGTGGTCACGCACTTGGGTAGTGCAGGAGATTTGGCAGGCAAGGGAAGCTATACTCCAATGTGGCGGTTCAACACTGAAGTGGAAAACAATTGAAAAGGCCATGACATACCAAGAAGGGTGGGATGATATGGGCTGTCTGGTAAAAAGTACGAAAAGATGGAAAATTTGGGCCTCGTTAAAGCGGCGATATGGGTTGGCGATCCATATCTCCCAGAAGAGACTTTTGGGTAGCAAGCTCTCAGATCTCCTATGGAATATTTGGGATAGAGATGCTACTGATCCAAGGGACAAGGTATTCGCTATCTTGGGTCTGGTTGGAAAGGAATACAACGATATTTTGCCTGATATCGACTATGGCAAAACTATCGAGCAAGTATATCGGGAGGCCGCTTCTTTCATTATGATGAAGGAGAAATCATTGGACCTTCTACTTGCTGCATCTGGCCCAAGCCATCAAGAAAGCTTGCCCTCGTGGGTTCCTGACTGGAGACGAGAAGCAAATGAACATCGCCCAACACTCTTCGTTAACGCTTCTTTGATGCGCATACAGTGCTATTTCATAGGTTCCACAGATGCTTTGTATTTGCATGGCCATGGATACTCTGCATCTGGCCAATTAGAGCCTCAAGTAAGCTTCTCCGATGATTTCAGCATTTTAAACGTTCATGGATTGCATCTGGATACTGTAACTGAAGTTTCGGAAGACCTGGGCAATGCTTCAAGTGCGGAAAGTATTATCCAATGTGCGCACTCTATCCTAGATAAACTACATCACGCGGAACCTTTACAGCCGGAAAACGCCGTCGACGATAAAAAATTGAGAAGAATTCTTACAGCAGGGGCATTCATCGATCCAAATACTTTGCGGACTGAGGGTCAAGTCATCGAAAATGTCATGAGACTGCGACGCCTTTTTGTTACAAGTAACGGCCATTTTTGCATCGGGCCATCAAAAACACAAGTTGGAGATGTAGTCTCAATCATCGTTGGCTGTAATTTGCCAATAGTCATTCGACCTAGTGGGAGCTGCTTCAAGGTAGTCGGAGAGGCTTATGGTATGTTCATTATACATTCACAGAAATCTACAAGATACACTAACGACAAAAGTTCACAACTATATGGCCGGCGAAGTTTTGAAAGATCACCCTGTAGGAACATCGAGATGGGTTGATATATCTTTAAGCTAAAGATAACCAAATTGTGCGGTAACATTGTCACCGTATACTGGCATCCAAAGTCATTTGAGCTAGGAGATGGGGGTAAAAGAGACAAGTGTCTATATAAGAATCGGGCTTCCCTCCTTGGAACAAATGGAAAGCCATGGAGAACAGCAAACGCGAAGTATTCTTTTTGATTAAAGGTGCAACCCTATTAAATAATTATTCTCATGCTGTGGAAGCTGACTTCGCCGCGAACGAGTGGTAAAAGCATTAATTTCTTTCCTCTATTAGGTATTATGCCGTCGTAGTCTTTTCTCCTTCAACCTCCTGCAAGAGGTCATAAGTCTTGAACTGCCTTAGTGGCACTCTTCTCTGAAACAGGATATCAAGCTCCTCAAATGTCCTCCCCTGGCTTTCAGGCAGCCTGAAATGACACCAGATGGTGCAGAAGAAACTGAACCCTCCGAACAAAAAGCCTGCCTTACCGCCCCAGTTGGCCTGGTCGCTATTTAGCATATAAGGCATGGCGATTGTGCTAATAATGTTGAAGAATGATTGAACAGCAGTAGAAACGGCGATAGACTTTGTCCGCAGTCGTGTAGAAGATATCTCGGAAATGACAACAAAGCATATAGGCCCAACGGTCATCTGATAAATAAAAGTCCACCTGTACACGAGAATTGGAGTTAGTGTGGAGATCTAAAAAAGTTGAAGACAAAAGATGCTCAACTTACACATCCATGCAACTGGCCATCGCCCAAATTGCACCTGTATTGTGAGATGGAATGCTGAGGAAGCCGATGATGAAGAGAAGCAACGTCATCACCCACATGCCGGAGTTATAGATTGTTCGGCGACCGAGGTTGAACTATTATTGTCAGTATGCGTACATTCTATCTAGGACCTTGGATTTCTCACATAGTTTAGTAGGAACCAGGATGTGATGGTGCCGACGAATCCCAAGGCGGTGTTTCCGACACCCACTATTAACCGTTAGCAGTTGCATGTGTGTTGATGGCTAAGATACTAACTGTTGAATGCCTCTGCAGGATTGAGACCTGCTTGTTCAAAAAAGTAGTTGGCATAGCCAATAAGCGGATTACCCGCAATGACTTGGATCAGATATACCATGATGGTGATCTCTGTTCGTACGCGGTTGACACCCTTGAACAAATCCAAGTAGCTCGTTGTTGCTTCAAATTCTTGTTCCAGCAGATCTGTCTGCTCAACTCCAAGCAGCACCTGGTCGATATCTGGCGCATTTTTAGAAGACGACAATTGCACCAACGCCTTACGGGCATCTTCCTTGCGTCCCTGACGGACAAGCCAATATGGACTTTCCGGAGCAAAAGGTAGGCCTATGAGGATAACTAACGGCCAGAGCCATTGCAGTGCCTAATCTTGTTAGTTACGTTGCCAAATTCGGCAGATATAGAGCCAGTACATACAAATGGCGCCTTATATGCCCACTCATCTTCTCGGCCCTCTAGACCGGCAGCAACTCCCTGTGCAATGAACTGTCCGATGACAAAGGCCAAGTTGATGAAAGCTGTGAGCAGACCCCGGAGAGCCAGGGGACAAATTTCCGACGCGTATGTCGGAGCAATGACCACGTAGAAACCGTAAGCTAGACCGCCTAGAATTTCACCGGCGCAGAGCATCGCAAGGGAGTTGGCAAAGAATTGGACAAAGACGAATCCGATTGACCATACACAGCACACAGCCAATGTCCATCTTCGGCCGAATCGTTCCATTGGATAACCACTAGCAAGTGCACCGAGAACTTGGCCGATTGGGTTGCCCATTCCGAGGGCAGTCTGCCACGGGGCAGGGATTTCGTAAGAGCCGTCGACGAGATTTCCGTACCGCTTTTGGAAGGCTGGGAGAGCGTAAAACGAGAAGATGATTTGGCCATCATAACCGGACATGATAACGGCAATACTGAAAAACATGGCCCAGAATGTAGCCGTGGGATATTGTCTCATGGCCTGCCAGAAACCAAGCTCGTGTTCAGCGCGAGTAATATCACGCGTTACATCAATATGAACGAGCTCTCCCTTCTCCCCGCCATGGCTCACTTCCTGCCCGGCTACTGCTGCCTCCTCGTGCTTCTCCATAGTGATATCGGAGTCCAAAGGCCAAGGTATTCGACCAACAGCTCGCTGCTGGATGCTGTGTTTCACGTGGAGTTTGCCAAGCCGAGTGATGGAAAACGAGCTACAGTTTGCGGATCTTATAAATATATACCATGGTAGGAATAATCGTTCTTTCTAGCGTATAGAATGTGACCATCGCCGAAACTGATCGGTTGTGTGGGGGGAAGCTGTTGGCAATCTAGTCAATCAAATCCAACTTGATTACGCCGATCTACACTAAGTAGGAGCTTCTTGACCCCAGAGACTTCCCTATCACGGGATAATCAACATGTTTGTCGAGAATGTAACGTCACCTGAGTCGCGTGTAAGTATGTAAGTACGAGGTACTCGGTCCTTGTTAGTCTGAATACTTCCGTGGCCGCCACAGCGTGGTTGATCGTACGTGGGGTAGATAATCGTTAACAGACCACCTTTCTTGATAAAGTCCCAAGGCGGTTGGTCTAAAATGTGCACAAGGAGGGGAAAGCTTCATTCTCAACCCCCTGTTAGCGTTGATAAGCTACAGTCCAGCGTGCCGATTTACCGAGAGATGGAAGAATATTGTGGCCATGATTGTAGCGCAAGGCGGGGGAGGATGCGGAGTAATTGGAGCCAGAGCTGGATTAATGCGTGTTCGGGCTACACCTCGGCAAGAGGTCACCAGATCTAGGGGCCCCGTAGGCCAGATAACACAAGGCCAGGGAACATCGCGTGTATCTAACCATACTGCTGTCTTTATGGTGAAGCGTTGACACGGATGAAATTGACTACCCAGGTAAGCTTACCTAGATAGTTCACTTTGCGCGTAACTGGGGGAGCTTTTACCCACCCCTGGACCGATGTAGCGTCCACTGATTGGCCTGGTCCCCTAAGTTTGCGCTTGTCTTGAATCCAGCGTTTGCAAGTGGCGTATGGATGGAAACATGTTGAAGCCGCCTCCATATCTCGATAAACCGCTATACTAGCAGCTGGCACTGTAGCATAGCCTTGGATGGGGTAACAGAATGATGGACTTGATATCTATTTATCATTTCATGAATGCGGAGACCAAGATGGCTAACGTTGCAATCTCGTCCATACGCCCTTCACATGTTGTGCCACTGGATGATGCCAAACTAAAAAGGAGACGAGGTACAATATTTATCGCACCTAAATTCTCCTATCAATTCCGCATGAAAGAACGAGGATGTATGGATGGTGGTTCTGGACCGGAAAATCTAATCATGGGCACCGGCCATTTTTTCCGTTAAGAAAAATGAATAGATAGATAGATAAAGAAATACAGAAACAAAAATCCTGTAGGGCGGCGGGATGGGAACATGAAAAGGAAGAAGCGATGGCAAATGGGGTAATCTTTAATCGTGTAATTTACAGGGTTCTTTCGCCCTTTTTCCCGCCCAATCTGGCCCAAGCCATGACAAAGAGTTTGGCAATGGTTTGGTAGGTGACCGCTGCTGCGATGCAAAAGAAAACATTTTACATCTTCATATGTTACTAGTCGTCAAGGGAGACACGATGACCAGTTGCACGCCTTGCGAGGAGCATGCTAGATTTATCCGTCGGGCTAATCTCACCGCATCAAGGCCACTCTCTTCCCGGTGCGTCTTTTCTAGCTTAGCCGATGGAGGCCAACATCCGGTAGACCAGCGGATTTGTGGAACTTCAGCACCGATTCGCAATCCACAGATAGTTGTAACTGATGATACTATGCTCCATCATTCGGTTTAATGTCAAGCTTCGATATTGATTGCTTGGTAGGCTCTCTTTTTTCTCTCCTCAGCACAGTGGATTTCTCATCCTCATAATAAACCCTCCGGAAGCTTTGCATGTGAGCTGTTAAGCGTGTTCCATGCCCCTCAAATTCAGCGGCGAGTCAATACGAGGCATTCAGGGAAAATGTTTGTATCAAGTATATATTTGCAGCTATGGTGTAGGTCAATTGCAACCTTAGGCTACGCTGAACGATCTTCATAACATTGCTAGAGAGAGTGTTCACTACTTTGGCCAATCTACGCAAATTAAGGTTCGACATCAGCTTCGGTTGTTATGTGGGACCACTTGTTGCGGCTATTGCTTCGATTGTTGATTCCGCGTTCTAGATAGAGTGCGGCTAATAATCTATACATGACACTGAAAGAAGGTTAGAAGGTCTAAATGCCCTTGTCCCTCCCGAGTACTCGCCCATGAGACTGTATTAACGTCATCTCAAAGCTGACAACCTTGGCAGTTTTATTGCCAGTGTTCCTGGAAGAGCTCGTATTGGTCGCTGCTGCTGCTTATGCCACTTCGTACTCGTAACCTGTGAGATACTCAGAACCAGTCAAATATCTCCTGCTAAACAAGGCAGGACATGCGCTGCTATATACAAGTGTAGTTTTACTACTGGCTGGGCGGGGATTTTTTACGGGAGTGCGCTGCGCCACGTCCTGCGATTAGTGCTGATCGCGACTTCGTACTCCAGGCAGAAATTTGGATATTATTTGCTGAACGCGGGAAGTTCCTTAACAACACTCAAATAGGGAGACATTGCGAGAAATTATAATAGTCTAGTCTATCTCTTATTTGATCATTGGCAACTTTTATTTGTCCCATGAATGTTCCAGCCCAATTGACCATGATTCAGGACAGCATTCAAAAACCCATTGAGGAGCCTGCGGAAAGTAGGCCAACTATTAATCTGGAAACGATTCGCGAATTGCTTCGATCTCAAACGAGCGAAACAGAAGATCTGAAGCTTGATGAAGATGGCCGAGAGTTATTGTTTACGGGCGAATTGAAGGCGTCTCTCACTAACACCTCAAATATTACCGTATTAGTGTTTGACCATGCTATATTATTCGCTAATATCAGCTGGAACCAGAACAGCAAAAAGATTGAAGTCTACCGCCGGCCTATCCCTCTTGAACTTCTATTACTATCTAAAACGCAACAAGAGAATACGCACACATCTCGTCTCAGACGATTCTCGTTTCTTGGGTTTATGAAGGCTAGCAGCGCGAATACCGTGAGCAAAGAAGCGTGGCCCATAACCTTTCTTCATTTGGGGAAAACAGGTTATCGGTTGACTCTGTATGCCTCCTCTGAAGCGGATCAAGAGAAATTGGTGGAGCTTATCGGCACTGCTCGCGAGCGTCTGCGAGTTTATCCCGAAACCTTCAACCCCAGCATAGTCTCTATCAATTTCTTCAAGGACTTAAGAAAAATTAATTGTGCCGTACCTTTTGGTAAGATTGGGCCTTACGTTAATTCCTGAAGTGAATCAATTAACAGCTGTTCGTAGATCACGGACGGAAAATACTCTATGGCACAGACAACGGCCTCTATCTCTCCAACCGCGAGAAGCATGATTCGGTCCCCGAGAAAGTGCTTGACATTCAAAAGATTACCCAGATTGACATTTTGGAAGAGTACAATCTCCTACTGATATTGTCGAACAATACTTTACAATCTTATCCCCTAGTGAAATTGGATTCCAATGATTTTTCGATCCTACAAAATCCGAAGACACTTCAGAAAAAGTGTACTTTTTTCAAGGCCGGAGTCTGCATAGGAAAGCACATGGTGTCGTGTGTTAAGTCAGGCTCATTGTCAAGTACAATCAAGGTATTTGAAGCAAGTCATACGACAACTAGTGGTGAATCTATAGATGGCGGCCACAATAACTTTACACTGTCCAAAGAGTTCTACATCCCCAAAGAAACATTTTCAGTGCACTTCTTGAAATCAAAAATTTGCTTCGCTAGCCGTCAAGGGTTCGAAGTTGTCTCATTAGAGACGCTCGAAACTCAGACGCTTCTTGACGAATCTGATGCCTCCCTCGAATTCGCTCTTAAGAATGGCCCCAGGCCTATTCATATAGAGCGAATAGACGAAGAATTCCTTCTTAATTACACAGAATTCTCATTTTTTGTTGACCGCAACGGTAGACGATCTCGACCGCAGTTGCGATTGGACTGGAATGGATCACCCCAAAGCTTTGCTCTCAGCTCTGTTTGGATATTTGGATTCGAGTCAAAGTTCATTGAGCTGAGAAATATTGAGACCGGGAACATTCATATTATACCTCACAAAAATATCCGTATGCTTCACTGCAGCTCTCACGAGGTATGTAAAAATTCATTCTGGGGGCTACTCCTTCTGACAACGATCATGCGCTAACTTCCCCATTGATTATATTTGCATACGAGAATGAAATGAGCCAAGATGTTGTTGAATCTATTAGTCTGTAGAGATGCGGGGTGGAAGTTTGAAGCGAGATCATATCGCAAATGAGATTTCATCAGGTTGAACTTGAAAGGAAAGATTGTATTCTATAGTGAATTTAGAAAGAAGAAACAGTGTCCAAGAAGCGATTTTGGGGCCAGGTGGCGAATTCCAAATCTTCCAGACCATCTGCAAACGTCACAAGAACTGTCCAAAGGGCGGGACTGACCCAAAGGTAAGATTTACAGGAGGCAGAGGAGATGCTTCGACTAGATAGAACTCCACGCGCTCCCATTAATTATCTATTGCATTTGACTTCTGCCGCCTTGGTTACTCCCTTCTTTACTCATAAGTAGTGGATGGATCTTCTGTAATGATGCTCGTTATATCCAACAATTTAATACTTTAAAGCAAGCATTGTCTTAAGCGACAATATTGGTCGTGTGTATTGAAAGAGAGTCATAAGCAACTAGAGAAACGAGACAGGGGTGATTGGCTTAATTTGCGCGGCAGTTTTAATGAAGTGTGCGCATATTCAACGCTTTGGTATTCTTTTCTTCTGCTGTTTTTAGGTTCACGCAGAAGTTCATACAGCGACTAGGTCAGCTAAGCGCTAGCGTATGCACGCTGTTGAGCACTGCTTCGTGAAAAAGTAACCTTCGATGCGATCTCAAGAGGCTACACCAATGTGTAGTATTACTACTAATAACGAAACTACAATTCAGATGCAGGCTTAGTTCGGCGGGCTTCTTCCGACTTTGGCTTCATGAAAAGATCGTTAAGATATGATAACAAGGCCTTTGTGTCGTACGGCCCTTATCTTACGCTGTTGTATGCTATGGCGGGCCCGGCGCTTAGGATTCATCTTCAGCTTGAAGTCACTAAACACATTTTGCGGCATGGGGTATCTCGTGAGCTCTATTATGCACATATATATATATTGTATCTCAACATGATTGAAGTTGCTCCATCGCTCGAATACAACAATCAAGATGATTGTTAATTCAACGCGAATATTCATCGCCAAGCAGGCAGTCATATGTAATGATACCAACGCTGCAGAGCCAAAAATCCAACCCCAGATGGCAGGTGTGGATTAACACACCACTACCAGACAGGTACCTATTAACGCAGGCTCTTCATCTTTGTGCATCTGCGTGTACATATTAGCACCTACGTCTGACCGCATCGGGTATTCCGAGAGAGTTGCTGTTGGTTTCTATATGCCTTTCTTAAACCTTTGTAGCGTTCTGACACGATTGATGCTTCTTCTGTGCTCTATATATAAAGGCCTTTGACCTCAGTAATTTTTACCCGTCTCTAGCAAACATCATACCTATTCATTGCCTTAACTGACGCTACAGAATCCCTTCGCCTTGGCTCGAGCGCTTTCAAAATGAATCATGAACAATATCACCAACGTATCGACTTTATCAAGTCGCTTCTCCAATTGAATGCTCTAGAGGTATGGGCTGATTCTTCTTGCTACTGGACATCATCTAACTTCAACTTAGGCAAAGAGTATCGATCCCATTGAATATGAAATGGATTGTCCATTTCCGTACAATAATTTCATCTATCATGTCACTCTGGAATCGCCCATCACTGGACCAATAAACATCACATCATTTCAGTCTGATAAAGCCCAGCCGGGAACCGTTCCATTTCCAGCACATTCTACGTCCCTCCTTGTCCGACTATCAAATTCTGATCCAAGAACTGGGCTGAATAACAACAATCGGGTTGAAAATGAAGTCGCATTCATGGCGTTAGTCCGACAGGCACTTGCGAAAACAAAATACAGTCACATTATTCCAGATGTATACTCTTGGGCAGGTACAAATGGTGGTCAACCCTTCACTATGCAGCAATTTATGCCTGGAACCATACCCGCCAAAATCTTTGAGACTTTATCTCTGGAGAATAAATCCATTGTGCTTGGGCAAATGGCCGATATTTTGGCCTTGCTCCAGCAATTTGAGATCCCGAAAACAGTCGAAATGTTCGGAGGTCTGAAGTTTGATGAGCACGGAAAGGTAACCAGTGGCCAAATGTCTCTATTTAAAGGAGAGCCTTCTGCAACCTACAAGGATTTTATTCGTTCCATCTTTAAGATCAAGCTTCAGGAGGCCGATGAAAACCCAGTCATAATGGGCTGGGAAGAAAACGGGCTAAGGGCAAAACTTGACAAATTTATAGGTCACCAACTTGACAAAACTTTGAAGGACTATGAACAAGTTCGTAGAGTGCTTATTCACGGAGACTTTAGTAAGTAGCCTATTCCAATTGGGCCTTGCGTGTTTTGGGGTCTTCTAACTTGACTCGGTATAGCAACAAATAACATCCTGTTTGATGCAAACACTCTTCAGGTGACTGCATTATTGGATTTTGACTTCTCCTACGTTGCGACGGCCGCAGAAGAATTTCTCGGGTTTTCTTTTGGTAATATATCAGGTGGCAAGCTTCCAGGGCCGTTTGAAACCGGAGCCGATCTTAGCCTTCGCAAAGCGATGCTCTCTGGCTTCACAACGCCTTTTCTGGATGCAGACTATTCAGAAATCCAGTGGGACGTGGCAACGGCTTGGGATAACGAGCTCATGCGAGCTGGTGCTGCAAAGCCTGCCACTATACCTTATTTTGAAGATATCGCAGATATCTACTGGCTCCAGGATAAAATAAGTCCATTTGAACTAGATAACCCCGTTATGAGGAGACGAAAAACTGCAGAGCAGCTAAGGAGCATCCGAAACGAGACAGAGGAGATGATTGTCAAGTTTTTAGGCCGCTTCAATACTTCTTCGGGTGACAGTTCTAGCAATTAGTCTCCTTTCAAAAAGAACTCTGGCAGACTTCTGTCATATCTCATCTTGCGAGCTGCGTATTGGATACTGAACGCCGGAACTGTCAATTATTTGTAATCATCCCGATGAGGAATACAATGTACTTCATTCAATAGATTTATGTATAGGTGCATATGAAGATGTCATTTCTGCAAAAGTATCTGATCCGAGACAATTCCCATTAACCACTGAATTCCAGCAATTCACTCAAACGACTTCTTTAAGAATACCAGTCTTGATATCGTAAACATAGCCTTTGGCATTGTCCTTAAGTTCCTGCCGAATGAACTTTTGTTCTCTCACAAGACTTAAATCTTCCCGGACACTTTCTTCCAGCCTAAAACTCCGTTAAATTCAGTATCCTCAGGTACGAGAGGGGACGTGCAGCCAGTGACCACGGGTGTGGTAAACATACCTATCGCTAGAACCAAAAGTATCCCAACTCAGTGAATCGACCTCTGCAACGAGGTTCGGATGTCTGACCTTTAACTTTTCTTTGAGGCCTTTGTCAGTGTGATAGGTGAAGCCGCAATCTAATCCTCTCGTTAGAAATACTACATTTTCTCATATCTTTCCTCCCAACTTGTCATTCAATAATACCTGTATGGTGAATAACAATGATATTTTGCAACGCTCCTACTTGAGTTGCTTCCATAAAGATTACATCATTGAGATTTGGCTTGACGCGTCCGCCACAATTTCTAATAATAAAAGCATCTTTGAACATAAAACGGATTAGTAAATAGGTCATTGAATCGCAGTTCATACAATTGCGCACCTTCCGGTGAAATCTGGAGAAACTCTTGAACAGGAACGCGGAGGTCAATGCAACAAACTATAATCAGCCGTGTTAGTTATGGGGATAGAAGGCTTGTTGACTTCCAGATAACATACAAATGATAATCGGAGATGGTTTGACGTCCGGAAGGTCGGGTCTGGGAATATGCGTCTCCGAGTACACCCTTGATCTAGTCAGTATGTTCCATCATATGAGACATGCGGAGCAAATTTAATACCGGTTTCGCTCCAATAATTCATCCCAAGTTGCCATTTTGACGTGGAACAGATGAAACAATAGTTGGTGATTGTTACTTCTGTAGTAATACAAGAGGCCCGACAAAGCCAAGTCGCGATACGGAGTATTCGTGTCGAAGACTAAGACACCATAGGCTCACTATACGTATTTTACAGTTATATACTCTTTTATCCCAACTGTTCTTTGAGGCTCAAAAGGCCACTCCAAATACATATGTGGAATCATTGCAGGATGTTTTCTAATCGCATCGTTACAGAGTAGATCTATCGTCTTCTTGTCTTCTGATTTGTAATGAGCAATTAACTTTGAGAATGCGAGTCTTAACCTTGGTGTGGAATGTCTGAACTCAAACCAGTCGTTCCAATGTGGAGTAGAATACCTGAGCGATCTACTCCATCAGCATCGTGGTTGGAGGCTAGCAAGCGGATGACAGAAAAACCGCGGCCGAGAAGAATTCGAACACCCACTAGTTAAATCATACGCCTACAAGGGAAGTAGCTGCTATATCTACATTTGCCTAATGACTACCTACTACTATATTTATCTTTCCCTAGTAACTACTACTATATCTATATTTCTTTAGTAGCTACTATTATATTTATATTTTTTAATAGCTGCTGCTATACTTATATAGTAAAATTCGTATACCGGTTGAATACTAGTAGGCGTGCCTCTATAAAAGCACTCAATAAGTTGATGAAGTGCTTATATTACTAAATGTATGTACTTATTTACTTTGCAGTCTCGCTTTTTCTGACCTCCGCCTGGCTAGTTAGCTTACTCCAACCATTATGTGGGTCAACTAAGCAATTGTCTCCAAGACTACTCCATTTGTCCATGTTATCTTTGGAGTAGTTTGTGATAGGGTAACCTCCGCTTCCGTGAGAGGAGAACGCTGATCAATTTCACGCTCCAGACAAACTCGGGACATGTTTCGCGAGTTATCTGGCTATATTATTATTAATATCTCGAGTACGCATGGAGCAATTGGGGACACTACTCGCTTACCCAACCTATACTTCACTTGTAATCGCCACTGACCGAATTCCGTTGGAAAGTCTTTCTAAAAGATGGGAAAGAAGCGGGTTCTGGTGAGCTGGGGCGTTGACGTTGACGCCGTTGCGGGATGGTTGGGATCATATGGAGGGGGGGACTCAACGAGCGACATCAGCCGAGGCAAGACCAGACTTGCATAGCCTTTCAGATTGAAAGAGAAAAATGCTAAAGTATTCTATCAGGCATATTCGCTGCCACTGTTGGAACTCAGCGTATGCTGAAGATGTTTGACAAATACAACATCAAAGCAACATGGTTCATTCCGGGTCACACTCTTGATTCGTTTCCAACAGAAATGGCGGCGGTGCGAGATGCTGGTCATGAGATTGGCCTGCACGGCTACTCGCATGAGAACCCAGCAGACATGACACTGGATCAACAACGAGTTATCCTCGACAAGACTTATAGACAGCTCACCGAATTTTGCGGCAAACCGCCAAAGGGTAGCGTTGCACCATGGTGGGAAGCCAGTGCCGAGGGAGCACAGCTTCTGTTAGATTACGGAATTGAATATGATCACAGCCTCAGCCATCATGACTGTCAGGCGTACTACCTTCGAACCGGAGATTCATGGACCAAAATCGACTATAAGAAACATCCAAATGAGTGGATGAAGCCGTTGGTCAATGGCAAAGAAACTGGGCTTGTGGAAATCCCCGCCAATTGGTATATTGACGACCTCCCACCAATGATGTTTATTAAAGCTGCACCCAATAGCCACGGATATGTAAATCCGCGAGACGTCGAGGACATCTGGAGAGACACGTTTGATTATTGCTACAGAGAGTACGACGAGTTTATTTTCCCAATTACTTGCCACCCTGATGTCTCGGGCCGACCGCAGGTCATTTTGATGCATGAACGGTGAGTAACATGGACGCCCTTACCATAACCTTTTCATTTGACTATATGCACTGACGTTGCTTTTTAGACTTATCGAACATTTTATGAAGCATGAAGGAGTGGAATTCGTGACCATGGGCTACATTTCTGACGACTTCAAGAACCGAAACTCTCCGGCGGCTGGCGCTGCAATGCCGGCCCCAGCGGGATCCATGCTACAACAAAAACCTATACAATAGTTCATCAAAATTCAACAGAAGCCCAAGTTTCATTATCTAAATGTACAGATTATCGGGGTATGCAGCTCTTCTCGATTATAAAAACTGGTGATATGTTCGAGTACTTTTTTCTCCGGCTCGTAGTAGTTTAGCCAGTACTTAGCCTCTTATATCTCTTTCCTATTCAATTCAGTCTCTATCATTATTTCGCATAATGATTAGCCTGTATATCGATTAGCCTATTGAAAGCAGAAGTCAAGTGTTGCTTTCCGTAATTAGGCTGTTACTTATTTGCTATTCTCTTTGCTAGCCTAATAATACAACCTTTGCCTGGATTGAAGACAGCTATTACAGCCGGGATATTATTTTGTATGTTAATGACTTTGCTTTCCCTACCATTATACAAGTAAATGCTCCATATGTAGCCATGGATATCAATCTATTTATATATCCTCTGGAGGGGCTTCTAGCGAGTCCTTCGTAACTTAACTAATATAAGGCGATCAATTGCGTGATCGATTTCGCTTCTCCTACATCATAGTCTGGCATCAACACCTGTAAATATGAAAGCCCCCCTCTTTATCGCCCTTGGCATCGCAGGCGCTGCCTCCGCGTTTAAGGCGACAACCACTGCAAGTATACACGTTTCAAGGCCTGCTGAATTGCAGCTGATGGGAAATCCTAGCGCTATTACGACGGACAAGAGGGTGCTTGCGGATGTGGCTCGAGCTCTGGAGGCGCGGCCTCTTGGCAGGTAAGACTAGCCTCCTCTCAACCACGATTCTTTATCTTAACGCTTATTGTACACTTTTGCACTATAGCTTGGTATTGGCAACGGAGTCTATACAGCTGCTGGCTCCCAAGCTTTCTTCGATACGGCCGGTGCTTCGTGGTGTGGTGCGGGCTGCGGGAAATGCTATCAATTGACCTCTACAGGAGAGGCGCCTTGCTCATCATGTGGTAAAGGTGGCGTTGCTGGCCAGAGCATCATCGTGATGGTCACAAACCTCTGTCCTAATAATGGAAACGCGCAGTGGTGTCCAGTAGTCGGTGGCACAAACCAGTACGGCTACAGCTACCACTTCGATATTATGGCACAGAACGAAATCTTTGGAGACAACGTGGTTGTTGATTTCGAGCCTGTCGTCTGCCCAGGACAAGCTACTTCCGATTGGGAAACCTGTCTCTGCATAGATATGCAGGAGACGGATCCTACGCCTGTTGGTCTAGGTGACCCTGGCTCTGGTTCGCCGCCTCCTTCTAGCAGTTCGAGCCGGCCGCCAGCGACATCATCAGCACCACCATCTGGCGGCGGATCACAAGTTCTCTATGGCCAATGTGGAGGCGTTGGCTGGACAGGTCCTACGACTTGCCAACCTCCAGCTACCTGCAAGGCCCAGAATCAATGGTACTCCCAGTGCCTTGATTAAGCAGGCTTGAGAATGCACGCCCCTGTTTCTAGCCGTGTATAACCAACCGGCTTATGTTAGTAGCTTTGTCTGTAATCTCGTCCCATAGGTTTAGTTAGGGCTTGAATCTTTTAATAAAGCCGCGAGATAGATAATTGTCTCTCTAAAGAGAGATTCGATATCTATGAGCCCCTCCTTGCATATCGGCGTATTTCTGGTTATCAGTATTATGGTTAGTGATCAACATACCGATATCAGCTGGTCTCCAGCTACTCCAACAGCTCCATGCTCTCCATGATCTCCAACAGGTTGGAGTAGTGTTATCAATCCAACAAATGGCGGATGCTAATGATAGGACATTATTAGGCGAAGGGAATTAAATGGGAATAACAAAACCGAAGACGGCCTGGAATAGTTTGAACAGATAACATTCACCACAGAAGTCTGTGGAGACTCCTAGATCTTCATGCTAATCGGCCCACATTACCCCAGGTTCATGCTGGGTCTAACTGGTAGATATCGTTATCTATGTTGAATACAAGTATGATGGATGATATAATTCAGAAGAACCCCAGGACTAATTATGCTGCTGGAAAGATTCTCTTCATCTTCTAATGCTAGATTCTTTTTTACACTAGCCGTTGAATACATTTGGGTGTAATTCACTCTCCTGGCTTTCAACTCCCAAATCTAAATCGCAGAACAGGACTCCTCAGCGTGAAGATTCTTCAATTCTACTGCGGTATTTCCATTACGTTAGCCATGGTGAAGGCACCCGAGATGAGCTATGAGGTTGACCGTATCGAAACGGCCCTTGGAAACGAAGAGGAGGGCACCGATTTCTCGAAACAGGCCGATGAAAGCGAGTTTGAAGTTTTTAGGAGAGAAGAGGGTGCTGTCGATTTTCGGACCGTAACTTGGCCTCATGCGTCTGTAATCTTCCTTAAATGTAAGAGTCACCATTTTCTCCGTCCTTTATAATCCGCTTGAGAAAGTTTTACTGACTGTATGTTTCCCAGACATATTCGCTACCGGGGTACTCTCTATTCCGTCTTGCATGTTTGTCTTGGGTGCGTTCCCTGGGGCAATCAACGTTGTCGCTTGGACGATGCTTAATACCTATTGCGCCATCATTCAAGGCAACTTTCGGAACTCTCACCCTCGTTGTCACTCAATCGCGGACATGGCGCAGCTAGTTGGCGGACCTTTGCTACGAGAGGTTGTGAGCATCTTGTTTCTGCTGGCTTACATCATTTGCGCAGCGTCTGGAATTTTGGGTGTGTCTGAGGGCCTTAATGCTCTATCCGGTCACGCAATCTGTACACAGTGGTTTACTTTTGTTGCTACTGTCATCGTGGCAGCACTGGCAAGTGTCAGAAAATTTGAGAAGATGGCTTGGCTTGCTTGGTTGGGATTTGGTTCCGCCTTTGTTGCTGTCCTGATAGTGGTGTAAGTTCAAAACGGCGAAAATACGCCCAAACATTTCAGACTCAACGGAAGCTGATGACATCCCACAGTATCGGTGTTACAAGGCTTGATCGCCCGGCAGCTGCTCCACAAACAGGGGACTTTGACCTGGGATTTCATGCAATTGGCTCCCCTACTTTTGTTGCAGGTGTCACAGCGGCAGCGACAATCTTCTGCTCCAGCGCCGCGACGTCTGCTTTCCTCCCAGTTATTTCCGAGATGAAGAAGCCAAAAGATTACCCAAAGGCTGTCTACCTCTCCATGACCATTGTCACCACTTCTTACCTTGCTTTCTCTCTTGTCATGTACCGGTGGTGTGGACAGTGGATTGCCTCCCCATCGCTCGGCAGTGCTGGGCCTGTCATCAAGAAGGTGGCTTACGGTGTGGGAATCATCGGGCTCTGTGTTAGCGCCTGCCTATACGTTCATATTGGTTCCAAATATCTCTTTGTACGCGTGCTGAGAAATTCTCCCCATTTGCAGCTCAACAGCGTTATCCACTGGGCTACCTGGTTTTCGATTACTGCAGGTGTCTCAGCCGTCAGCTTTGTTGTCGCGTCAGGAATCCCCATATTCAATTACATACTCGCCCTTGCAGGGAGTTTGTGTTTTGCGCCTTTGGCAATATCTTTACCAGCCTACCTGTGGTTACACGACCACGGCGACTGGAGAGTAGGAGGTTACTTGAAGACAGCTGCTTGGACATGGAATGCTTTTCTCGTCCTCGTCGGTGCTTTCATGACAGTGGGAGCTACCTACGGTGTGATTCAAGAGATAATCAATGCGTATGCCGATGGGACAATTGGGTCTGCTTTCTCATGTGCTGATAATAGCAACTCTTCCTGAAGGAAGATATTTATTATTGAAACAGTTGCTTCAGGCAGTTGAGAAGCCTTATGTGGTCAATTGGTTTTATTGACTAAAATCTCAATAAGTAATGACCGAATTTACGATGTGTTTATATCTCTAATCTAAAGCCAGAGCCACCTTATTGGGCAAAAAAGTATATTTGATTGAACCGTTTGTTCCACGAAGTATGCATGACTTTTAACACTACTGATATCCGAAAGAAGTTGCCGTATAGTCCGGTTGAAATGTCTATTATGTAGAGGTCAGAGAAGTGCCCCTAACACCAAGAGCCCTGCCAGCAACGAAGCCTGGGCTGAATGGATAATCAATGTAGCCTTCTGGAAGAAGCGGAGTGTAGAAGCTCGCGCGATCGTACTTGTTCAACGGTTGGCCTTCCTTTATTCTATACGGAAGATCTGGGTTGGCGAGGAAATGCCGACCAAAAACAACGGCAACGTCGTAATTCTTATACTCTCCGTCGACGGCCTGACGCGCATTCTCTGGAGTATAGCCGCCCGCCACAAATATCGGCGATGCATTGCCCCAAATATCCAATAAGAATTTGATGCTATCTGTGCATTCAATGTCCACGTTATTATTAACGCGCGACTCAATAATGTGCAAATATGCCAACTGATATCCCTTCAACTTCTCGGTAAGAAAAGAAAATTGGGGAATTGGGTCTGCCATCCTCATTCCTTGGAACTGACTGAACGGACTAATTCGAAATCCAACTCTTTCTGCGCCAATTGCTCCCACAATTGCAGACGTAATTTCGAGTGCGAATCTTGCTCGATTCTCAATGCTGCCGCCCCAACGATCGCTTCTCTTGTTGCAATTGTCTTGAAGAAATTGGTCAACAAGGTATCCGTTTGCACCATGGATCTCAATGCCATCAAATCCAGCCAGGATAGCATTTTTCGCCGCTTGCGTGAAATCAGAAATGCAAGATGCAATCTGCTCGTGGGTCATCTCCTGGGGAACATCGCAGCCTTCTTCCTCTGTCATTGGAGTTGCACTCGAGCTTAAAAGTTGACGAGCTCCTCCATCTGATGAATTCAAAACTGCGGCGCGGCCGGGTGCAATGAGCTGGCAGAAGATAGTGCATCTTCTATCGTGCACAGCATCAGTGATGATCTTCCAACTCTTAATATGGGCATCCGTCCACAGCCCAGGGGCATTGGGGAAGCCACTGTGAGCTTCGGATATCAGCGTTGCTTCTGTTATAATTAAAGTGCCCGGGACCGAAGCGCGCTGTGAATAATATTCCAGGGCTTGGGGCAATTGGACATGGTCGTCGTCTGCGCGAAACCGAGTAAGAGGCGCCATTACGATCCGATGATCAAGGATAGAATTGCCGACCCTCAGAGGCTCGAAAAGCTTTGATTCAGCCATGACAGCAGACACAATTGAGAAAATTAGAAAGCAAAAGATTTCTTTTATTTTGATATGAATCCAGATGGCACATTATTGAGAAGGCGACCGCATTGGTGCTTTATATCTCTATCTTAACAACATGACATGCCTTAGGACTCGCAAAATTTGTTCATCATCTCACCAGAGTATTAAAATTTGATCATTAATAATATTCCTTGATTTCAAATCACGATGTGTCTGTACAATATTTCGAGTGATATCTTGGAGTTTACTAAGCTGAAGCCATCGTCCTTGGGGTTTATTTGGAGTCGCATCTCCAACTGTTGGAGACGAGTGTGATTGGTTGTGGTAGGTCCAAAGGTCTCCGGCCTTTGAGAGGGCAAATGAACGCGACATCGGCGTGACAAAGAAAGAGACGTAGATGTAAGTAATAAAGTTGTGCTATTTAATTCCGCCTTGCAGGGTTCCCCTCCAATTTGGCGTCGTCGATGGTTATAGAATTGCTGTATACGACGGTCTTACGCACGTAATTGTGATTTTGCCCATAGCTTCGTTATCTCCGCCGGTACATATATCAGTTTACCCAAACGCAGAGCCAGTATGTCGGTCCTTTTCACAGCCATCTCTCAGTAAGTCGAGCATATCTTACAAAGCTCCGACCATCCCTAGTCTGACTTGCACAAGGGACAATCCAGTTCAGAGACAAGATGTCCAAAAAGTCTTAGATCAAATAGGTGTCTCTCTTGACCCGGAGGAAGAGAATGATTTCCACGCGCTGCTTGCAGCTGTTCATGACTGTGCAGAGCAGATCCAGCAACTGCCAGACTACCAACCTATTCCAGATAGGGTCCTTTATCCAAGGGAAGATATACGTCGCCCATCTAAAGAAGAGCAAGTTTTCGGACACGCCTGGGCATACAGATTTCTTATACGAGGCACCACTGAACCTGGATTTCTAAACGGCAAAACTGTCTGTCTCAAAGACGTCGTTGCAGTCGCTGGCGTCCCTCAGCTATATGGGACTGATATTTTCCCACCTTGGACACCCACCACGGACGCAACTGTTGTCACGAGAGTGCTTAATGCTGGCGCAAATGTGGTTGGCACAACTACTTGTGAAAACATGTGTCATTCAACATCCTCATTTACAAGCGCCCAGGGTACGGTTCATAATCCCTTTGCAATTGGATACTCGGCTGGAGGGAGCACGTCTGGAGGCGCTGCAATCGTCGGCGGCGGCCTTGCAGACATTGCGATCGGCACCGATCAAGGTGGTAGCATCCGAATTCCTTCAGCTTTTTGCGGATGTGAGTACTCAAATGCCACCGAGTTCCGCTGATTTGGTTGTCTAATATGAGGTCGCAGGTGTTGGCTTCAAGCCGACGCACGGATTAGTACCGTATACGGGCATTAGCAGTGGTGATGCAATTGATGATCACGCTGGTCCCATTGCTAAGAGCGTGCTTGATGTAGCACTTTGCCTTGACTCAATAAGCGGATATGACGGAATTGATGATCGATCTTTGGGTGCGCCGACACACGGCTCAACGACCTATGCTGCGTCCATGCAAGCACAGCATGGCTCATTGGACGGCTTCAAAATCGGCATCCTTACGGAAGGTTTCAATCACCCTATCGTAGACAAAAGAGTTAGGCAAGTAGTCCTTGAGGCGGCCTACAAGTTTAGCAGTCTTGGTGCGACAGTTGATGAGGTGTCGATACCTGATCACCTACGCGGCCCAGGACTGTGGACGATTCAGCAGCGCATTGCGGGATCGCAAAATCTTCTTGGATATCAACATGGAAGGAGAGGCTTGTATCTTACGGAGTTGGAGCAATGTCGGCTCCCCTGGACTACTGAGAGCTTCAGAAGGGGATTTGCAGCCACGAAGAACGTCATCATCAATGGGCTATATCTTGCGGACCGTTTTCCGGGTCTCTATGGTAAAGCGACCAACCAGGGACGACAGCTTCGAGATGCATACCAGAAAGTATTTGAGCAATATGATGTGCTTCTCATGCCCACGGCGCCGATTGTAGCACCCAGACATGGCGAGAAGGGATCACCGATGGAGGCTCTCAAACCTAGCATGGGTATCACCATAAATACTGCGGTATTCAACATCACTGGGCATCCAGCCATGACTATTCCTGTGGGCTTCGCGCCATCGAATGAAGAGCCTCATCTAAACCTGCCAGTTGGCATGCAGATTGTTGGTGGACTTTGGAAGGAAGAAAAGATCCTTCGTGCTGGATATGCATGGGAGAAGGCATTCAATTGGAAGCAAGAGGTTCTGAACTAGAGTAGATGATACAATATCTTCATGTGATATCTTGCTAACATTGCGGCTAAGGTCATGGAAGTATATATGGTAATTATTACAATAGAATGTACCGTTGACATTTCCACACTCTTTCGTATGCCTCCCTGAGGCTACTCAGATGATAACATAACCACCATCAACGACCAATGCATGACCTTGGATAAAAGATGCTTGCCTTGAGCAAAGGAATAGATTGCGTCTGCTACTTCTTCCGGCTGTCCCATCCGCTTCATAGGTGCCATCTCAATGGCTGGCTGAAGGCGTTGCTTGACCTCCTCGCTGTGAGTCGTCATTGGAGTTTGTATGACTCCGGGACATATGCAGTTGACTCGGATTCCATCTGCTGAATAGTCGATGGCGTCACAACGAGTCATGCCAATCACAGCCGATTTCGAAGCACAATATGCCGCTAGAAATGATCAGCCGATCCGTCAGCTCCGAATAATACAGAGAGTGATGGAGAGAAGAGAACAAAAACAAGACGAGTTCGAGGATAATAATTAGACACAGGAAAACTCACGTGCAGCGTGGCGCCCCACGATACCAAGTTGACTTGCAACATTGACAATCGCTCCTCTTTCAGATGGCCGGTTTGAAATGGAGGCCGGTTTATACGGATTCTGCTCCTCCATATGTATTGGCTCTTGCTTGATCATGCGCTTCAACTGTGCCCTCGAGCTTAGCCAGCAGCCTCTATAATTGACCTGATTAATCCGGTCAAACTCTTCAAGGGAAAGTTCGGTAGAACGAAGAGGGGAGCTGAGTATTCCAGCGCAGTTAACAGCATAGTCGATGCGGCCAAACTCCTGTAAGACATTGTCCATGAATGATTCAACAAAGGCTTCATCAGCAATGTCACCGGCCCTGGCGAAAAGCCTAACACCAGGATGCACACGATTAATGCTCTTCTGTGTTTCCAGAAGCCCACCCTCGTTAATATCAGTAATAGCTATATTCGTACAACCTGCTGTCGCGAAAGCCTGGGCTGTTGCGGCCCCGATTCCTGGGAGGAGGACCGTCTTGTTAATTTCTAGGATCCATTGCTTCATCGTCAAAGGTGGGAGGGGCTTACCATGGCCACCAGCGCCTGTAATTACCGCCACCCCGGGAAATCGCCCAAGATCCATGGTTACTGAGAATAGGGCTGCGAAACTTTATCATAGGCAATGGGCTGCTTAGGCTGATGAGAAGATGAGGTGAGTCGCGTAAAACAGGTTTTAAATCTATCTGTAGCCATTTCATTCATTCAGCATAGACAGATAGTCAAGCCTTACTTCTTATTTGAAAACAACAGTAATCTGCATGTGCCGCACTGTGCATATGCCGACCGTCTCCAACTCTAGTTGCAGATACTATCTCAAGTAGCCGCCTGAGGCCAGTAGAGTATGAGCCTAAGGCTCATTTGCCTCCACCGCGGATCGGGTAGCTCCAAAGCGCAAGCCAGAGGACGAAGTTCGTTCTCAGGTTTCACATTCCTGCAGTTGGAGAGTCACTAAACCCCTCTCCATGCTTCTCCATGCTTCTCCATGATTCTCCACAAAGCATCCCATAATGCCATCTCCAGACTCCAGTCACAACTCCAACGAGGGTCGCCGAGTCCATGGCCACCGCCCACCCACAGCAAAGAGAAATCTCTGTGTATATTGCACGCGGAGTTTCAAGCGCGCTGAACACCTACAGCGCCATATTCGCACTCGTAAGGAATTTTACACCCGTTACAATGTTGACTTCACTGCTCTGTATACCCTCATAGCTGACTTCCTCCTTCAGACACCAAGGATAAGCCATATGTCTGTCAATGTGGTAACGCTTTCGCACGCCGTGACCTGCTCACTCGACATGAGCGGCTTTCTCATGGACACAGCAGCTCTCACCAAGGGATACAAGAATCTGGCGATTACCAAGACTCGACGGGTGATGCTGTTGCGCAATCACTTACAGAGGCACGAAGTGTAGCCGGCGTTCCAGTGTCGAATTGGACTGCACCTAACTCTAATGACGGTATTGGGTCCCAATGGCCCCAGAGGGAGCAGACTGGGACAATTTACCAGAACTTTTCCGATGACGCGCTGGGCACATTATCACGAACCACGAGGCCAGTTCATTCCGTGTCCGATGGGGCAGTGGCTGATCAACAATATGGGCAGTCCATGCCTCGACATGATGGAGATACGCCTTTGAGTCCAGGTAAGAGCCTTTTTGCAGTCAAGCGACAGTATGACTAATTATCTTATAAGAGGCGACCTTCACTTTCTTCAATGACGATGGTCACCATTTTCAGGAATTTGCTAGCTTCCTTGATAGCATAGGACTTCCGGCAGAGTGGACACCACCCGACTTCACGCATGAAGTCAATACCAATGGGGTTGACGCTGAAGGCCAAGACAAGAGGGAATCAAATAACCTACGCTCGATAAACGACGAATCCTGCCCTAGTTCTCCTTTTGGCTCTTGGCCACCTTCAGTACCACAAGGTGACCACCCTTTGACCTCTATATCAGATACAGGTAAAACTCCCAGCAGCCTAATCGCTATATTAACGATCACTTCTCCTCTCTCCCTCCTTGATTTAGTCCCTTTATGATACGTGATCAGTTTTCATGGGGCCGAGGCTGACATTTGTTGCTATGCAGATCCTCATGATTCCAACTTCAAGACATTCTCCTTGAGAGTGGACTCCGAGATTCGAGCATGTTTCAATGTCTCTCTAGAAAAATATCATAACATTATCCCAGATTTCGTCTTGCCGTCTAGACATACTCTGACTAGATACATTAAATCTTTCTTTGGGGGATTCCATTCCCATCTTCAGTTCCTTCATGCTCCAACTTTCCGACCGGGGAATTGCCCCATTGGACTTATCTTAGCTATCTGCGCTACAGGTGCTCAGTATTGTTTTGAGCATCGAAACTCAAGAACTCTCTTCCGCACTTCGAAAGCAATTGTTTTACAGAATCTATCACAAAGGGAACCCGCCGTCAGCCAAAGGGCACAATCAATGTTATCACCTCTGGACTTGGGTAGTCGACTCATTCAGCAGCCTTCCGGCCCTCATTTCTCCACTGTGGTGTCTTCAAATTCGGAGCATCCGAGTTCTACACCTCACAACGCAATGGATACAATCCGCTGTTTATTGATCCTAATGGGCTATGCTACCTGGGAAGATTCAGAGCTGCTTCATGAAGCACTTAGCCTCCAAAATTTACTTGTTCACTGCCTTAGAGAGGTGGGGCTACGGGAAACCGTTGAAAATAATTCAGACTCCGCAAATTTATCGTGGACTGAATGGTCAGAGCAAGAGTCTGTTCGAAGAACAAAGCTTGTTTCATTCACATTCATCCATGTTCACAGCATCGCATATAACGTCTACCCGGCACTACGAAGTAATGAGATTTACCTTCGCTTACCCTGCTCGACAAGAGAATGGAATGCTCAAACTGCGGCTCAGTGGCAAGCTGCGCGGCGCGATATCAAGGGAGAGCAGCTCCATTACCAAGATGCCTTGTCCCACCTTCTTACAAATGCAGGGAACAATATCCACATTGATCCTACACCTGCGCCGCTTGGAAATTACATACTTCTTCATGGGCTCCTTCAAAGAATACATCTGATACGGGAGCTTTCCCTCTCTGCACTGGATTACTCGACGGCTTTGCCCGATGAGGAATTGAACAAGATTGAGTAAGTATAAAGGGGAATTTTTCTCAATTGACCCTACTTCTCCCAAGACCCCGCTTGTGATAGAGTACTTATGCCATGCACAGACGGGCGCTTCGATCATGGACTCTGGTATGGAAACAAGCACCGGAATCTAGCCTTGATCCATCAAACGAGAATGGACCAATTCCGTTTACATCCAGTGCTCTTCTTGGTCTTGCCTATATTCGTGCATGCATGAATTTAGGTCCTCACCGAGCACTTGAATCCCGAAATCCATTGCTAATCGCCGCTGGTATCTCAAAAGCGCCATCCCCATCGCGGGGTCGTTTCTTGATCCCCGCCCTAATATACTCTACACATGCGCTGAGCATCCCCGTTCGGCTTGGAATTGACAGTGTTGCACGTAGTCAAGCATTCTTCTGGAGTGTCCGCCATTGTCTATCCAGTCTCGAATGCGCAGTCTTTTTGAGCAAATGGTTATGTTCATTGTCTCAACCACATAATACTCAATCATTGACGGGTAAGCTACCCCTTTCTCATAGTGAGATAACATCTTGACTGAGATCGATGTGGGAAAGAAAATGAGAACCGTATCCTCCGCTGGGTCAACGCCATTGTACAAGAAGCAATATCTTACTTGGACATTGACAAGACGGATATCGGCTTAGACATTGACATCTCGCGGCCACATACACTTGGCCTGGCAGTCTCGAGGCTATGGGCACGCCTCTTTATGCACAATGTGCAATGGCCATTTATCAATATTATTGGCCAGGGTTTGCAGAAATACTCAGAGACGTTACAGGCCGGGTAACTGGACTCAGGCTTTTCCGTGTCAACCGCGGGACTGCCGTGAACAGCATGAGTACGCCAGCCACCATAATCTGTCATAATTCGCCACACTAGTGAATAAAGTATCGCAGCTGTTTCCCTCCTCTTTTTCTGGCGTAATAGATAGAGAAGAAGAAAACGGGCGTGAATTATATAATCCAAGGCTACTCTTGGAGATTGGAAAAATCGGGCCCAAGGTAAGCTTAAATCACACATCTGGCATTACAAGCCATTTGCTACGTATCTACGACATACATGGCATCGAGTTCTGCCGCAATCTCGGCAACTGTCTCATTAGCTAACATCCGGATTTGCCGGCATTAGGACGTAGTTGGAAAAAGGTACACGAGAAGATGCAAGGAACTGCTGGCAGCCACGCAAAGGGCGGATCGTATGTCCGTTATAGGCAAAGTAGAGCGAATGGCATCTTGACAGAAAATCTCACTAACCTGAAATCGAATATGCTGAATAAGGGAAGATCTAGATCGGGACTGTCAAATTAGGGTATAGCTTCCGCATCACCACATGTTCCGTGCCTGGTAGCGCAGTCGAATTTCTCAGCCCAAGAGTCACAAATCTGGGCTGATATCATAATACATGGCCGGGCGAATAGCGTGGTGGCCTCTGTATTAAAGTTTCTGGGAGCGTTTGCGATTGGCCCACGAGCTGAGATCTGCTGGAACCAGGAAATCAAAACATCAGCAAATTACTTTTCTAGGTTAGCATGCTGCTTTGTAATTAGCGAAGACAGAATGAAGAAGGCCAAGGAGATGGGCTTGATAATAATTGCACAGTAATCTTCCTTTGTAAGACACATGGCAGTTTCCATTTTCTGTATACCAGAATCATTCTGTTACAGGCTACCATGGCAAGCATTAAAGTATTTAGTATGAAGACTCGCCAGTCCATTTTATTTGATGTCGTAGAAAAGCTCAATTCAACCGTTTCGCCTGTGCTTGAGATAAAAGACAGGAAGCAAAGAAAACTCCTGACATAAACACCATCCCACAATTATACATACCTACGGAATACTTTCAACTCTTACTGGCTCTCTCGCCCGGCTTGCCAGCAGCTGCAGGCCCTTTCTTTATTGACTCAATCACTTTTGCCGCGTTCCATTCCCGATTTGGTAACCAAAGATGCGAGATCTTATCAGAGAAGCGCCCATAGGGCAGCTACTTCGCCTGGTTACGCGAAACAGAATTCTCAAATACCCAGAAGAGGAAGAGGGCTTTAAGTTACCCAATGAATACATCGCTCAGCTGAATCCAAGCGAGAAACATGATGAGCATAGAAATTTGGACGCAGTACTGTCTGAATCCGGCGAAGGAGCAAACTCTGAAAGCTCTGATTCACTTGGTTATGAGGGCGATGATGTAGAGCATCTCAGATGAACAAGAACGACCACCAGTGTCCATACCGCCCCATACAGCAACGAGCGACTAGAGGCTGAAAGAGAACTCGCACTGCAACGCACCAAATCTATTGTGATCAGTCCTCAGAAGACTGCAGATGGCGTTGTTCTTGTCGATTGGTATACCACAGATGACCCAGCCAATCCTCAGAACTGGTCTCGACTCAAACGCTACTTCGTCCTGTTTGTTCTCTGCTTTTACACATGGACAGTGTACTGCGCTGGGCCCATCTATGCCACTGCCGAGGAGGGAATCCAGCGTGCGTTTCATGTCAGTCCTGTCGCTTCTACCCTCGGTCTTGGGCTCTACGTCCTCGCATATGGCATAGGAGACCTCCTTTTCTCGCCTTTATCTGAAATTCCGAGCATCGGGCGGAATCATATTTACTACTTGACGTATATTGTTTACTGGGTTTTGTCATTCCCAGAAGCGGTCGTCGATAGCTTTGGTGGACTTTTGGCCCTGAGATTTTGGCTTGGCTTCTTCGGCAGTCCAGCCTTGGCCAATGGCGGTGCTACGGTCGGCGACATGTTTTCTCTCATGTACATCCCCTTTGGCCTTTCTTGGTGGGTGTTCTCTGCGTGGGCTGGCCCTGCAATCGGACCAGTGATTGGAGGTTTCGCAGCGCAGGCCAAAGGTTGGAGGTGGCCCATGTGGGAAATTGTGTGGATGTCTTCTCTTGCGCTTCTTTTCCTCTTGCTTTTCATGCCCGAGACTTCGGCGCCCACTATCCTGTTGAGACGTGCACGCCGACTGCGCAAGCTGGCCGGCGATTCGAGACTTCAGTCGCAGAGCGAGATTGATCAGCGCCATATGAGCACATCTGCAGTCCTCTTTGATGCCTTGGTCAAGCCTATGGAGATTATGCTGAAGGATCCATCCATTTTCTTCGTCAACCTCTATACGGGTTACTTCTACGGCGTGTTTTATACATTTTTTGAGGTTTTCCCTCTCGTCTTTCCAGTAATGTATGGATTCAACCTTGGACAGACTGGTCTGACATTCTTGTCTTGTCTCGTCGGCGTCATCATTGGGCTTGCCGCCTATTTTGCGTACCTGCAGTTCTATATGGTTCCCGATAACATTAAACGTGGCTTCAGAGAACAGGAGCACCGACTTGTTCCGGCCATTATTGGATCCTTTTTGCTGCCAATCGGTCTCTTTATCTTTGCGTGGACAGCCAACCCTAGCATTCATTGGGTGGTGCCTCTTATTGGAGTGGGTATTTTCTGTTTTGGACACTTCTGGACGATGCAATCTCTATTCATCTATATCCCGCTGTCTTACCCTAAATATGCCGCCTCTCTATTCGCTAGCAACAGCATTTGGAGATCCGGCATTGCTGGCGGTGCTGTTGTCTTTGCAAGGCCTCTCTTCATTAACTTGGGCGTTGATAAGGGCGTGACGGTTCTCGCTGGACTCAGTGTGATGGGGATTTTCGGTACAACGGCCATTTATATCTTCGGCAAGAGGCTGCGTGCTAGATCCAAGTTTGCTCAGAGCTAGAACAGATGGGTTCAAGTCAGTTCTTGGCAGCTTTATGCCTAACAATTACCCCCAAAAAACTTCTTCAAAAGACATGGTGGTCTACTTAATAAATAGAATATTATAAAGTGAAAGGAGAGTTGTGAGGTTATCTTTGGACTGGTGTTTAATAGAATTTTTGGATAATGGATGAAACTACTCACTTAGACTAAAAATAGAATGCTTAATGCTGTATTGTATATTTATGCTCGTGGTAGTCACTGTGCTGTGCTGTGTTGTGTAGGCTTGTGCCCAAGTTCTTATTCCAAGTTGCTGATTACTGAGTGTCGGAACATGTTCCGATCTACAGCTGATAAAGGTGGACTGTCGGAACAGCACGTAATTGGCTATCGCCTTCTACCAGGCAATGTTGCCACTTGGGCATTTCCTGCGCACTCCAACTTGCCCATATCATCCTTCCATTTCGATATACACCCATTTCTCCCTATCTTCTTCGTGTGATCGGATTTAATGACCAAAGACCTCATTCATTTGAACCGGTCGTAGCATTGACTTCCTATCCGATTATCTCCTATTGGCCTTGGCGTAGCAACGCATCCGAAACCCATGGACACATATTCGGAATCTCCGGGGCCAGACGTGCCATCCAAGAAGAAGCTCAAGATCGGGAATGGCAATGCATGTGAATTGTGTCGCTCTAGGAAAGTGAAATGCGACGGAATGCGCCCAGGTATGTCTTGTCTTCCTGATGTCTACCTAGCCCGACGCGTGTGCAGATGCCGACCTCGGCTTAGCTTGTAGCAATTGCAAGAAAAAGAGAAATGAGTGCATTTATAAGCCTGTCTCTAGTGTCTTACACCAAGAGCCTATACAGTCAATTCCTGGAATTGGATACAGCGGTAGTCCTGGCACATTCGCTGGAGAGGTAAAAGCTGCTATTGATGCCAAGTATGGGGGAGTTTCTAGTGGATCATCCATTGCGATGCCAATGTCAGATGCTCCTTTATTCGAATTGCGCTTATCTGGTCGGCGATCGGGTGGTGGACATGCGGATAAAGTCCTACCACCGCGTCGACAGGCAGACCATCTACTGAGTATATTCTGGCGGTACATACACCCTGTGGATTACTTTGTCGATGAGAAGCGATTGTGTCGGTTTTATGAAATGCTATTTGAGGGGAGAGATCTAGAGATAGATGAGCGAGTTTTTATTGCCACCTTGAATATCGTTTTCGCTTTCGCTATTCAGGTTCAGGAATCTATCGCAGCTGCGGAGAGGAACGAGGTTGCGAGCACCTATTTTGGTAGAGCCTGGAACTTACTCCGACCTGAATCCGTTCTTTGGGAGCCACCATCGTTGGAGGTTGTGGAATGCCTCTTACTAATGAGCCGATATCTTCAGTGTACGAACAATTCGCATCAAGCATGGATGGCAGTTGGATCGGCAATACGAATTGCCCAGAGCCTTGGTATTCATCTCCCTACTAAAACTTCGGAGGCTGGCATATCGAATGACCAGGCTCATTGGCGGCAGCATCTATGGAACTGCTGTGTATTTGCCGACATGTAGGTAAAACTCACTTGTCTATCCTATTTGGCGTGTTTCTAATACGGGTGTTCAAGGTCAGTCTCGTGGGTGCAGGGTCGCACGGCGATGATGTCCTTAGTTAGTCAACATACCGCTCGCAAGAGTCCCCCCTTTCGTGATGATTTGATCCAAACACTGGAACTGCATGAAATTGTCCATCATAGTGTTATGGCACAAACTCCTGTTGGTGGTGGCCTGGCTGAAAGGTTCGGCCCCCACGGGTCTGGTCAAAAGAAAGAGTCCTATTGTAACTCAGTCCTGCAACATGAGGCTTGTTTGAACCAATGGGAAAAGGTTAGGCTGAAAGGGGTACCATCCGAAGAATGCGATGATAATGAAACGAAAATGAAGAGGCTTAGCCTCCAATTTCGGTAAGTTGTACATGAACGCTTTTCGTCTGTCATGTTCTCCTCGCATAGCTCATGCTTTTTGACACCTCTAGGCTATTGCATGCTCGAATCCTATTATTCAGACCAATGGTTGCTCGGTGCTGCTTCATGCAGAATAATGCGCCTGTCGCTGCTGATGTTCAGTTTGAGTCATCTTACATGGGCCATATGATACAATATGGCGCCTTTCAATGTATTTTGAACGCCCAAAGGATGGTAGCATTACTTGACAAAAATTGTAACGCCAATGAATCTGCCTACAGTATACCTTGGTGGTCTCGAATTTTCTACCTCCATGTGGCGGGAACCATTCTACTCGCAGCGATGCAATCCACGAGTCTATTCACAGAGGCAGTATCAGACAGCTGGCAGCAAACTCTCTCAGTTTTCAAGAAGCATGAGCATCTCAGTCTGTATATACCACAGTATACAGCACTGTTCCAATCTTTGGCAAGAAAAGCCTCGCATATGCGCCATCCTCCAGAGCACACTGGTTTTATGGAAGAGCTATCGGATACGCAATTCCATGACACATTTCTAGAATTTGGCTTTCACAACGATAGCTTTCTATTTGATGAGCCCGATGAAACTTGGTTTAATTCATTTCCAGCCAGTTAAATTTTTTAAAACTTGATAGAATTGCTATAGAATTACTATTCAAGCATCTTGAGTGCTTCTGCGATGATTGCAGGGTAATGTTCAGAGTTTCGAAGGAAGTGGAACGATTTGGAACCCAGCAAGGCGACATCTGTGTCGCAATTGATGAAGGTTAGAGGGTCGTATGCGTAGGATTGGATTTTTCTAGAACCTGTAATCAATAGGAGATGAACAACCGAGTGTTTGGCACATGCTTATCTGTCATCGGCGAATGGGCTTATGCTTGCGCTTCATGAGTTATCATGATGTGGGCCTAAAGGATGAAAGGGTTGCGTGATACGGAGTAGATATGTGAAAATAGTCTCCGCTATGACCGAGCAGACTACAAAGCAGTGATTCTTCTTTGAAAGCGGGAAGCACGTATGAGCCCGAATTCCCTGCTGCTCCTACGTAAACAGGGAGATGCTGATGAGGGTGTAGAGAAAATGGCCAATCAGAAGAGCTTCCGGCAATCCACAAGTAATACTCGGAACGCTCCCGAGCCTAAAGAGTAGTATTGAATCAAGGCACTGAAACCTGGGACTACGGGGGGAACCGCCTTTACAGGATTTCTTATATATATCCTGCATCCATTTTCATGCATGCAGCTGCTTCCATGTGCATATGCAGCCATTATCATTTGCATGAAGCCATTGTCATGTGCGTGATTCTCCTCTCAGAATCTTGTTGCAACCCTCGAAATAATAGGCCCGGACAAAGTAACCATGACAATGCTAGGCTTTGAACAACCAAGCAAAGAAAATCCCACAACAGCAACTGTCTACGATGGAACGGGCACATCTTCCGATCCGTTTATTGTTGAGTTCCGCAATGGTGATCCAGGAAATCCCATGAACTTCTCACCCACCAAGAAATGGGTCATCATATTCATTGTGACCGCCTCAGTATTTGCGATTACGCTTACTTCCTCCGCCTACTCTGGCTCGGCAAACGAAATCGTTGAACAATTCCATTGCAGCTCAGAACTATTTGCTCTCGGGATATCTCTCTATGTACTTGGTTTTGCTATCGGGCCAGCCTTGTGGGCACCCCTTTCGGAGCTGTATGGCAGGAGAATTCTCTTCATCACTACGCATACCTGCGTGGTAGCTTTTGTGGCTGCTACAGCTGGGGCAAGGTCCATGACCCAGCTCTTAGTCTTCAGGTTTCTTACTGGGATGATTGGAGCATCGCCATTGACCAACTCAGGCGGAGTCATTGCTGATATGTTCCCGGCGGCACAACGGGGGCTGGCAATGATCTTTTTCTGCGCAGCGCCATTTATGGGGCCTGTCCTAGGTCCTATCATAGGCGGCTTTATTTCTATGAACATCGGTTGGAGATGGGTGCAAGGTGTGTGCAGCATCTTCATTGGCATCGTATGGATTGCCGGCTCGATTCTTGTCCCAGAGACATATGGACCAGTGATTTTACGTGAAAGAGCGGCACGTCTTGCTAAAGAAACGGGGAAGTCATACAGAAGCGTCATGCAGCAGCAGCATGGTACAGCAGCATCGTCTGAACTCTTTCGCAAAGCTCTAATGCGACCATGGACTCTTCTTTTTCGCGAGCCAATCGTGTTAATTGCCGCCACTTATCTGGCGATAATATACGGGACAATCTACATGTTTATGCCTGCATTGCCAATTGTCTACCAACGCGGCCGAGGGTGGAGTGAAGGCCTAGGAGGTTTGGCATTTTTAGGCCTTATCTGTGGCATGATAATTGGACTTATATATGCCATCATAGATGACAACCGATATAAGAAACTCGGCCAGTCGGCGACGCCCGAGTCTAGGTTGCCCCAAGGAGCTGTCGGTGCCGTTGCTTTGCCCGTCGGCCTATTCGCTTTTGCGTGGACGAATTCGCCAAGTATACACTGGGCCGTTAGCATTACTCTTTCTGCTCCGTTTGGTTTCGGTTGCGTTCTGGTCTTTCTATCATGTCTCAACTACTTGATTGACTCGTACACCATATATGCAGCATCGGTACTTGGGGCTTCGGCAATGCTCAGGGCATTTTTTGGCGTGGCATTCCCACTATTCACAGACCAAATGTATGATAACCTTGGCATACACTGGGCAAGCACAATACCTGCTTTCTTGACGCTTGCATGCTTGCCGTTCCCATTTGTTATGCTCAAATTTGGCCAGACATTGAGACTGAAATGCAAGTACGCGCAAGAAGCCGCAAGTTTAGGAGCACGGATGCAAGCGAAAGCCGATCCTGAGACAAGTGGCAGTGAATGAGGAACCAGTACTCTTATTGCACACGATGTTGCAGGATTGGGCATTTAATGGGGGATTTCAAAACGCTTGCGGATATACAGGGATTTACATTCATCTACAAACGTCACCGTGGCTGCAACAATTAGAACATTATACTCCGGAGTTCCAACAAACATCTTGTATCATTACATATATCATATTGCTTCAATATATTTTTCCTATGCTTTAGACAACATAAGGGTTTTCCATATTTGCACTCGTGTTCCCTAGCATTTCGGGTTTGTGTATTTTTAATCTCTTTGTAAGGTATTCTTCTCTGCATGATCTTGCAGACTAATCAGCTTTAACTCACTTGTCCAAACATCTAACAGTGTAATGTAGGAGTAATAATTACGAAGTATGAAAACAGTAGCTAATAACACGGATGCATTTAATTATTGAACCAATAACGGGTCAGCCTCTAATGAACTTTCATAAGCCCTCTCTAGCACATATGTCCTCTCTTTAGACCTTGGCTCTAATTTGAACAGAAACTTGTTCGGCTGGACATTGAATCCTATGTTGAAGTCATAAAACGGAGGCGTGATGTCCTGGCCGGCGTCATCCTTGGCTTTTGAGATGTTGCAACCCCAGGCTATCATCGCAATTCCAAGGAAAACACTCAGCTCGGCTACATGCTGTCCAGGACAAATTCGACGGCCGGACCCGAAGCAAGTGTAGTTGACGAGGTTCGGGTACTGAGTCAAGGGTTCCCTGTAGGTTGGATACTTGGGGTCGAGCCACCGTTGTGGGTTGAAGCTCTCTGGGTCGGGATATTGCTCCAGATCACGATGAATCGCCCACTGATTCGCGTGAAAAAAGGTGCCAGCCTTGAAGAAGTAGCCTTTGTAAACGTCATCCTTGGTGAGCATGTGAGGCGCTCCACCAGCGGTGACGGGGTAAAAGCGCAGCACCTCTTTGGCAAACGCACGCACAGTGGGAAGTTGTGGTAAGTCGGCGATAGTCGGCACTCGTCCTGCACCTACAACTCTATCCAATTCCTGTTGTAGTATTTCGAGCTGCCCCGTACGCGTCATGAGCAAGCAAAACGACATAAGCGTTGAACCGGAAGTACCGCTGCCTGCCTCGAGAAGGCCACCAAACATGTGTGCTGCAGTAAGGTCATCCAGATTCCATTGACCCGTGTTACTCAGCCAAACGTTGGCCCAAGACTTGATGCCTTTGCCACCACTGTTTTCCCTTTTCGCTCCATCCAGCATGCTGTGGAAGAACGTCTCGTGCTCATTTCGAAGCTGCTTGAGCTCAGCCTTCCATGGTGCCAGAAATTCTGGTAGAAACTTCATCGCAGGAAGCAAGTCAACCAAATATTGTGCCGGTGAAGCAACACGTTCTAGGTCATGTACCGCCTTGAGCGAGCTCTGGCATCTGGGGTCTCGGCCGCTTTCAATACGAACACCAAACGCAAGACGGAGAATGATGCCACCACTATAACGCTCGAAAAAGTTTTCATAATCGGAGGGGTCCCTTATGAGGTCACGCGCCATTCGAGTAGCTTCTATTTCTAGCTCTGAAGCGTAACCAGCTGCCGCCTTGGAGGACATGACATGATGAAAGAAACTGCGTTGAGTACGCCACACATCACCATACCGTAGCAAAAGAGGGATTAAGCCTCTGGTCATTATGTTGGCAGCGTGGAACGTCGGTCGGTCGCTATAGATGCTGCCACGCTCTCTTAGCAGATCGTTGGCGACTTGCTCAGTGCCCAGAAGGACGTGATCTTGGCCTGCGATGGTGATCTTGGTAATAGGTCCATATTGGTCTGTTAGTTCTTTGAACTTGAACCAAGAATGAACAGGTGGTATATCCAGCATGCTACCGATGATTGGCTTGCCGACCGGCCCAGGCGGACTGCATGTTCCTGGGGGCATGACAGTCTTGTTGGAACGCTTCAGGAGATATGTAGCGAAAGCAAGAATTATCACTGCTAACGCAGTTGTAATAGAAGACACCATGTCGATAGATTATTCAGTAGCTGGACGCTGAGATATGTAATGGTTACTCCCCAGACAGTCACAAATTATGCGTATAATAGAATGGATGGGTATTGCTGGGAGAACTCTCTGGGCGTCGATGCCCAGTTTATCAATAGATCCGAGATGGACACAGAAGGATTATAGTTAATGTCTTGAACCATTAAACACTCTTATCAAATTAAAAAGGAGGGAGTTACGCTCTTTCTCTTTGCTGGCCCAGAGAGCCGGATCGAAATGTTACAACTTGTCGGATCTTACCGCGTGGGTCCGTAAGAATAACTACAAACTAACTGATCTTGCGCGCGTTACGTATCGGTTAGCTTACGAACTAGCCCCTTCTACAGTCGGCTGGTGCTCGATTAATTCTCTAAGTTAGAGGCAGCATCCATAAATGGGCAAATGATTCCACAGCGATGATCAAGACCTGAATCATTGAACATAGTCACCTAGGCAGAGATTCCCAAAATGCTTCTGAACAATGAGAGCCGGGGCACTTACGCAATTCACTAACTACCATATGATCTGCTTACTCCAGCGCCATAATCTCATTCCATTTATAGGTTTAGCCATAGTGATTCGATCTTCAGTCGCAGCAACGCTATAAATCGATAATTTCCACTTTCTTTGTTCAATGTCGTGACATGCGATATTGCTGATTGGTATTACGCCCAATGACTTAATGGGACAGAAGAAAACCGCCTACCATGATGAATTTAGTTTGTGAAGTCTAGTTTTTTATTTTTCTTCTTTATATTCTGAAAAAAAAAAGCCTTCAAAGTTGGTTGCTTAGATATGATGCTGATTGAGAATGCGAATACTCTAGTGACACTAGCAGATCCATATCATTCAGAGTGGCGGAATATTCCGCTCCCGACAGATTGATCTCCTAGATTCTTTTACACTCCTATGGGCATCGCTTGGTTCTATCTGTAATTGTGAATGCCATATAGAGAAAACAACAATAGGGACGAAGGCACAAAGACAGAGGCATTATGACCAGGAGGGTAAAGGAATGATTCCCGCAAATGTAGAGGCATGATCTCATATTCCTAACATAACCTGGACTGCAGCTCCTACATGAGCGACCGACCAACAGTTAAGTTGCACCCGTCTTTAGAATTAACCCCGAATGGGACCTTGGCATATGCATTTGATGATATCAGCTAATTGCAGGATATCAGACGCAAGGTATGGCTCATCTCATAGGCTATTCGGGATCCTGGGCTGGGAAGCTAAGGTGATACGATGGACAAGATGGGCCACCAATTTGGCCCATGGCCATGAGCAACGCCATTAAATCGCCCGGCATATTGATCAGTACTAGTGAAAATACCTGTTAGCCACAAATACGAAGTGGAAAGATATTGGGAGCCAAGTCTTGACCTAGGTGAGTCTGTCAGCAAGTGAGTTCCTCTTAGTTTAGCGTACGATTGGTTGATGACATTGTAAAGAGAGATAAATTATGCTGGGCAAGCCAGCGAACATTTGCATAGCTGTCGGAGTTACTAGCATCGGGGCTTCAGTGGCAAGCTAGTGATGACGCACGGATTTGGCTAAATGCTGTATTATTTCGCCCAGGGCTGTCACTTAAAGTATAAACAGGCTAATTCTCATTGCTGCGGTAAACGACTGTAAAGTGATGCGTGGAGTAAGCAGTTGTAAAGTTTGTCGTTGCGAGACGATAAGTTCAGGTCGTAGATCTGTTAATATTGGTTACGCATCACTTCCCACTGGTGCCGCATTTGACAACGGCGAGTCTTTTCGACGCGCTGGTTGTCCACTGAGTACTTTTGTTCAAAGCCCAGCAAAGTCTGTAAACTCATAATACTCATTACCAATGGGCTTTTTGCGGGAATCGCGTAGCTCGTTTAGAAAACCGCCCAAGAGATGACATTCAACATTAGATCCATTCGAATTACAGTTTAGAACTTTGCGATTTGGAGCTTCTATAGGGCATTTGGGCATATAGCGTAAGTATTGGTGGCGGTGCTGTAGTAGGCATTTTCTGAGGAGGAAGTGTAAGCTTACCGCACACTAGAAGATTTTGGCTAGACTATACTACGGCAAGCTATTCATGGGAACAAGACTATCGCTGGGTGTTCCATTGTTTCTACTAACACTTGCGCATGAGACTGAAGAGCTCATGGTACTCCTAGTATCTATATGAGCATTGACAGTAGTTGGACTCAGCCCGTTATCGATGAGGTAGGAGACGCCCACAGAGGTTCAGTCATCTACAACATCGATTCAAGTCTTTCCAAGAAGTGATATTTGAGGCACAACCACGTGCGGGCATCTGCACCCATGTAGTACCACTGACCAGGCGGGCAACCCTTGGTCTAGCGGCGACTAGATTCATTTGATAGGAATTGGAGGGTGTTTAAACAGCGATTAGTTGTGTTGACAAATAATAGCAGCCATCACTGGCCGAAATTACATGTATGCAGAGTGCTACTCGACCCAACGCCATCATCACTGGTCTCGCTAGTATTGCTAGGGCGGCTTAACTGCCCAAATATACCTGTTTTAGCCCGGCCCATGTTAATTGTTTGTGGAATCCACCAAGTGGATTATAGAGAATAGGACTTTTCTTAAGGGAACTAAGGATGGCAGTATACAGCCCAATTATAACTGTAGCGTATGGTCATGACGTCGTCGAACGAGACGTAGTGATTAAGGGATTGCAGTTAGGGGGAGGTCAACAACTATCAAGGCAAGGGAGTAACGGGACGAAATTGTAATTAATAATTAGCGAATAAAGAATACAGCAGGCTGTAGGATGATACCACATTGCGTTTTATCAGCAATACGGCGAAAGGCTAGGGACGCTGATGGCCAACATGAATCACTGATATTCCATTTCAAAGTAGGTAATACTGGTTTCAAAATATAGATATGTCTTCAAAGATAGGTATCTATGATTTGTAAACTCTCAAAGTACCCTTGGCTTTCAGTGATGAAATTGCGCCGGGTTGCAGGTACAGTTAAGCCAACTGGTATTCCGCGATCAACTTCTCTGCACACGCCATTCCTGTAACATACGCGGAGCTCTGAGTATGAGCATTTGGGAGAATTGGCAGTACACTGTTATCTGCTACTCGCAACGATGAAATACCCAAAACCTTGAAGTTGGCATTGACCACGGCATCTCCGTCGCCAAGCCTCCCCATCTTAGCAGTGCCAACCATATGCCAAGCTGAGGTCATGTTTTCTCTCCAAAATTGGAGCAAACCATCATCAGAGGTAGCCAGTTTCGGGACAATGATGTCAGCTTCACTATCCTTGGCAAATAACGGATGTCGAATCGCTGCCATGCCAGCCCGCAGTGCTTCAATGCACACTCGTTCGTCGAAGGGATGAGAAAGGAAATTGGGATCAAATTTGAGCGGCACGTTGGGGTCGGCTGACTGCAACGTCACCTCCCCACGACTTTGCTCGTTTAGTAGAAATATCGAAAGAGTGTCGTAGTTCAGGTTTTCTGGCGCAAATCCTGGTATGAAGTAGTGAATTGGGAAGTGAGTTAGGAGCTCATAGTGCGGGACAGTTTCTCGGAGAAGAAATTGTTTCTGAGAGGGAGGCAGATTTTGGAACTCCGTCGACGAGCTGACAGAGTCTGACTTAAAAAATCCAATAAGGTTCTCGCATCCGTATACAGACCATGGGCCCGTTCTGTCTTCATTCCATTGCTCCTGAGCGGCATCCATTGCTTCTTGGCTGCCATAAAAGGAGCGGCGGTCATTATCCGACTCGTTTCGCTTAACAACCAAATTCAAAAAGGCATGGTCGCGAAGACCCTGTCCAACAGCCGGGACATCGTGAATCACGGGGATGTGATATCTGGAAAGCTGTTCCGCGGGCCCAATGCCAGAATGTAGGAGAATTTTGGGAGAGTCCAGGGCGCCTGCACAGAGAATTACTTCGTGCGTGACAAAGTCTAGCTAATTGTCAATATCCATCAATATAGCCTTGTATGATTGCACATACAATGTTTCCCGTTTGACTCAACACCGACTGCTTTTTTCCCGTCAAGAATTATGCGTTGGACGGCTGATCCTGTGACTATGGTTAAATTATCTGGCTTGGACAGCAGCAGATCCGCAGCCACGGAGCGAAGGCCGCTATGAGCCGAATTTATCAGTACTGACATCCCCAGCGGATCTCCTGAATTATGGTCCGGGTTGACCGGATACCCCATATTCTGAAATGTCCGCAATAAGGGTTGGATATCCCGTTCCCATTCAGAGGCGTAGCCAACGTGAAGTGGCCCTGCAGATCCATGGTCGTTTGTCTGAGATGATACACTCGATGGATCCGTTCCAGTTGGCACATCGCGATGAAACGTCTCTAACGCTTTGAACCGGTTTTGCATGCTATCCCAGGCAAAGGCGGGATCGTCAACCAGCTTGGCCCATTCATCAAAGTCATCCCGAGGGCCCGTAGTCCACAACCCAAAGTTTATCGTACTTGAACCTCCTAAGCCACGCCCGCGATCATAAGCTATGACTCGGTTGTTGCAATTGAGCTGCGGGGCCGTCTTATACCCCGTGTTCATAGATGGCTGGGTGAATGTAGTCCATCGCTGCCCATCGACGCGGAGATGGGCTTGTGTATGGTCATCTCCAGCCTCAATCAGGAGTACGGATGGCTTTTTAGGTGAACGGGACAAACCGTTCGCCGTAGCGCATCCCGCTGGGCCACCTGGCGATGATCAGCAAGGGATAGGCCCAGAACAATTTAGAGACAACTTACTCCCCACGACAATGAAATCGTAACGCGTGTCGGCTTCAGACATTTTGCTCAAGTGATTCGTTGTTAATGTTACTAATGTACGCGAAGAAAAGTTGTTGACGTGAAGAGTTTATTGAAGACCAGGTGCTACAGCGGATTATACTTCGCAAGAATTCCTGCTATTTAACATTCACTAGATGATGGATTCGGCGTCTAAAAATACCGCGGACCATACTCTGATTCCACAAGGCTTGGATTCGATTCCACGGGGCTTGCACTTGATCCCACGGGGCTTGCACTCGATTCCATAGGGCTTAGATTCCAGTCAGATCGGATTCCACAGAATCGTACTATAGTTCCACTGTACAGACTAGTTGGGCACTTTGAATTGCCGAGACCGCCATCCGTGAACGACGTGTCTCGACACTTTTCTTGCCAAGAAGAAGAGGCCTGCTAGTGTTTAATAAGCTTTATCATATTGATCCAATATTTGAAATTGATGCTGACTTGAAATCTAGACCAGGCGTGTATCGTTGCCAGGCTTTCGGCATGTACGCGAGTTAGCCGAAAGAATACCCAACAGGTGATTAGCCAATTAACGAATAGGAGAATTGGTGTATGCTCCCTCTTTCCTTTCAATAATAAGCTTACCTGTGTCCGCGGCGACCGAGTTGAGCTAGTAAAGGTTTCCGCACCTAGTTGCGAGCTATTCTGCTATTAGCAACCAAAGAGGGTGAAAATTATTGTAGAAGTGGAGCGATACATGCTAATTCGCTTTCAGCTGACTTCGATATCTGATCACAGCCTTGTTTACACGACTTAGATATCAATAAAGTTGATCCCAATCGCAACCTCGGCTCCAAAGTGGCCTCGGCTCCAAAGTATCTTCTTTCAAGCCTATCAGTCAGCAGCGGCTCTAATTTTGAGAATTTGCCCCTGTGCGCCATCGTATGCATTATCACAAAACAAAATCTTTCATAATTCATGCTATTTCTGCAACAAATCCGCCGATTCTATTTTGCCTCTGCTATTGATTTGCTACGAAACTGCTGGGAAAGGCTTTTGGCCCTCCACTCCCTTGCTTATATTAAACGACTAGATCAAAATAGCATCTAAGATGGACATCCCTACAATCCACGATTGGCCTCATCGAATTTCATTATATCACATTCGAGCGTGTCGAAGACAACGAAGCTGTTGATAATGCTATGCTCCCATAAGCCAGGAGATGATACCAGACGCGATATGTCAAGGGAGACCTGCCGACTTACCATTTTCGTTGAACAACAGCTTTATTATTTTGACAAAGCCACACCTAAAATCCACCTTTAGTCTTCTAAGCAGATCTCACTCTTCTTTACCCCACATCAGTTTCCCATGACTACTTTACCATCACCGACAAGATGGGGGCTCGTTGTTTGTTTTAGCTTTATTCTTTAGATCTAGAAGTCTAACACCGCGGAAATTTATTAGTACATATGATATGCACCTATTCCTTGCCATTACTCCCTCAACCTAGGGTTCTTTTACGAGGGTGGGAGTCTAGCTTCAGGAAGATCAATGAGCTCTATTGAAGGAAATTGGAACGTAAACAGTCTAATACTCATCAAGCTTCTGCGTACAACTTTGAAATGTGATTTACAAATGAATATTCCATCTCACAGATAGCAGTTTGATGTGAATGCTCTCGTACCAAATGCGTTAGAAATAGCTGCTTAGAAATACGTTAAGCGGCTAGATCGCCAGTGGAGATCTCAACGCCGGTTGAAAGAGTAGCCACCATCTGCTTCAGATATATTTTGTAAAAATATTTTGCCATACCCTTGAATAAGAATATATGCCTTATCCTCCAAGACCTGGTGGCTTCTCATACGATGAACTATTTATTGCATGTTTGCACCTGCCTGTGTGCTATCGTATGGTGGTGACACATTGCTTCATAGTTTAAAAAAAAAAATAATACAGTAAGCCTCATGCGGCCAAACGACATTGCTCAAATTGTCGTCATTACTGCCATGTGCCGCGAAGACGTTGTCACTATCGGTAATGATATCACCCCTACCGAGGTGTAAAGTTCCTACCGAGGTGCAAAGTTTATAGGCCCTCTCTATTATAACATTTGGAAGTGTCATATTAGATCTAACATTTTAGGTTCGCTGGTTGGCAACTCGGAGCTTACGGTGGCAAATATACAGCTACAATTAATGGGCCTCGACATAAGGCTCACGAAGCTGACGTAAAGCGGCTTCCGTTAGGGCGCTTCCTTACTGTACGATGAGCTTCTTCAAAGAGATGAAAACAGAGTATTCTTAATAGATGTACATCTATAAGTAATCAGGTGCCTCAGCACTCAAACTGAAATAGGTGAGCCATTCAATCACATCTTAGATACTCAAATACGTAGCCAGAAAACAAGATGCCCACCTATTCCTCCGTATCCAAAGTTGATGTGCTCATAATCGGCGCTGGTCCAGCTGGGCTAATGTGCGCACTATGGATGGCTAGGCTTGGTGTTAATGCTCGTGTTGTGGAGAAAAGAGCCACTCCTGTTGCTGCAGGACAGGCTGATGGGCAAGCGCTTCAAATGAGGCTATGATCTCAAAACAAAACTCTGATTCATTGTTCAGAATTCAATTGCGTACATTCGAGATCCTAGATTCTTTTGGATTGGATCAAATTCGGCGTGAATCAACTCACGTTAAAGGTACGTTCAAGAGTGTTCTTTGAGGCAAACAGACCTTAACAAATCATCAAAAGAGGCAACGTTTTGGGATCCAGATGAGAATGGCAAGATCCACCGCAGCTCAAGAGTCCCAAATACTATGAAAGGCTTGTCGCGCTTCGACTGCACAGGTACGATTCACCAAGGTGTTATCGAAGGCTTCCTTATACGAGCCATTAGAGCGTCAGCATCTGTACCAAGCCATCCAGAGGTGAGAATTGAGGGAAATATAGCGCCATCTTCCCTTCATATCGATGAAACTCTTATCGATGATCAAGATGCCTATCCTGTGACGGTAACCCTAAAACATTTTGACGAAGCAAGTGAGGTTGATGCAAAAAGCCGTGGTAACATCGATGAAAGCCTGCGCAAAACCAGCTTTGGGGATGATGATTTGAAGCCAACATATCTGCAGAACGCCCAACCGGGGGCGGAGGAGCTGGTCCTGGCAAAGTATTTGGTAGGTTGCGATGGTGCGCATTCATGGGTACGCAAAGCCTTGGGACAGGAATTTGGGCTGCGAGGCGAAACTACGGAGGCTATCTGGTGAGTCTGTCGTTCACCGAGACATTAGTTGAAGTTGTTGCACAGCCGAATGACAAATTTGCTCCAGGGGTGCGATGGATATAATCCCGGTCACTGACTTTCGTAAGTGGGAATTGCCTTATTACGCTTCGCTACATAGCAAATCCTAACCTAGAAGCAGCCGATATCCGAGTTCGCAGTATGGTGCGCAGTACTAGCGATGGGAGTCTCATGATGATTCCAAGGGAGAATAAACTCGTTAGGCTGTACATTCAACTAACGGATGGGTTGTCAACTAATAGCCGGTTAACCAGATCCATGGTTACCCCTGAGATGCTCATTGAGACTGCTAAGAGAATTCTCAGTCCCTACACCATTGACTTCACATATATACACTGGTGGAGCGCATATCAGATTGGACAGAGATCAGGAGATCATTTTGATAAGCAAGGACGTATTTTCCTTGCCGGCGGTACGTCAATATACCTTGGGCTACTTTCTCCCAGTATTCGTGTACTCTAATGGCCCACTCCAGATGCCGTTCACACTCATTCGCCAAAGGCAGGACAGGGAATGAACGTATCTATGCAAGATACGTATAATCTGGGTTGGAAGATTGGTCTAGCATGCAAGGGACTTGTACGACCAAAAGCCGTTATTCCGACCTACGATATGGAGCGTAAGTTGGTCGCTAAAGAACTGATCGCATTTGACCGGAAGTTCTCCGAATTACTTTCGATGCACTCTGCCAAAGATATTTCGGAAACATCAGTTGAGCTTAAACAATTTTTTAAGAAAGCTCCACTAGTACGTATTTGAGACGCTCAGAAATATCTCGCTACTATCTGACCATTTGAACAGTTTACAACTGGTATTGGTGTAAACTATGCCTCGAGTATTCTCACAGTTGTAGACGATGAAGCACATGGCCTAGCGAAGCATGTTGTCCCAGGAAAAAGATTTGCCTCATGTCAAGTAACAAATCACTCGGATGGGAGGGTTTGGGAGCTTCATCATCGCATGCCATCCGACGGACGCTTCCGTATCATGGTTTTCGGCGGCAATATCGCACATGACGAGCAACGATTTGCAGTCAATACCTTGGGCCATTGGCTAAGCAAGACACTAATTTCACGATATCTTCCGATAAATATCTGTCCTATTGTCGATCGTCGTCTGCAGACTGTCCGATTCCAATCCGAACTCATGACGCCAATCATAGAGATATTCCTGGTGCATACCGCTCCTCGTGACCAGATAGATGTATTGAGGGACCTAGACTCTACGTATCATCCGTGGCATCCCAAGCTCGGCTGGGACTATGATCATATATTTACGACTTCAAGAGTCGTCACTGAAGACACTATCCAGTCAACACAGAGTGTATATGAGGATTATGGGATTGATGAGGAGAGAGGTGCTGTACTAATTGTAAGACCGGATGGATATGTCGGGATGGTAACTAGTGTCGTTGCAAAAGAGGCACGGACTAAGATTTGCGACTGGTTTGGCAGCTTATTACAAGGCCTGAATAACTAAACCTCGAGCAGCTTTCAGTTAATAAACATTAGCAATTTAAGACCTCCTAATCATCAATGAATGAAGAACCACCAGTTCCCTATGGTAAACAGAAACAGAATATGAAGGCAAGTGGTGTAATCTTTATATTATGTATGTATGGTGCATCACGCGACAGCTGGCGCCGGAGGGTAGCCATAAAGCTTAGTCAAATTACCTCCTCTTCCATTCTCTTCTCCATCATGCCCCAAAGTCCTTTCGCTCTGTTCCCAGAGAACCAATAATTACCTTCAAGATCTTTGCCCACGACGATAATTCCATCGGAGAAGTTATATGGGCCCTGTACGCTCTGGACGTAGGATGGTGTGAGCGGCGTGCGCCGTGGTGTAACAGCCGCGGCTGACAGATCGGTCGCGTACATGTCGGCTTTTTGCCAATTGGAAAACATAAGTAACTGCATCGATGTGCTGCCAAAAATGGAGGCGCCCTGTTGGCTGGATCAAGTCGGATCAACGACGTATACGCTTCGACTTGTTCGCGAGAGCCTTGCTCCTTAATCGAGCGGCGGATCTGGGATGCTAGATAGCTAAGCGGCTTCTGAAGTACATCTTTAGCTGGCAGTAGAGTAACGAGAAACCCAACGCAGTTGCTTAAGAATGGTCGCTTGTCTGGTATCAGATCCTTCAAAATCGGCCGCCATTGATATGCTTGTTGTACAGCAATCTGGAAATAGCAGGTTTAGTAAACGAATGTTGAATGGCTTCTAGAATATGTACCAAAGAATGACTACTTACAGGTGTTTCCGAATTCTCCGGAAGATTAGCAATTGCTAAGCGAGTTGTCCAAGCCAGTAGAATATCTCCTTCGCTCAGGAATGGAGCCTCCCATTTCTCGCTAGAGGCTTCAGCAGCAAGTTCCGCGAGAGCCTTTTCTCTCAATTTCGTGATATAAGCAGCGGGCACGCAGACCATACGATGCTCTTGCTTCTTTACCACCAAGTTGTAGCAATTCTGAAGCACCCACCAGACGAGACCAGGCTTGGACATGTGGTATTCCGCAAGGACATGGGGCTCCGTAGGCTTCTTGCCACAATGCTCCAAAATATAGTCGTCGGGAGCCAGTGGCTCTGGGATCTCGTCTTCTCTACCCTGAAGCATGAGCATCCACGCATTGAGGAGAGATTTCTTTGCCATCGCGTCAAAACTAAGGTGTATCCAATGGAGGACGACTATTGTCGAATTCTTGAACGAGACAACGCGCAGACCAAGCTGAGGACGGTCTGCATAGATATAATCATCGAGATATCTGGGTGTCTCCTGGCCGTAGATGAGCTCTGAGAGCTTATCAGGGTCTCCAACGATTGCTGGTCGGCCATTACGGGGAGGATGGGGAATACATGATCCCGCGGGGTGGTCTTCCACAGCTAAGGCGCCATGGTCCACATGTTCAAATCCCACAGCCGGACGATCTGGAGAAAAGCTGGCTGGGATATGATGCTCAAGTTGTCCACGATCCTAAATGATGGGAGCGCAGTTGTTAGATATATTGGCTTCGCCGGAGGGGGTGGAAGCGTTCTTGTCCCGCACATTTCTTCTCAGTCGAGCACCCAGCTTGTTCCAGCCAGGGCGGCTTACTACACGCTCCAGAGAGGTGCGTAAGCTCTGAGGGTCCAGTACATCGTCGAAAACGAATAAGGTATATAGCACAAACGTCCTAAAGATAATTGTGTCATCAAAGAAGCCAACCGGGACAATCTTGTCAGTCGGTACAGGCTGGGGTGCCTTTGATGGATTAAAAAAGAATTCAAACATACTTGTCAAGTCTTACCCATCCGTCTACATGTTTGTTCAGCGGTAAGGAAAACCATGGCTACTTTGAATCTATTAATATGGGAGCAAATTGTGATACGGATGGCGCCACATTTCAACTGCAACGGATTCTGCACCTGTCAAGTGTTCTTTGCTGCTAGATAAAATTACTCCAACTCCTGCACTCAGGGGTTGCGCGGAACAAGTCTATTCACCCGGATGATATGATTTCTTACAGAGTTCATGCCTGCCCCGTACCAATCCCTGTCCCTGACAGGGGTTTAGGGTAGCAACGGCCTGCTATTGAAGTTAGTCTACTTGAGCCAACAACGTTTGAACCAACAACGTCTGAACCAACAACATCTGCACCGTTGTAAAAACGTCTTTAGTGGATCTCGTGGAGGCATTTTATGAGATTTTATGACTCATGAGATGTATGCCGGAAAAACAATGCCGGACTTATCTCCTTACTAGTACTAAAATTGCCGACATCAGGACAACGTCCGCCCGCCCAGTCCCATGTTTCCCCTTTATATGTCACGCAATCTAGAGACTCCAGATAAACTAAATTAATAAGTTGATTAGTCTTCTAGCCTCGCAAGGAAGCTAAAATTATTCTTCTCTTTGCAAGGATTTACAAATACTGAAGTTTCTTCCGAGAGTTGGCGTGTATTTTAACTTCCTTGCTGAAAAGGGATAAATCATTATTATCCAACCTGAATAGCACTGACTATCTTGATGCGATGACAAAAGACAAGCGATGGCAAATGACTTAGCTAATAGGTTCAAGGAAGATAGCCAAAAAGGCTGTAGCTAGGAACACGAGTTTAGGAGAGGATACGATACTGGGCACTGCACGTCAGCCAGGGGAATGTGTCAAACGTGCCGATCACGTCCAGATCGAATGGGGCGGTTGAACTTTTGTACTGGGATCAAAAATTGAACAGCTTTCAAACACACCGCTGACGGTACGAATACGGTACGGTCCGTCCGAAGTGTCTACGGTTTAATACTTTTATCACGTTAGTTCCCAGAAGGCAACACGCGTAAACTTTCTTCTGCTCTCCTTTTGTTAATTCTTGCAACATTTTGCCTTTGCTGCCCTTAGCTCCCTCTCCGCTGCAGCTCCCTAAGGGCCTTTCATTGGCCCTTAGCTATGGCCTTGTTGATAGGTCGAAACGAAGAAGGCGAGCGTATATCAGAAATTGCGAATCGCCTGCCTCCGATACCTGTCCATGGCTTTACAAAGACGATCCAAGCAATAACATATGTTATAACTATCTTAGCTACGATAATCGTTGCACTGCGCGTCTACGTGCGGGTGCGACTTTCAGGATCACAACGAGCATGGGGCTGGGATGACATTTTCGCCGTAGCTGGCTGGGTATGATATATTCCTATTGATCCCCTTATTACCACCAACTTAACAATGAAACAGGTTCCTCTTATCCCCTCTGTCGTCTTTCTCATTCTAGCAACCTACTATGGTTTAGGTGCCCATGACGATCATGTGCCTGATGGAATGCTCATCTATTACCAGGTCAGGGTTAAGAGCTACATGTTTTTGTTTGAGATGATTTACTTTGCTTCATCTATTTTAACGAAGCTTGCCATGGCCATTATGATCCTGAGGCTAAGCTCTACTCGGACCTACGTGTACATCATTTGGGGGAACATAGCCCTGCTATCTGTCAATGCTCTTGTGTGTTTAATCATCATGTTCGCAAGCTGCTCGCCTCTTCCGGCCTTATGGAACGAGAAACTGTATGTTGGATACACTACTGCAATTAAATTTTACTTGGCTAATAGTTCAATGAAGTGGCTATTGTCGCCTCAAGAACGGCTGGATCATTATTAGTTACGTCGGCTCCGTTGTTTTGGCCATGGTGGACTGGACCTGCGCAATTACACCGTTCTTCATGCTGCGACGTCTCCAAATGCCAACGCGAAGGAAGGTTTCAGTCCAGATCATTCTCAGCTTGGGTATCATTGGTAGTGCCGCTGGTCTAGTACGCCTGGGATATTATCATGCTTATGATACCGACAAGTATCCACACGAATCTCTTTGTGAGCGCTGCCCACTATTTCCCACTGACAAAGCAAAACCCATACTGGGATTTCTAACAACATTTATCGATGTAGATAATTGGGGTTCAACAATTCTGTGGTCGCTCCTGGAGGCAGGTTTGGGTATCATCAGTTGCTCATTGCCTCCACTCCGTCGCCTTTTCAAGAAGTTCTACCAAGGTTCATCTGGACAGTCTGACATGAAGTCTGGACCAGGAACAACCGATGTAAGAACCCCCTCCCAGCGGGATGGTCTGAAGCGTCACTAACTATTCGTTGTTTATAGGGTGGAACACAACTGACCAGCCTTGGTGGGAAGCAAAGCGAAATACTGACAAGCATCCGCCGGAAAGAAGGGGATAAGTGGAATAGATTAGATGATGAACAGTCGACTTCCAGCCAACAGCATATCATTAAGATAACGGATGTATCCGTCGAGACAAGCAGTACAGATGGCAATAAATTTCAGGACTATCGAAAAGACAATGAATACTCCTGGGAAGATCATGCATAACTTTTACTAAAAGCTTTTTGTTATCGAAATCTATAGATTTGGGAAATGTTTACAACACGGTCGGCGCAATATAGACATCTATTATTTAATTAAATATTTATTTATTTCTGCATATCATTACCCACATCATCATAAGTCTTGAATGATATGTACCGTCACCATAAGCCTATGGAATCCTGTAAACATCAGATCTCATGTCGCAGTACGAGTCCGTGGAATATTTGAAGCCGCTATAAGCCGAGAGCGACAGTCTGGTCCCACAACAAGTTGTTCACGGCCAAATAAGAATTAGCCCTGCACACACGGCGAACGAAGCAAGCTTCGGCGAACGAACTGCCTTTAACCGAAGACACTATCACAGCACTAACCGCTAAAGTTACCCGGCGAGCGTTCGTCGGAAGAAACTAGAACATTCATATCTTCAATGTCTTTTTAGTAGCGCCAAATATGAGATGTTGAAATCATGAGGCTAAATTTTTACCTTGCGTGGTCTATACCCGTCATTTCCACGGCCAACTATAGTCCATTTGTAAAATCTTTGTCGCTAAATCAGGTCCACGTAGTTAGCCGTGTTTGCGCGGCAAGAATTGCCATGATTGTTCACATGTATCGCCAGTCTTGGACAGTGGTTGTTACTATGAGTGTTTCCAAGTGGTTATTTAATCTGAATCCCCCCCTTGAAGGCCAGTTAATCCAGCTCTCTCCAGTGTAAAAACAATACAATTAATTGCGCATAAATAAAATCGCCATTGCGCGTGCACTTGAGTCTATCGCCCTCCATATTCGCTCCAAGGCTACCACTTCAATAGCCATGTCTCTGTATCGCATCGGTGTAGATATTGGCGGCACCAATACTGATGCGGCAATCATTGATATCAAGGCACTGAACAGCCCCAATCGAGGAGTCCTCGCTACTCACAAAGCACCAACAACGCCAGATATAACCACGGGCATTGAAGAAGCTATTAGAACAGTGCTGAGTAGCTCTGCTATTGACCAGAGACGAGTTCTCAGCGTCACTATTGGCACTACCCACTTTATCAACGCTCTTGTGGAAGCCGATGCCCGAAGGCTGGATCGTGTTGTTGTGGTGCGCCTCTGCGGACCCTTTACGCGCCAGATCCCACCCTTTTCTGGCTTTCCTGTTGGCCTTCGCAATATCCTAGATGGTGGTGTCTTCTATCTTGATGGTGGGCTAGAGATGGATGGTAGGCAGATTGCCGAGCTCAACGAGCAGCAGATCCGCCAGGCCGCGATGGATATTACAGCGGCCGGAGTCAAATCTGTTGCTCTTGTCGGCGTCTTCTCTCCATTAGACCACGATGGAATTCAAGAGGAACGATGCAAGAAAATCATACTGGAAACTGTACCTGATCTCAAAGTCGTCTGTTCTCATGATATTGGTCCTATCGGCTTTTTGGAGCGTGAGAATGCGACTATTCTAAACGCCTCCATCTTGAGAACCGGCCACCGCGTCAAGAAAAGTTTTAAACGAGCTATGAAACGTCTTAATCTTGGCTGCCCATTATACCTATCTCAGAACGACGGCACGCTTATTGATATCGAATCAGCGGCTGATTTCCCGATCAAGACTTTTGCCAGTGGCCCGACGAATAGCATGACAGGTGCAGCCTTCTTGGCTGGCATTGGCCAGGGTCATGGAGCTTCAAATGGCGTGCATGGGACCACCAATGGTGTGTCTGCCGAAGAGACATCTCCTAATGGTACTACCACCAATGTTGACAGCTCATCCTGTGAGCAGGCTCAAGTTCTGGTAGTCGATATCGGTGGTACCACAACAGACGTTTGTGCCTTGCTACCATCTGGATTCCCTCGTCAGGCTCCGGGCTTCGTCGAGATTGCAGGCGTTCGCACGGCATTTTCCATGCCGGAAGTTGTGTCCATCGGACTAGGCGGTGGTAGCATAGTTACTGTAGACGGTGAATCCGTCTCTGTTGGCCCTGCATCTGTCGGCCATTTTATCCAAAAACGAGCAAAGGTGTTTGGTGGCGCGACCTTGACTGCCACTGATGTTGTTGTTGCAGCCGGTAAAGCTGCTCTTGGCGATCCCAGTCTTGTTCATGTACCCCAGTCAGCTGTCAATCTTGCTTCCCGAGATATCAAAAAGAAGCTGGAACGGGTGATTGATCAGATGAAAGTTTCGGCAGCTCCAGTTACCGTTCTCTTGGTTGGAGGCGGGGCTTTACTGGTCACTGATGAATTGGCTGGGGTTGAGAAATGCATCCAACCCATTCACCAAGGGGCTGCCAATGCTATCGGCGCAGCGATTGGTAAGGTCTCTGGTGAGGTTGATACAGTCGAAATCCTTGAAGGCAAGGATGAGAAGGCAGTTATCGACGCTGCCTGCAAGAAGGCCATTGAGCAGGCTGTAGAAAAAGGCGCAGCGAGGGAGGATGTAAAGATTGTCGAAGTCAATAAGATGCCACTTCAGTACATGTCAAAGGTTACGATTCGTATCCAAGTACGGGCTGTGGGTAGACTCGCCATTCCAGATGATTTGGCGCCTCCTCAAGGCTTGAACGGATCATTCGATGACGACGAAGAGGATGAACAAGAGACGGATAAGGTCGCTGTACCAAACGCACTTGAGCCTACCACACGACCAAGCCTCAATGTCGATATTGCAACGTATCGTCCGAATGTCAAAAACGGCGTATGGTATGTTTCAGAAGTGGACTTGGAGTTTATGACCACAGGCTGTGGCGTCCTGGGCACCGGTGGTGGAGGACCAGCATACTACGAGTATCTCAAGGGATTAAACACGTTGCGCACTGTTGGGGAAGGCAGCATGAGGATCATTCCACCCAAAGCTCTCAAGGAAGATGATGTGGTTGCCACGGCGGCTTGGTATGGAAGCCCCAATGTCATCAACGAACGTATTTCAGGTGGCAACGAGATTCTCGACGCTATCGATGCCATTAACAAAACAAGGAACATCAAAAACTTTCAAGCCTTGTTGGCTGAAGAAATGTAAGTTACGAACCTATCCCAAATGCCGGCAATATGAAGAGAGCTGACACAATCCAGTGGTGGTGGAAACGGTATGAGCGTCTTTCCTGTGAGCGGCCATTATAATGTCCCCGTCGTTGATGCAGACGGGATGGGTAGAGCTTATCCTACAAAATATCATGGTAAGCGTAGCAGATACGTAGTGAATGCTTGTCAAAAAAGTGTTTGCTAACTGTTTGCAGTGACTTTTAGTGTCTATGGCCACCCTCTGACCCCATGTGCCATTACTGATGCAAAGGGCAATGCGTCGGTCATCATGGTAAGCATGAGCTAACTGAGTGATTGCTTACGATTTCACGCTCTATGACTGACTTGAGATGCCCAGAAAGCGAGCTCGCCCGCCCGCTTAGAGAAGATGCTGAGAACCACGGCTGTGGAACTAGGACTCGCCTGCGCGTCAGCCTCGAATCCAATGCCAGGTTCTACCATCAAGTCAACGGCAGTGCAAAATACACATTCACAAGCATGGTACCTTGGACGAGCAGTTCACTCTGCTCGTCGCAATAAAACGAGCTATCTCGACGCAATAGTAGGTTCGGTATCCCTCTCGCATAAAAGCTTCTATTCACAATTGCAGTTTGCCGTTTGTTCAGGAAAACTACTCTTTACGGGTAAAGTCATTGATGTCCATCGATACATTGGTGGCGGCTACACAATGGGCGCTGCCATTCTTGCACCCTTGAGTGACGACGAGCGTGAGACTACGTCAATCTACAACCAAACACCAACAGACAAACACATGATTATACCCTTCCAAAATGAGTACCTGTACGCAGCACTCTGCGATGCCGCCGGCAACAAAGAGTCTCAGGAAGTTGTTTGTACAGTTCCACATCTCATATCAATTCTTGGCCAGGATGGAGAAGCGATTGGGTCACAGGACATGCGTTACGGCCTCCGCGTCAATGTCATTGGATTGTCCGCTCATCCAGTGTGGATGACGGAGAGAGCTCTGCAGGTGGGTGGCCCGGCGGGGTTTGGTCTAGATCTGCCGGTTATCGGGGACTTTGATGAGTTTACAGAGGCACGGAGTGTGATAGAGGAGTTTGGCAATTGAGCGTTTGAGACGTTAAATCGGATAAAAGTTAGACAGGTGACAAAAAATGAGATTTGCATAAATTTTAATTTGAAGCGGCAGAGACTTCATTGACCGACTTATAAAAGAGTCACGCCTCCATCCGCTGTCCCCTTACGTATAACTTGCGCCGCTTGAGAAAAGAATGAATCAATGCGATCCTTGGCCGCTCGGAGTAACGCTGTCACCTCTTCGTTACTGACATCCCATAGGCCGTTCATAGCTTGGTGAAATGTCTCGAGTAAGCTGTATGCGTGCTCTATATCACCACGTTCGGAAGCGACTAAGAAGAGAAATACGAGAAAGTTTCCACACAGGACAAATTGTGATCTTGCATCTATGTTTAATGGTATGTCAGTAGCCGTTCCACCATGTGATTAGCAATAGTCAAAATGAAGATGTAACCTACAACGACCCCAGAATCCAACCATGTTACTCGTGTCCAGGTGCGATATAAATTGTACAAATCTGTCGAATGCAAGAAGCGCCTCAGGAAACCACTTTCGGAGGTTGGAGCTTGCTTTCAGCTTGGCCTCTCTCGTCGAAGGGTGCATTAAAGCGCGGTAGAGGAGAACCTGGGTAGTGTAGAATGACAAATGTAGGGGACCTAACTGTTAAAGAAAAGCTTTCATAACGAATAGAGGATAATAGACTAACAGTTATATGAGACTTTACTTCTTCTATTCTGTCCTTCCTTGGTCAAGTCGAGGCATGAAGGAATTAAACTTGCCCACTCTTTGAGCCTAGCCTCTACAGCGAGGATTTCTGTTTTGGCTTGAGTGATGCTATCATCTATGCCCTGTGAATTGGCGTTTACTTGACTGCAGATGTATCATTAGGAGCTGAATGAACAAAAGAGAAGTCAACTACAAAGACTTACTAGCTGCAATCCAGGACTGTTCGCAACGATCGCGCAACGTCAACCATTTCCAAGAATCTCGCTCCCGTGGAGACTTGGAACCGCCTATCCTCTGGCTCAACTAGGTACTGCACATCATCTGGAACATCTTCATCCCAACGCATATCGTCCATTGTCAGTGGAGCCGTGGTATATGATTTACTCGCAATATGGGACGGGTTTCCATGGCACATTGCTGACCAGCAATCAGCATAAAACGTGGCCCACCACAGCTTCCGCCGCAAGTGCCTCTCAGTCGCATTGATGTTCCAATCTCCCGGTTCGACGTGCAGACCTATCATTGCGCACACGCTGTTGCCTGAGCGGATGATGTCCATGTCGTAGGAGCTTCGAGGGTGTCCATCGCTGGTGGCGTTACATGTTGAAGTAGAAGACATGCCTGTAGAATGAAGAGGTTAGGATTTTCCATCTCTCTCCTGAGAACTTGATGTGCGTAATCGGTAAGTTCATGCTGTACAAAAGGCATGGATGTGTCCTTTAGTGTGTAGTCACAATCCCAAAATACAGATGCCAACGCGTAGATAGCTCCTCGCAAGCATGCGGGAATACTCTTTTTGTCGGCGTGATATCTGGTCAGGAAGCGGACTTTGGACACTATAGGAAAGGCTGGATGGACATGGCGGAAGAACAGTCGAACAAGGTTATCGCCAAATGGCCACACTTTGCTCTCAATGGCGTCCGAGACTTGCTGCTTGTCTCTTTTGACGTGATCTGGGTGTTCTATCCGTAGGAGAAGGAAGTGAATTGGACTCTGTTCCGTTGTAGACGATGATGTACTGTATGACTGAACCTGTGCAATATTCGCGGATAGACTAAAATTGTCTCTCAAGATCCCGTATTTGAATGAGTCGAGGAGGAAACCGTCTTGCTCACTCGACCGTCCTAAAAAGTATGCGCAACGTCCTGGAATGTCTTCGAGCGTGTATGTAGTATTGCTTAGTACAGTCTGGTCTCTGAGTAGTATGGTCCGCACAGTTTCTGTATCTGCCGTTGATGAAGTCACTGGGCTGTGTACGAAGTTTTGATGCACCAAAATAGCTGGATCGCTACATTGCGGCAGGAAAGAGTCTGGTTGATGGTATAGAGTTGGGCTTAAATAATAAGGGACTGCTTCTTGTTGACTCGGGCTTGGCGGCACACGGTTGGTGATTGGTGGTGCTATTACATTGAAAGAGCTACCACGATTAGAAGCATGTGCCTGCAATTGCGCCTGTTGGGCAGTCTCCGGCTCATCTTCTTGTGCCCCGTCTTGGAGAATGGCAGGCCTTTGTATGGCTTGGGCGTCATTTACTGTCGTGGAGGTGGACTGACATGGAATGCCTCTCCGTCTACACGACTGACCTAACAATTAGGGTTACACTGGTTAACAAGTTACAGGAAAAATCTACAGGAGCACTAGAACTTGACACTGGGTCGAAGATAGAGTATGCCAGAATGACAGGAAAGAAAGCTTACAAGGCGGATCGGTTGCAATAACGCACGCTGTCTTGCGTTTCCGGCAAGCATCACACGGACGGTTCTTCCGACTCCTTGGCCGTCGTGGGTTACCAAAGGTGCTTTTGATCACAAACTTGCGAGGAGGGCGCCGACGCCGGCGAGACTGTTGCCGCGGCATGCTATCAATGGCGACTTCATCGGTTGGTGCAGAGATGCTGCTTGAGGCATTCATGCTCAATGCTCACCCGGCGATAATCATCTATGGGCCCACAAAGTCTAAGGAGAGGTAATGATTGCAACAATGGTCGATGCGTTACATCAATCCGTGGATTCAATGATATGGTGAGGCGGGGAAGTAATCACCTTGGTTGGCCGGCATGGCTTATAACCTATCATAGCCACGGGGTTGGTAGCTCGTGCTAATGCTCAACTAGTGGTGTTACTAGTAACGGCGAACTTATACACCCAAAGCCTTCCTTCGCCGAAAAGACTTGCCTCCATGCCACAGCTGCGCGAGAGGCAAGCTGCGCGAGAGGCACGCCGCTCTTCGTAATTCCCACATTTCAATGGAGCTAATTACTCCCAGATAAGGTGAGTCCACGCTGAGATTGTCTGCTGTCCTGAGCTAACTGAATTTCCAATGCTTATCTACTATTAGAATCACTCGTAGGGCCAATAGCATTAGCCATTTGTCCCCGAAGGCTTGTCACCCCGCAAAATGGGATCCAAACCATCTTCGTTAGGGGCCATGATCGAGGAAGTGTGCCAGTGATTACCCCAGACATTCAAATCTTCCCCTGGATGTCCCATCGTTCCACAGCCCGGATCGTTGCCACCGTCATCATCATAGCGTAGCGACAGTGCGTCTGTCTTTGTCACGAAGTGCAGCAGATCACTTTGCGACCTTATCACTTGTTTTCATCATCTGCGTCCACACGGAGGCACAGAAGAAGCGCCACACCAACGCCAGAGGATATCCTCCGCCTATAAAAGGTGGCTTTTATCCTTCATCCTCTTCGCTTCCAAGTATCAATGGCATTTCTGGATCCAGCATAAATCTGCTGGGAAACAAAACACACAGAGTCTCGGCTTCCTCGCCATCAAAAGTGAGCCTCTACCATGAGCACTCGTTGGGCAGCAGTCAAGCATAAGCTTGAATGGTCAGTAACTTGTATAATACCATACAATACCATGATTTTATGCTAACTTGGTGTATTAGTCCTAAAGATGAAGATGCCAATTATGAAAATACGACTTGGTGTAACCGCGACTTAATCCCAATCCCTCCAGATCGCCGAACGTTTCATATATGGTCATATCTCGGTAGCATACGTCCTACGGCTCTTGACGGGTGGAAATACTGATCAGTACAACAGGTTACTGGACTGTGTCTGGATCTAATCTCTCTGCGTGGTCCTTGGGCAGCACTCTTCTCGCGTTTGGACTTAACCCCGCAGAGGCAATTGGAGTACTTGTACGACCGCCTCGCTTGAAATGTGCAATATCACTATTATTAACCGATTATTAGGTATTAGGAGGCTTTCTTACTGGTTGTCTTGCGGTTGTGGCCGGGTGGCCTGGAGCAAAACACAACATCGGCTTTACTGTTTCCAGTAGATTCTCCTGGGGCATGAGGGGATCGTACTGTACGTATGCCTTCCTTGAGTATTCTCTTGCCTTAAGACTACTGATATAGTGGGGGAAACAGTTCCCGTGATTATTCGTTGCTTTACAGGGTGTATCTGGTTCGGCATTCAGGCATTCTGGGGAGCTCAGGCAACTAGAGTCACTCTTGGAGCGATCATTCCTGGTGAGATTGTGACGATACCAAATCATATTTCCATTGAGTCAAGTATGATTCTCTAATCTGTTTGATAGGCCTCGCCCATATGCGAAACAGCTTTAGCGAAAGTTCTCACCTTGCGACGAACGATTTTATTGGGCTCGTCATCTGGATGTGTGCCTTCATCCCTGCCATCCTCATCAAGCCGGAGAAACTACAGATACCCTTTGTTATTTGCTTCTTCCTCTTCTGTGGCTCTTGTTTCGGTATATTAATCTGGTGAGAATACTCGAGGCAACCCCTTCAGCTAGTAGTATACTGGGCCAACTAACACTTATTCAGGAGCGTCTCAACTGCCAATGGGGTCGGTGAGCTCTTTCACCAGAAAAAAGATGCCGCAAACATGGGCTGGGCTTTCATGTTTGGTATCACCTCAGTGCTGGGCGCTTGGGGCTCTGGGACGCTCGGCCAATCTGATTGGACTCGATATGCAAAGACTAAACATTCACCAACTCTGTCTCAGCTGATTGCAACTCCACTAACAATTACAGTAACCGCCGTCATTGGTATCATTGCCACAAGTGCGTCAAATAGCGTATTGGGTGGAGAGATTTTATGGAATCCCATCTATTTACTGGCAGCAGTGCAGGAACATTACCACTCTAGTCCAGGTGTACGAGCGGCGGTCTTCTTTGCAGGCATTGGGATTGTGGCTTCACAGCTTTCAGTAAGCAAATACGGCTTTCATTTTGTTTCCAGCTGGTGAGCCTATACCATTGCTGATACTAATCGTCAGATTTCTATCGTATTAAATTCCATGTCCACTGGTATGGATTTGGCCGGATTGTGGCCAAAGTACATCAATATCCGACGCGGCTCGTACGTCATGATGGTTGTGGGCATAGCCACACAGTAAGTTTATAAACAGCTTCATTGCCAGTGATGGTTGAGCTTTGACTAATTACTTCTTTAGGCCATGGCAGCTTCTCGCAACGGCGAGCAAGTTCCTCACAGTTCTTAGTGGCTTCGGCGTATTCATGGGCCCGTTGACGTACGAAATAGGCACCTCAAACTGCATACGGCTGCTAATTGTTATATAGTGGCATCTTGTTGGCTGATTATCACATCCATTGGCGACGCAAACTACAGCTGAACGATCTCTACGTTGGCAACGAGCATTCAGCATATTGGTATCAGAACGGGTTCAATTGGCGACCATTTATTGTTTTTATACTGTGCATGTGGCCAGGGCTACGTTTGTCTCCCCGAGTTTCGCTCTGGTAGCATTCAGCTGACACAGAATACCATGTAGCTGGCCTTGTCGCGACCGCCAATGGCTATACGGACAACAAATACCAGAATTGGATACATATTTACAACATTTCCTTTCTTCTGGGCCTCACAACCTCATTTGTATTATTCACTGTTGTAAATTATATCTGCCCCGTTGGGATCTTGGCCAAAGAAACCCTTTTTCTGTCTGGAGAGGCAATTGATGAGGAGCCGCCTAACATGGCCGGTAAAAAAGACCAGATGAAAGTTGACGGTGCCGATAAATCCGAAGACGATTAGTAACCAATGGATCAACAGAAAAGGATAATTTGTTTACTCTGTAGTCTTGTCAATATACTCATTTTGCCCTTCGTTGCTTTGCTCTTCCACCAACGCTAGAGTGCCAAGTGCCCCATTGAAGACTTCAATCCTGCGCCAACGCAGCCCTGTGCAGCCGTTTCCGTGGGGACGTGGCCAAGGATAGCGGATCGCCATCGCCCCGCAAGGAGCAAAGAGGGATGGAATGCCCCGCGGTTTGAAGAGGGACTGCCCCGCAAACTGTGCGGGAAACATGGTGTGGCTGTTGGCAGAGAGAGTGATGAGGATGTCACATCTTGCACGGACGAGAATGGCGGGTTATGGCTATAATATGCAATGGAGGAATCTAGCCAGACATCACCAACCAGGCCCTGAAAAGCCACAGCCACTACTTGGTAGACAGAACGACAGCTTGTAGGTTATTCTAGAGATCAACCACAACTCACAATGAGCAGCGTACGTATGTCTCGCCCTCTATCAGACACAGGCATGCTCTAACAGCTATCTTATAGAACCCATCACTCACCAACTTCAACGCTGGCGCTTCCGTGCCGGATACGGAAGCAATTGGAGCCAGTGGACAGAGTATTGCAGAGTGGAGACAGAAGCATGGTATTGATCCAGCGCAGCAGATTCGTACTGTCAGGCTGGTACACATGAGATACCAGCATCCCGACCTTAAGAGTATCAGCACGTTTCTTAACGACTTTGGCATGCGTGCTGTAAAGGAGACTGAGGATCGCGTGTGGTTGCGGGGATATGGGGTTGACCAGTACGTCTACTACGCACAAAAGGGTCCCAAGAAATTTCTCGGTGGGACATTTGAGGTAGAGACGTATGATGATTTGGTCAAAGCCTCTAAACTAAAGGGTGCTGGCCCCATTCAGTCACTGGACGATGCACCCGGTGGTGGCTCCTTGGTTACCGCCTTGGATCCGGAGGGGCTCCCGATCAATTTTATCTATGGTCAAGAGCCCGCGAAAATAGGCAAGATGCCTGAAAGACTCATTGTCAACTTCGAGGCCGACAAGCCGCGCATGCGAAAGTTCCAGCGCTTTGACGAAGGGCCGGCTGCGGTGCACAAGGTTTGAACACACACCCTTACATACTCTCTTGTGATTGGGTGTCCACTAACGAGGACATATGAAACAGCTTGGTCATTACGGCCTCTGCGTACAAAACTTCGCCGAACAGCTGGAATGGTATACTCGTAACTTTAATTTCGTACCCTCAGATCTGCTTTTTGTACCAGATGAGAACAACAACACCAAGGACGTCGCTGTCTTCGCCCACATTGATAGAGGCAACGACTATGTCGACCACCACACCATCTTCCTGAGTCAAGGGCCGACATCACATGTTCATCACTGTTCATTCGAGATTCACGATTTCGACACCCAGCAGCTAGGCCATCAATGGCTGGCTGGGAAAGGATATAAGAGCGTGTGGGGCGTCGGTCGCCATATTCTGGGAAGCCAGATCTTTGACTACTGGTGGGATACAACAGGCAACATGATTGAGCATTATGCAGACGGAGATTTAGTCAATCAAGATACGCCTATTGGACATTTACCTGCAGGCAACGAGAGCTTGGCGGTATGGGGTCCTGAGGTGCCCAAGGCATTTTTAGATTAGTGGCGGCGGTGGGGAGAATAGGTACTCAAGGTATGGACGTTACGTACTGTTATTAATATGCCCATGGACTTTCTATGGCAGACTTCTTGCTTGCACGACCTCGATTGCCTCGAAGCTCTAAAGTCAACAAAGGTCTTACTTGTGCTAAATCTATAGTATAATTTTCAAGCATTTTATCACGCGTCTTTATAGATTGGTGCAAAACGCCATAGACGCACAAGACTCAACGGACTCCCATTAACGAAATACTTAGGCAGTATGAGCTACGATTATTTTACCCCTCAGACTTGTCGATAAATGTTTACATTCCACGCAACTAGATTTGATCTGCTAAGCTAAGTCTTAAGTTGAAATGGTTATAACTTCGTCTGCACGCTTTCATATTCATTTATATTTATTTGGAGATTTGAATTGCCGTATTACTTTTCTATTAATTTGTAGAAATGTATCCTGCTGCTAATTTGGATACCTACCCACCCACCACCTTACCCTGCACTTGTGGTGTTTTGGCGTTTTAGCGCATCCAAGGCTTTCATGCTGGAATTCTCTCTGGGCAGAACCCTGTGATTGGCTATCAGTCTAATTTTTGAACAGTTTCGGAAAACAGAGCTTCGACTTAAACTGGATTTGGATTTAGGTTGGATTCGTTTGAGCTGACTTGAGGGTAACTGTTTTTCTGAACAAGCCTGATGCTCGGGAGATGAGAGACAGAAGAACAAAGGGCTATTGATGATAAATTTAAACAGACTATAAGTTTATTGGCTTATGATACACCTTAGCATGCTATCCTTGGGAAATGCAGCAGCTCCTACACTACCAGGCACGAAAAGCACCCCCCACACTATAGAGCTCCAGTCGCGACAAGCTTGCGAAGCATCTGAGCAGCATGGACCAGGTCAGATCTTGTATCGCAGGCCGCAAAAACAAATCGATCAGGCCGCAGAATGATATATGTTTTGTTCCCCACTTCTTTGGACATGCGATGCGGATCATAGCCCATGGGCTTCGGTCTTCCCGCGCACAGGACTGGGTCTTTAGCGAACTCTGCGGCAGTGGCGAGCCGGTAGATGTGCCGTCCCTTCAAGTCACAAGGCGCGACTTGAGTACTGTCAAGGAATATTGTGGCCTCATCATCCTTTAGGGCCCCATTGGATATATCTTGCAGGCCGTGAAGGGCTGTCTCCACGCTGTCGACATTGCTCTGATGTCGTAATATCACAACCACCTGAAATAGGCCCTGCTTTCGACGACTGAATATGACGTCGTCAGTGAAGAGAACCTTTTCGACTTGTGGAGTATTTGTAACGGGAACAACGTAGACCTGGGGAAAATTCTTGCCGCCGCCAAGTCTAGGTAAAAAGGCCATTCCCGTTCCCCCCTGCCACTGATACTTAACCATCCCGTCTCTGCGGTTTCCCAACTGCAGCCAGTGTTTCCAGCTTGGAACGAGCTGGATTAGCCAGAGGTACCAGTCGCGTAGGAATACTTTAACACGACTAGACTCCGTGACATAATTTCCGTTCTCAACGGTGGATCGGAGTGACTTGTCCAGCTGTTGTTTTCGTTCTGAATACCAGCCTTTGAGTAGCGTCTGATAGTCCAACGTATCCTGGCTTCTAGAAGAGTCATTGGTTGCTATACGCAGACGCCACACGAGTGAGATGGCATCGCGAAATGCCGACGCGATTCCTTGGCCTCCAAACGGAGGGAAAACATGAGCAGCGTCTCCGCAGAGAACGACTCGGCCAAGCGACCATTTATTGCAGCTTCTTGCCGAGAATCTAAATGGTCGACAACGAAGAACCTCTATACAATCTAGCGGGTATTGGATTTGCTTCGTTGTGAGTCCATAGCGACTCCCCGGATGAGTTATGTAGGGGTAAACGACCCTTGCAATTTGGTCTGGCTTTGCCATGTCCCCAGCATCCTCGCCCGGCCGAACCACGAATTCGAAACGCCAAAGTCTGTCGCTATCAAGACCGAAACGACCACAAACGGCAGGTCGGACATGGTTGCACATGAATCGGAAGTCACTGGGAAAGAATTCGTCGTAGACTTTTTGGGGCGTATAACCCTTCTCCCAGAGGGGGAAATCGGGATGTGTCTCAGGCGAGGGAAGGGAGATCTTCCAGTTGAGGGCGACCCAATCTTCTTCGTACGGCATTCTCATGGCCTGGTCCAAGGTGATGCCTCGAGGCTCCAGATACTGTTTGCGCGTGAAGCCTGTCTTGCCATCTGCACCGACGAGAAATTTGCCGCGAACGGTACGATCGTGGTTAGATGTGTCGGTGTAGCGCGCATATACCCAATCTTCGTCCTCCCAGATGGCTGTGACACGTGCTCCCAGATGCATTTCGCCTACACCCAGCGTCGTTATTTGTGACCTCAGGTGCTTCTCTACGAATGGCTGTTTATGACACATGAAGCCTGGATGGCCAGTACCACCCTCGGTCTATGTTTTGTTGTTAGTCAACTTGCATCTACTAGATACCTTGATCGAGAAATACTACTCCATTCCACGTACCGTGCTGTAATTCATCATCATGAAAGGTTTCCTGGCGAGGTCATGATGATCCTTGTCGATAAATCTGAAGTTGCCCATGCCTAGAAACGTGGTGAGCAAGGCGCTCAATAACTGAGGATAATAATAATGGGCAGGCTAACATTGGCCTATCTCTGTGAATATCTTCTCATATATTCCACATGCCTGGAGGTAGCGGATGCCATCCTCATCGAGTGCGATACCGCGTGGGTCTGCATTCACTTCGCTGTCTTTTTCGAGAACAACATGGTGTATATTGTACTGACTTAGGAGCACTGACACCATAGCGCCAGTTGGCCCACAGCCGCATACAATAACGTCAGTCGTCTCGAAAGGACCTTTCTCTGCCATGTTTAATCATTTGGTGAATACGAAGATCAGTTTACTTTGCCGACAGCGTCCTGAAATATCCAATGCTGTTCAACATTTCACAATCCTTCCTCTTAGCCCCACGGTTCGTTGTGCGGGGACTTTGCGGGGCAGGTGGGAAGCTTTGAGGCGTGGGGAAGATATGCTGTAAGATCTAAATAAGACGACTGGAACTTAAGCCCCTCGCCGGCCAAACAAATAACAGCCAGCAAGACAACAGTAGTGAGCTGGCCATTCCATTCATCCAACGCCAAGATGCCCAATTGGACTCACTTGATTCGCTTCAGGGCCGTCGAAGATGGCCAAGTTCATCTAGGGCAGGTAGTTGATACTTCACGGGATGTTGGAGTCGACTGTCTGAATGGCGTCGAAGTCAAAGCTTTCTTGATTAATGGAGATATATTCAACGGTACAGTGACTGATCATGTACTTACCGTAGATCATGTAAGATATGACTATTTTCGAAGATTGAGAAAAGGCTGACAATTGCCTTTACAGCTACTGTCGCCAGTTAGCCGGGAGCAGTGTAACTACATTAGGTGCCTCGGACTCAACTACAAAGATCACGCCGCGGTAAGTTTAGAAAATTATCCATATAGCTCCCATTACTCACATTTTGCTTACTTATTGTCCATGGATTAGGAAGGAGGATTTCCGATTCCAAGCGAGCTCGAAGTTTTCACGAAGCCTCGAGCGGCACTCACAGGCCCATACCCAGCAGCAATTCCTATTCCAAAATGCGCCCAAGACGGAACAAGCGACTATGAAGCCGAACTCTGTATAATAATTGGCAAAACTGGTCGAGATATTCCCGAGGATAAGGCTCTAGAGTACATCCTTGGATATACTGCATCAAACGATGTTTCGGCGAGAACCCTGCAGCTTGCGGCTAAACAATGGTCATTTTCCAAGGGCCTGGACAATAGTTGCCCAATAGGTGTGTTTTGCGGCGAGAACTGGCGTATTGAAGCCCGCTAACAAGTTTGCAGGGCCGGTGCTTGTTTCTCCCTCGGTCATTGATGATCCACAATCTCTCAGCATCAAGGCCATTTACAACGGCCAGACGGTTCAGGACGGTAACACGAAGGACATGATCTTTTCGATCAAGAAGCAAATCTCTTGCCTTTCTCGAGGAACGACGTTAGAAGCAGGATCGATTGTCCTGACTGGCACGCCGGCTGGTATTGGGTATTTCCGAAACCCTCGTGTGAGCTTGGAGAATGGAAGCAGGATTGATATACATATTGAGAAGATTGGAACACTGGTGAATAAGGTAAAATATGATATTATATAGATGGGAGGGATGGATTCAAGAAAGAAGTATCTTTAGTAGTCGTGAATTTACACCCTTTGACCGATCTAATATACGAGGATAAACTACCATGATTGGATGGTGTCCCATTGAAGCGCTCCATCTAGGCATATGTTAGATACACTTGTTTTATTCCTAACTGGAGAGGGCAATTTTCAGTAGCCCTGCATATCAAAATACAAAGAGCCTTGGAAGGTATGATAGAGATTAGATGCGGCCTTGACAATTGCTGGCTAAGACATCATTGCGCGGTGTATCATTGCGCGACGGAGCAACGAATTTGTCATAGAAAGGCTTTTTCGCTACCATATCATATACTTCAAAAGGATGCCGCCATGAAGTACAACTCCTCTTGCTTTGCCTCTCCGTGAATTTGTAAGTAGGTTCCGTGGCGCGGCCTCGATCATTCTACAGAATCGTGGGGCACAGGTCGGGGCCCCGCAACTAAACTTCTACTGCAATCTGCTTAATATTTTCCCCACGATCCCCCACATCTAGTTTGCGGGTTGTAGAGATCTGGGCAGGGCATTGAGAGTACATCAAAGTCACTATAATGGTACGAAGGCCATCGAAATTTCCGAATGGAAGAAGAAATCTCAGACACGGTATTTTCATTACCGAAAATGGAGAGAGTTGAACAGGTTTCCAACCACTCGTCTATGGCGTCCCAAATTGAGAGGGAGGCTGAGGCCGACCTTGTGCCAGGCACAGAGGTCATGACTGCTGTAGATGGGGCGAGATCCGACAATCAAGGCTCAATCGTCCTTATTCCACAGCCAACCAATGATCCACACGATCCACTTGTCAGTTTCATCCAGCCTTTGTCTTTGTCTTTTTCTAGTCTTCTTTTACCCTATTCTCTTACACCCTCCGTTTGGGTTTCGGGCGGAGAGACTATCCACACTTTCTAGCTATTTCGGCCTTTTTGAGAAAAGAGCCTTTGATGGATCTATTCAGAGCTAACTGGTGTCTAAGAACTGGAGTACCCTGTGGAAAACTTTGGTTATTGTCAATCAAGGCATCTTCGTTATCACCAGTGTCATTCCAACTCTGTCCATAGCGCCATTGACACCGATCTTTATGCAGCAATGGCAAAAGTCATTGACCGATGTCGCTTTGTTGGTAAGTAGGTTTCGTCTCCTATTTTCCAGTTTTACTATCTCGTTGCATTGTTATCTTGTAATAGGAGGGCATATCCTCAGCCAATCTTGATTGATGGCTTATCTCTTTCTGCACCCAAGACAGTGGTGGAATAGCGATGCTAATTCTCTTCAGACTGGAGTGACTGTTATTCTTCTAGGCTACTGCAACTTCATCATCATCCCTAGCTGCGAGATTTTTGGACGACGGATAACCCTCCTTGTCTGCGCGATACTAAATATTGGTGCTTGTATCTGGCAAGCAACGGCAACGTCGTATGGCTCGTTTCTAGGCGCCCGGATTCTCGCGGGGACCGGCGCTTCCGCAAACGAGAGTATTATGAATGTCGTTGTTACCGACATTTATTTCCTCCACGAGCGCGGTAAATATGTTGGATCCTACTTGTGAGTTTCAACTTCACCTACCTAAGTTACAGTTCACTACTCACCTATTGCCCAAGCTGGTGTTATTTCATGGGTCTCTTCCTTGGTCCTATTATCTCAGGAGCTGTCGCAGAGCATGTTTCGTTCAGAATCTTCTTCTGGGCTTGTACCGGTGCTCAGGGACTCAACATCATTGCACTGTTGTTTTTCTTTCCAGAGACGCGTCGTTCGCGAGAGCAAGGTCCTATTCCAGGCGTCACCGTATCCGAGGAAGCGAACGCAGATAACGCCAAAATAGAAACGAGCTCAGGACATGCCGAATTCGTTTCCTCACCACAGATTCAGAACCTCCAAATGGAGATTCAGGGAAGCGGAAGGCCTAGTCGGTCCCAGTTCGGCATCTTTCAACCCATTGACCGGGCTGCCTGGCGATCGGTAGTCCGGCACTTCTTCACCCCTGCGTATATACTCTTCTTTCCCATCATCTTCTGGGCATCAATGGCGACTGGATCAGCGGCGAATGCCCTCTTGGCGGTCAACATATTACAGTCCCCCGGCCTCTCTGCGCCGCCTTACAATTTCACACCGGCGCAGGTTGGATACGCTAATTTTGCACTCGTGGTTGGAGGTATATTCGGACTCGCCGTCGCTGGACCATGGTCAGATTATGTTTCACAAAAGGCAACGATAAAGAACAAGGGTATTCGGGAACCGGAGATGCGACTCATCTCTTTAAGCCCGTTCATTGTGGTCGTTATTGTTGGACTAGTAGTGAGGACATCCCTATGAGAAAACCGTGAGAAACAAAGCTAATCGTATTATGTACGAAGGTATTCGGCGTTGGTTTGCAAGAAAAATGGCCGTGGCCCGCCATCATCATCATCGGCTTTGGCTTTGTAGGCATCCAAGTCGTCGCGATCCCTACCATCACCATCACATACGCCATTGACTGCTATAGGCCAATATCAGGAGAGATTATGGCTATTGCAACGGTCTGCAAGAACACATTTGGAGTAAGCCGATTTTCTTTCCATAAACCATCTTACAACCTTTTGGTACAATGTGCTTACAACACTTCTCGCAGTTTGGGATGACATATTTTGTGAACGATTGGGCGACCGCAGACGGCTTTGTACCACCCGTTATGCTTCTTATGGCGATGACTGCTGGCTTCACACTGGTGGGAATGGTCGCATTGATCTTCTACGGCAAGAGCTGTAGGCGCAGCACGCGAAATTCGAGAGTGCATTCATTTTAGTCGATCTAGGTATTTGACAGTAGTAGGCCATCGCAATTGAGTCTTTATATTTTATGCTCCTATCGACTGGCGCCTTAGCAGGCAAGGTTTAGAAAATTCCTAGATGACTGTGTGACTGTCAAAGTGGGCTAAATCCCAGCGTAGACTATGCGTCAGTTGAGTACCTGTAAAGAGACGAATTGTCTGCAAATACCCACGTGGACAATGTATGCACACTACTCTGCAAAAGTTATGAAAAGAGACGTGACAATTGGAGCCCTTACTACTCCTCACTGCTCCGTATAGTCTGGAGAATATGCCTGTCTCCGCAGTTCCTGGAGTTCCGGACATTTGGCTAGGGCTTTCATTAGTGCATGCCCGAAGTTTTGGTTCTGAATCTATAAATCCCCGTACAATCTCTTGGAATGCGGGGATGCATTTCCCACACGCACTCTCTCTGTCCTAGCCTTTCCACACAACGGGCGATTCCCCACAAACCCCAGATTCCCACGATGCCGGCAGACAGCGGAACCGCAGGTGTTGAAGACCAGACCGCAAGGCACCATGAGGCTGAACTCCAGCGTAAGCTACGGAGTCGGCAATTCAGAGGATGGAAATGCCCTCATTGTGACCAGGCTTTCAAGAAAAGAGAGCACATGGTCCGACATATCCGATCTCATACGAAAGAAAGACCGTTTGCCTGCGACATTTGCTCTAAAAGCTATGGGCGCCGGTAGGCTCTTCATTGACCGCTGCCTTTTGAATGGCCTCTCACAACCGACATTTATAGTGACTCTTTGATCCGACACGCGCGAACACATGACCGCGTGGGAAATGGCACCGTTTTGATGACACGGCCGCTGATGCCCTCGCCTACAGGTTTGTCCAAAAGAGACTGGCGCCGCCGTTCCCCTTAAGTAGCTATGCTCTGATAAAAGATGCAGGTGAAGATTCCGCAGCCAGCCATCCGTCACTTATTCGGCGGTCCGATATTCATGACGACGTGTTGTCTTCAAATGATCCCCCAGACGAATCAGCATGCTATTCTGATTCAATTGGCTTGGCGACGGATAATATTCACCCGCATAATAATTGGGCCGCGTCCGGAACGGATATTGAGCCTACAGCTTATCTTTCTTCTCCCATAAACTCCTCTACACGCGCGGACACCAGTTCCCTTAGTATAGATCAGGCCTCTAATGTTTGGGGAAGTTGGACAGATTTAGAGTTGTTCGATTTTGGGGGCAATACTTATGACCCGTCTTGGCTAGTGGGGAGAAGTTTCGATATTAACGTTCTGACCTCCTCCATCTCGGCAGCCGCTTCGCCATGGGTATACGGCGATTTTTCTGCTAATCTCACCCAAAGCCAGCTAAATGAACGCTCCGATGGAGAACACAGCGTAGAACAGTCGATTGCCTATAACAACGTCCGAACCCAAGTCCGAAACCGATGGCACACGCGGCCACTCATCGAATCAGCGCATCCGTACGCGCTCAAGAGACCGGAAAACCCGGATCGGGTAGATGAAGCGTATCGTGCTGGTCTTTCAAGCCGGCTTCGGCCCAGTCCTCATGATGATGTTCTGCCATCTGCTGACTTTCTGGTATGCCCTGATGCTGTCCGAGTAGCCTACCTAGACTTAACCATAATTAATCAAGCTGACGGTGGTATAGAATATATGCATCAAGCTGTACTTTGCCAAATTCCAGCCCATATTCCCCATCGTTCACGCCCCTTCGTTTCGACCTTCTTCAGAGAGTGCACTTCTCCTCTTATCCATTTGCTCTCTGGGAGCCCTATTCGTGGGATCAGCAGGCGCCGCTGCTCGTGGTAGAGGAATCTTTATGAAATTGAACAAGGCAATTCTGGCATCCGTATGTCTCCATCATGTTTCTTCCTCGCTAGTTCTAACTCTTCCAGTGGGAAGTCTATATCTACCGAGGCGGGCGCGAAGCACTGGCTGTAGCACAAGCCGTTGTTCTGGGTCAGACATTTGGAATGCTCTCCGGCAACCCAAACGATCTCTTGTTGACTGAAAGCTTCCATGGCACTGTCATTGCATGGGCTCGGCAAGCTGGGATGTTCAAAATTAAGGATTCTCTGCTAGAAGCCAACCATTTCGATCCTGATGATTTAGAAACAGCGTGGGCATCATGGTCTCAAACAGAGGAAACCGTTCGTGTGCTGGCGGCATTGCACATTCACGACTCTGAATTCGCGTCTATTTTTCACCACGAACCATTGTTACGACACGAGCCAGGACGGCTACCGCGCTGCTGCGCAGATGAGCTATTCACCGCTTCCACAGCTTCTCAGTGGCAAACAATAATCAAGTCGCTACACTCTTCCCCATCAACAAGCGAGTCGCAGCATCACACTCCGTCTGTGGGTGTAGCTGCAGCACAAAATTCTTACTCATTCATGAACGCGTATGTGCTACTTTCCGGTCACAACGCGGCCATCCAGGAAGCACGATGTGCAACTCTAACTGAGGCAATGATTGGAGACTTTCATTACCGTCTAACAACGTGGTACGATGCGTACTTTCCAAGCATCCGTTATCGTGACCCCCACTTCCTCATTGTGCTCTGGCATGAGACATTCATGTCACTGTACGTTTGCTTCGACTTGCTAGAACGTGTGATAGGGCGCGAAGGGTCGTCGATGAGGGACGGAGACCTCGGGCGCATCCGTGATTGGACGGCAAGGGTAGAAGGGCAGCGTTGTGTCATTCACGCCATGCTCATCTACAAGCGCCTACAAACACTACCCATCATCGCGGAGCCTGCTATCCATGTGCCAAAGGCGCTGTTTTACGCAGGCCTGGTCGTATACTGCTATGCCAAGTTTCGACCAAACGACGCCCCCCATGGTGATGTAGATATTCCCGAGCTACGATCAAGCGACCTTGGACGCCTGTCGACGCAAACGCAAACTTCGACAGAGCCCCTTACAGCTAGCCTTCGCCAGTTCGATCCGAGCACATTGTACAACATTACTGACCTTCTCCGCCGTCAAGGGCACTGGGAACTATCTCGCAGATTTTCCTCAATCTTAGAAGCGCTGATCGACGACCTTGCAGATTCTACAGTCGGCAATCTCTAAGATGAAGCGACGACTTGGCCGCACGACAACCCACCGCCTTCCTGTTGTTAAATAGGAGTATTCTCCCATCAGTGCCATCAATGTCATCGAACCTTGCTCTGACCTGGGTATTCTGAAACTACGAAACCCTCGTTGCAAATGTGACTTTTGTGGGATACTTGAGGGGTGGCCTTGTGCTTTATGATCGGAGTTTCAAGTTCATCATTTTACCATAGCCACATAGGCCTAGGCTGTTAAGATAATCTCATGATTCGCGCATCAGGGTGGCGCTGGCGAGACAATCCTGGTTGTGACGTATTCTCGCCCATGAAGCCTCCACGAATAGTTGCCCAATCTAGAGACAGTGATTGTGCTGTCATCAGCGCGTCAATTTCTGTGAGTAATCATCAAATTTATATAGGCATTCGTGAACTGACATGGTTTCAAATAGCAGTTAATGGAATAGAATGGACAACCATTCCAATTTAAATACAACTGTTTCACCACCAACGAGCTATTTGAGTAACTCAAGTATGCACTAGGAATATATTGAGTTAACTAGGTTTTTACATGACTTACTAGCTAAGATATACAGGTCTTTAGCTGCTAGAGCTGTCTAAAATGATAAATAAGTCAGGTGCTATGGTGTTGATCAATCCATAGTCAAACTTGTCACATCTACCTCATACGCTTATTGTGGTAACCATAATAGTCCGGTTGTGATGGTTAGTTATCCATAACCCCTTTACGCCAGCCTAAAGGCAAGATGCTATTTGTCCGCAAACTACGGATAAACCGGAAACGATCTATATCAGGAGTATTGATAGCGTGAATTAGATTACCTAGCTCAACGAAACAATTTCCGTAGCCGGTATAGCTGGGCCAATATGGAAGACTTCCATTTGGGTCATTCGGATCTCCAGTTTTGGCGAAGTTGGTCCAATAAGATCGTATCGTCTCCGACATCTTCATGTCTCCAGAGTCAGCTGGGGAAAGAGGAGGAGTATAGATGAAACTTTCGTTCGGCCCCATGTTACCAAAAACATAATTCATTTCTGCGGTATGCATAGCCAACGGAGAGTAGGGAGAACTGTATGTAAAGTAGTAGCCATATCCTTTCTGGCCCCCTACTAACACATGCCTATCAAGAGCTTCCCAAGTTTGCTGCCGGATAACCAGATCGCCAGCAAGCGCGTTTGCGGAGTCATTGGCCTGGATATAGGTGGATCCAGGATATATTCGTAGTGCATCATTTGTTCTGTTTCCAAAAAAAGTTCCTGCAGACGATATATAGTCCTCAGACGTCTGGTGAGGCAGGGAATGTGCAAGAAAAAAGTCCTCTTCGCGAGCATTGAAGCCGGCCAGGATAGGCACCGGTTGTTCATCTCCGTTGTCAAACACGACACTTGGTGCTGTAGGAACAACGTAATGATCGATGCTAGGCGCGAAGACGGTGGACCCGGGGTCAGTGCTTAGGTCCCATAACGCCGCATTGTTCACTTCTTCTGCAGGAAGAGATCGCAATTCTGCAATAGACGATGCATTGAGTTTTTGCTGCAGGGCTAAACCTCTCTGGCGAGCTTCAGAAAAAGTTGTAAGGGATCCGTGGTCGCTTTCCCAATACGCGCCACTCTCCAGAATACCCTTATGAAATAACCCAGTTGAGAGAGGCGATGCCAATAGCAAACCAACCGAATGTCCTCCCGCAGATTCTCCAAATATTGTAACATTATCAGGGTCTCCTCCAAATTGAGAAATATTATCTCGGACCCAACGAAGGGCGGCTAGTTGGTCCTGAAGGCCAAAGTTGGTAGAGCCGCTACCTTCATCGTCAAGTTCCGATAATGCCAGGAACCCGAGAACTCCCAGGCGATAGTTGAAGCTCACCAGAACTACACCGTCCAGTGCGAGCTTGGTTCCATTATATAATGGCCTGTTAGAGGCTCCAAATTCGAAGCCTCCACCGTATATCCACACCATCACTGCCCTTTTTCTATTGTGTCTTTTGCCGTTGTCCATACATTCACTGTGAGACAATCTTCACCCTGTTCCGCAGGATCAGCGAGATCGGGGTCCAGCACAGCGCTGTAACAACTCAGTCCAAAAGCCGTGGCGTTTTGCTGAGCTCCATTCAAGCTGAGGAGGGGCTGAGGGGGTTTCCAGCGCAGGCTCCCGACTGGTGGTGCCGCAAAGGGAATTCCGAGGAACTCCAAGACACCAGCTGCGGTTCTAGGAATTCCTTGAAATACCCCTCCATTCACACTGACTTTCGACTCAATAGGGTCACTTCGGGCATGTTGCACCAGGCCTCCAAGGACAGCCGCAGCAAAAAGTCTGAACATTCGCATATTAACATGTACGTACAGCTTGCAACGCAGGAATCAACTCCACCCTATTTGTTTAGATACACACTATATACATTATATACTATTCCACCCTTTCCAGGATTATCCAGCTACTCAACTCAAGAGCCACAATCCCCGCCTCTCACGGCGGTTTCCACGCATTGTGCTGTTTGTGGGGTTTGCGGGGAAGCGGGCATAATGCGGGAGCGGCGTCTCGGGCTCAGCAGCAAGCCGATACACAGCAGCAATCCGAAGCACAGCAGCAGGCCGTTGTACAGAAGCAGGCCGATCGCAAACCGCAAACCGATCACAAACAGCAAACGGCCCCTTTCGTACTCTGCATTCTTCTTTGGCAATCCAATTACATACGAGATTCTTCGTCACTCAAGTGCCCCTGCTGCAGAGTCCCCGCAACCCTTCCTCACTTCCCACAACATCTCCGCCGAAAGCAAGAAGGATAGCAACTCCCCGCAACCAACCCTCTACTTTGGGCTGGTTAAAATCAGCACCATGCTATCAGAGCAGCCAAGTAATGCTGTTTTTAAAGGTGCGCCTTTCGAGCAACTTAATTACGATTCGTAGCAGCTGTCTTCGTTATGATCTTATTTGTCGCCATCAGCGTCCTTTTTTGGCAGCTCACTTCAGTTGTGGCAATGGTTGACTCACATGGGGCCAAGAACCCCTTTGAACGCATCGACACACACTCTCACTTCGTGCCCCCATTTTATAGGGACGAATCTGTAAAACATGGATACGGTAAGCCTGATGGCATGCCTGGGATTCCGGTGAGCTCAACAGATCCTGCTTGGACTCGTATCAGCTACTGACGGATGGAAAAAGGCTTGGACTGAGGAGGCACACTTGGAGATGATGCGCAAGGCAAACATTACAAAGTCCATCCTTAGCATTACTTCTCCGGGTACGCACCTTGTTCCTGGAAACGACGCTCTCGCACGAAATCTCACAAGGCAGTGCAACGAATTCGCAGCCGATCTGAAGCGCCGACATCCGGACAAGTTCGGCTTTTGGGCGTCGCTACCTCTTCCCGATGTCGAAGGTAGCCTCATTGAAATAGACTACGCGCTCAACGTATTAAACGCAGACGGGGTGGCCATTTTAACCAATGCACACGGAGTGTACCTGGGGAACACTGTCCTCAAACCGATCTTTGAGGCCTTGAATAAGAGGAATGCCACCATCTTCATTCACCCAACCAGCCCTTGCCTGCAGCACGGCGGCATGAGCCAACAAGTCTCTCCCTTGACTCAGTACCCAAACCCAATGTTCGAATTCTTCTTTGATACCGCACGGACGGTCGTAGACATGTTTGTCTCGGGAACAATTGATAGATCGCCCAATGTCACAATCATTCTCTCCCATGCCGGCGGTGCCATCACGCCGCTCGTGGCTCGCTTCACGGAATTTGCCACATCAATCTTGGGACTTCCCGTACAGATAAGCACCGAGTCTGTCAAAAAGGCGTTCCAGACTCAATTTTTCTTCGACCTCGCGGGCTTCGTATTTCCGGACCAAATCCACGGTTTGCTGCCATATGTGGACGCAAGTCGTATCCTTTACGGCAGTGACTACCCTTACACTCCTGAATCGGGGGTTCTCGGTATACTCGAAGATATGAACCAAGAGCTACCGCAAGTGTTCAAGGACCATCATTCCCAAAAAGCGATATATAGAGAGAATGCAGTGAAGATCTTGAGAGCTTAATCTAGGATTTTAGATTTTAGATATTAAGGTCTTTTCTTCATTTCACAATATTTAATATTCACGTTGTAACAATTTGTATTACAGCTAACCCAACAGAGCAACATATGACATTTTTTAATCTCAACAACTCATTTTCTTAATACGACACCACAAAGGACCTTCCTTCTCCCCTATCCCAACTGTTACAACTTTCAGGGGTTCATTTTTATCCACCGCTTCCAACTCATAGTTCCTCAGTACAACAGTAACCACTTTCAACATATTCGCCATTGCAATATTTCGACCTATGCACATCCGATGGCCGGCACCGAAAGGCATTAAGTACTTGAGATTTTCTTTTGCATATCCATCTCTAAGCCATCGAGATGGCTTGTATTCATCGCAGTCTGGCCCCCAAATGCTGGGATTATGATGTAGAGCGTGGTTGGTGATTGATACGTTTGTCTATTCCCTTCATCTTAGTACGAAACCTGATGATAATGGCATCTGGATACTTACACCCGCTGGAATTTCTGTGCCTGCAATTACTGTCCCGCTCTGGGACATAACTTGTCGCGTAAGCGGCATGGTAAATACAGGCGTGTGCCGAAAATTCTCTCGCATACAGGCTGTCGCATAGGGTAGTTTGGCTTCCAATCCTGTGTAAGGATATGCACCTTGTTCGAGCAAAGGGAGTTCTCGCCTCATCTCCTCTACAACCTGAGAGTATATCTCGGAATCGTGAAGCAGATGATAAAACAAGAGCGTCAAGGTGCCCGAAGTGGTGTGAGAACCTGCAACAAGAAAGCCGAATGCTTCAGAAGAAATCTCAGTTACCGTAAGCTTTTTCCTGTCTCAGGATCTTTGGCTTTCATGAGCTGAGATAAGAGAGTGTTCGACTTTTTCTCATCGTTTTCTAACGTTTCTCCAAACATAGTCGACACGCACCTCGCCACTGTGTCGCGAATACTTTGCCGGCTCCGATTAAGAGTCTGCAGCCAGGGTACCGGAAGAAAGCCGGACAATTTCATAGAGTAAGGAAGCAAGGAGGGCAGCGAGCCGTACAGACAGCCAAGAAAAATATGGTCGTTTATTGGGGGAAGATTTGACTCGTCGTCCTTGGCCTGTGATTCGAATTGAGTATCAAAAGCAAGCTCGCCTAGTACATCGTAGGCGTAGAAGGCTATGATCTTTTTGAGGTCAAGCTTCTCGCCAGACTTGGCGTAGCGGTCTAGTTTATCCCTCATTTGCATAACATGTCGGTCAAAAATCTCTTCCATACTTATGAGGGAAGCTGTTGAGAAGCTATGTGCCATCTGTCGCCTGCGCAGCGCGTGAATCTAGTCAGAAGAGTTAGGAGTTCGGCTAGATAAAGAAGCATGCGCGGTTTAGACATACTTCTTCATTACGGTTCCCAAATAAATTAGGGTCGAAAGTTGTAAAGCCATCAAAAAATGAACTCTTCACCATAGCTCGTCCGCCAGATTTAAAAATGGCTGATAGAGCTTCTGGGTCCCAAAAGCTGAGCTCATTCGGCGCGATGCGTACCACGGGGCCGTATTTCTCGTGCAAGCTGAGTATCTTTTTGTCTATGCTCAACGACCAAAAGTAAGAAGTCTTGGTAAAGTCTGTAATGCTAGCGGCAAATTCTCCGGGAAACCTTGCCAATGGATGGAAGTATCTTTGATATATGATGTACGTTGGAACAAGCCAAATCAGGCCCAATGCCACCGCACACCACACAAGTATACCATCAGCCAACCCTAGAGTCATGATAATGGAAGATAATGGAAATAGAATGACCTCTGACTAGATATCACAAGGAGAATGACTGAAACGAATATTAAGACACGTACCAGACACAAACACATATAGATATATATGTGCGTGTTAGTGGTGCATGCATTGTGAAGTCCAGATGGTTAATCGAGTGATGAAAGCAAAGTTGCCAAAGGAGGAAGTGACCTGAATTCTTCCGATTCATGTTTTCCGGCATTAGGTATTCCGTGACATTAATACATGAGATTGGAAGTGTTGAAGTGAATTAGTGGGTTCCGAGTCCTCCGCTGGGGAAATAATTGCGTAACTTGAGCTCGTGCGGATATTCACAGTTGCTAGACGCGAGAGGGTTCTTGCGCTTCGCCTCTCGTCTATTATTCCCACACGATATCGCTCTACGTATCTAGTATACTTACCTACCTGGTTCTGCAATCCGTCCACAACTTCAAACGTCACTCTATGGTCAAAAAGTGTTTAAATTTGTCAACTTTTCATTCACGAATTCTGCAGCAGGCGTCGCAGGTTTACATGAATTAGTGTTGGAGTTTGCACAACTTCTAGTCCTATTCTCTTCACTTGTAACATGAGCTTGTAATAGCAGCCAAATACGTGCAAGGATTTGTGCTTTTCGGCAAATTGGTGTTTTTAATCGGCACTTTGCTTCCCTGTCGACAGTATGGCTCTGAATGTGCCGATCACTTGATGATTGGACCCGAACTTGATGGAGAACCTTTATTCAACGGCACAGGGATCTTCATTTTGGACCGTGAAAAGCACCTTGGAGCTGCCAGTCTTACAACGCTACAGCACACAGACTCCACTCACGGAATTCTACCCTCGGAATTTACTTGGACTCACGGAATGTCTTCACGGAATTTGTCACCTCGGGCCCCACTTACTTACGCGGAATGGCTAAATGCATACCACTATACTGATATTGATGCAGCTGCTGAGGTATCGATGCAAGGCGGTCTTTATTGAGTATGTATACGCCGGATTTATTAATAAATAATTTGAGAGTGCCGGAATTTAATGGGTGAGATTTGGTGACTTGAAAAACTTTTAAAAGGTTTGGAAACGTGCTGGTTGAGGTCCCAAACATTTTGCTCGAAGTAAAGCGTATAGCATTTCTGTCTCAATGGAGAGCACCACCACAGCTCCGGTACGTATATTGGGACTTAGAGACTCTTCAATGCTGATGTTTGCAGCTCCCACAACGAATTATGCACGTTGTTATCGCAGGTGCCGGCCTCGGTGGGCTATCATGTGCTATTGCGTGTCGAAAATGTGATCCACCGCTCAAAGTCACTATCCTAGAACGTTCTCCGGAGTTTCAGCCGATCGGGGCTGGGATTCAGCTGCCTCCAAATGCGACCAGAATCATGGAACAATATGGTCTGCTGGAAACCTTGAAGGACGCGGGGGCAGTTGTCATGCAAAATCACACTTTGAGGCGATACTCGACCGGTGAGGTGATTGTCAATAAGCCACTGGGGGCACGAGCGAAGGAAATTTACGGGGCAGAATGGATGTGAGTAACGCTGTATCCAATTATGTTGATATTACGTTCCCTATTTCTCCAGAGTTTGCATATTCATCATATACGTGGAGCGCGAGTAGGGTGATACACAGGGCCGACTACCAGAAAGTGCTCCTACAACATGCTCAAAAACTAGGTGCAGAGATGCAGACCGGCGCTGAAGTTGTTGGTGTGAGCTCGGTATGCGAGGGAGAAGAAGAAAAAAGAAACCAGGGAAAAGTATGCCTGGTCTTGAAAGATGGACAACGAGTATACGGTGATGCAGTCATTGGAGCAGACGGTACGAAAGTTGAAACCTCATTTTAGTTCCAGAACTAATCATATAACTAATTATTTAACAGGGCTTTGGTCTGTTATGCGCGAACACGTCCTCGGCCGTCCCTCACCACCTGTCGAAACGGGAGATCTAGCTTATCGGGGTACATTTACTCGCAGTCAGCTAAGGCAATTAAACGACGAAAAAGTAAACGAACTACTCGATGCTTCGAACATCCAAGTCTGGCTTGGACCAGAAAAACATGTTGTTTTTTATCCGGTTCGGAATGGAAACGAGTTCAATCTTGTTTTGATGTAAGCAAACAGGGTATCCTTGCAGTCGTCTTTTATAATTGACCATTTCAAGCCGGCCGGATAATCTACCCAGCAATGTACGCACCTTTCATGGAAACTTGGATGAAATGAAAAACGATTTTGAAGGATGGGACCCAACGTATTGTTTTACCCGAGAAAAACCATGTCCAAATGTACAAGCTAACAGCAAGATTACAGCTTGCGAACCCTTATTTCATGCTTAAGCAGCGCTCTGAAGTGGAAGCTATGCCATCATAGCGAGCTTGAAACCTGGGTGAAGGTAAAAATGAATTGTTCACCGTTACAGATTCGGATAATATTGACCCTTATATATAGGATTCGGTTGCTCTGTTGGGAGATGCATCACACCCTACCCTACCGTATCAAGCACAGGGCGCAGCAATGGCCGTTGAGGACGGCGCAGTGATTGGTTTTCTTCTTGGCAGGCTCCAAAGCAACCCTGCGCTTTGGTCTGAGGAAACCAGTAACGATGCCATCACCACAACTCTGAAGTTATATGAGAGATTGCGGAAGCAGAGAACTACGGTGAACGTTCTAGGTGCAGTTCAGGCACGGGTTTTCTATCATCTCCCCGATAGCTCTGAGCAGCTGGAGAGAGACAAACTGCTCTCAGAATTGCCTGAATCGCGTTGGGAGTCCCGTTGTAAATGGAATTGGGGGGATGCAGAATATCAGCAAGCATTACTGGGTTTTGATACTCTTGCTGATGCTGCAGAACATAGTGACAAACTGTTTGAAGGATAAGTTGTGTCTAGACAATCCCGATGGCTCATCAACTTAGACTCAGTCATCGAATTGCTTAGAAAGATCAATAACCTCAAGAGCGATCGTTGAACACTTGCCATGCCTTCACTAGAAACTTGAGTTTTCATCAAAGTAGCAGTGTAGAATATAGTTGAAGAATGTTATGAATTTGCTCATTATTTGCCTACTGAAACAAATTATTCAAGAGATCCTCTTGATTGTCCTCTGAGTAAAACAACCCTCCTTCAATATTTAGTGAGCCATCGTATCTTGAGTCTATCAGATAGTCGGAAATGCAAAACTCCTCTTGTGGTGCGTTGATGTCATGATCCGTAGTAGAGTTTGCGGTAGGAAGTCCCGACTGCAAAACACTTTCCTCATCTGCAACGCAGACTTCTTCAGCAGGTTCTGGATCCACTAGAATATGCGAGAAATTTGAAGAATGTACGTCGTCAAATAAGTTGTTCTCGTCATCATGGCTGCCAGGCCGCTTTAGTAACCCGTACGTAATCAAGAGGCTTCTGGGAACCGAGAAGCTGTCCCAAAGACGCTGTGAAGCAGGAGACATGGAGCTGTAGGACCGGATAAGATCAAAAGCCCTAAATAATGTTTCTCTCAGAGAAGTTGGCGAGAGCGATGTCGACGCGGTGTGATCTATCCCCTGCTTTTCTAGCCTACCACGCTGCGCCAAGGCAAGAAAGAAAACTGATGTCGCCGAGGAGAGAAAGTGATTCAATATTACCTGGTGCTTCCTGTATAAGTCACTGCACCGGTCGAGCTGGACCAGTTTGTGAATAGTATCCTGCGCAATCTCTATCAAGCCAGCCACACGATGGCTATGATCGAGAATACTACGCAGCGAGAATAGAATGGGTCGCATAACGAGAATGCGAATCTGGTTGGCTCGGAGATAGAGTATGGTGCTTGCAATCAATGGACCTCGAGCTTTATCCGGAACTTCACCAGAGACAAATTGGAGCAAGCGGGCCTCGAGATTTCGAGGCTGTAAGTCAAAACAAAACGTCTTCGGCCATCGATTGACTTCATCGTCTAATCGATCAAAAGCTTCATCATCAAAAGCTGCCTTAATCTCCCCGTGGTTGTCAACCACCGAGTTCCAGTGGCGTGATCCAAAGTCGACATACGATGTCATTGCTCTGAGATATGGACTTCCAGGCTGTTTTCCCAGATGTTAGCAAAGTTTCGTCGAAAGCAGTCATGATATGAAAAGTTATCTTGTACGCACAACGTCAGGTATTTCGATATTCTTGTCTCTGAACGTGGTAGGTAGGCCCGCAGCAAAGCTCATCTGGTGGTCTAATACAATGGATGTATAAACCAGTAAAGTGGCCATTTCTCTTTCGGATTTCAGAGGAAAGTGTCGCAGCAATATTTGCTTTTTCTGCATCCCAGTTTCGAATATCAGTCGGACTGCGACGGCCAAAAATCTGGAGCTTAGTCGATAATCGCCCTGGTACCAATGATAAACCCCCTGTGACATTTAGCAGTGTCCTTGAAGACATGAAGGAATAGTTGATCCATACAATGAGAACTAACAACACCAGCCGTCCCAGATCGAATGAGAACCCTAAAACACTCTGGACGACTATAATTTGCATGCTTTGGTATATCGCAGTGGCAGTGGGGTGACAGCCTCCACTCTCACAGAGTAACGCGATTGCAATAGCCAGTTTCACTACGTGATTATCCTGACTTGGCGGATATAGAGTTGGTTGACTGGATGGAACGGGTTTTAATGCTCCCCAAAGCACGTTGGCTTGCCGACGCAGCGTTGCCATGTCCAGAAACGGATGCAAGACGCCAAAAACTTCATGATACACACCAAGTAGGCGAAGGGCTTCTTCAAGCTCCATGGTTTGACAAACATCGAAGTTTGTTGGAGGCGGGACTGCCTGCTCGGAGTTCAGAGAAGACCTGTCATCACTAGAGACTTGGATTTTGGCCAATGCAGATCTGCCATCGTTGTCGGTGTAGACTGTATCTTCCATTAGATGTTGCAGAATAAATTCTGCCATGCTGAAGCCGAAGTTAGAGCTGCTTGGCCCGCAAAAGCTCGGCAAGGGTAACGATAAAAACGCGGATCCAAGTTTGCCTTCATCAGAAATCCTTTCGCCTTCCACAGAAAGACCCCTGAGACACGGAAGGTAGTTTCCACGAGAATTCCAGTCCGTCCGATTCGGTAATTGTGAATCCATCAGAGATGATTGTGTTTCTAGCGGTGTTGTTGTTTGTCGCTGCAGAGATAACGCAAGGAGGTTTTTGTTTGGCCTATCACATATTAGTTGACCCTCAATGTTTTTTAGGCTTATAAGTTACCATACGATCTATTGCGGCTATAATGATTTCTCTCTCCTCTCTTGCCCTCACTGCACATTCGGACCCTGGAGGGAGGATAATGGCATTGAGTGGAACGCTTCTCGCAGTGGCAACAGGGAGTTCTTCCGTCACAACGAACTTTGGCTTTGCGGCAAGCTGCACACGCCGCTGAGATGTATTGGCCTCGCTTACGGTTTTCTGGGACTCTTGCATGGCGGCGTGGTTTTGAAGAAGGCTGCATATTGCAGGGAAAATGCAGAGTTTTAGATAAGAGATGTCGTGTTAGGTGTTGAGAATCTAGAAACCTGGTGGGGTTAATTAATCAAGGTTGCCCAAGGCCGCTGTATATTCAAGATCCCAAAATATACAACAGCAATAAGAGAGCTAAGCGATAAAAAGGTAAAAGTAAGATGAGCATTCAGAATTGTTTTGTAATTTTATTTTATTACGTAGCGACGGCGTCCCCGGGAGACACTATTATATGCAAATAGCCATATTAAGGATGCTTAGGGAGTTCTTTGTAATGCAACATTTGGTAATAGTTCATTTAGTGAAAGTGTAATAACCGGTGCGGGGAAGGTGTTAGTTTCTGGGGTCATAACCATTAGTTGCGGGGAAAGGCAATAATTACCGAGTGCTCATAATGTATGAAACCCCACAGTCCAGTACTGGCGTGAAATCAGATGGGAGTGTGTAACATCCATTTCCCAAAACTATACAGAGTAGTTTCCCAAGGTAATACGCCAAATGAAATGGGTCAATGTTTACAAAGAGGCCAGGACGTACCTTTAAGCATATGATAGTCATCAAATAAGTACGATGTGAATCCGTATTTCAACTTTTATATATTAGTACTAGGCAACAATTTAAAACGATCTAAAGAGTGTAGAGAAGTCCATTACCATACACAGTCTTTCGATTGGAGAATACTATGTTTCTCATAGCATTAACAACCGCAAGTGTCCTTTTTGTAGGGAAATTGCGTCGACTGTTGTTGTTAGTTTCAGATTGGTCTGTTAAAAGTTCTCATGTTACTCATAAATATGTTATGACTCAATCAGTCAAGTCATAATACGATTCTTGATCTTACGGGTTAAGACTGTGTACTCCTATTAACCCTGTCTAAGTATTTGCATACATGTGTCAGCTCCTCGTTTCTTACATGGAATAAACTAAGCAAGGCTCCAGTCTATATTAGACTCTAACATCGACTGGGGTTATATATGTTGCGAATCTCCCAATCCTTTGTTCAATGAGTCTACAGGTAACTTCCGTCCCCTTTAACAAACAATAGTTGTCCGAAGCCAATAAGATTTCCATACCCAGTGCTGAACCTACCAAACAGTATGAAAGGTTAAGAACTAATCTGAAAATTGACATATACCTAGTATCTACCACTTCAGAGTTCATCGAGGAATATTGACTTTAGAGTAGACGAATATGACATGTATCACAAAGAGCGTTTGCCCAGTGTCTTAAATGAAGACTGTTTATTTAAAACTACATTGACTCTTGGAGCCGAATACACATGAATGCTATTATTTTGACGCGATTCGCTTGTAATAGGAATCGGCAATGCTATAAAGCGAGGAAAACACGAATCTGAAGAATATATGAACTTTTATAAAGGTTGTGTACATCAAGTTGTAGAGTGTTGATTTGTAAAAGCAGACAAATCAATGACTAAGTCGAGTGGACATCACTACATGAAGATTTTACTTCTTTGGGAGGTCCTAGATACTTCCTTTTGTGGTGCTGCCTCGATTAGTAACCCCCTTCATGCCATTCGCATCACTGACATAGACATAATATCCATGACTCCCCATCTCCAACACAATAAAACATATGTATATAATTTTCTCAGTTCGAATTGAAGCTCTTTTGTCGTTACAGATTATAAAGGACTCAAACATCCTGTTGCAACGGGTATCATTGCTAGACATCCGTATTCAATGCTAAAAGATCACCATGTCAGTTAACGCCACTTCCAAATTCGAGAATCTCAGGCAGAAACATGACTTTCTGTTCGTAATCTGTAAGTGTCCTTTACAATTGAGCGTTTACGTGTGCCAGGACTGAAATTATTAACTATGTTGAAAGATTATCGGGGCCACTGGTGCCCGTTCTGCATGGCATACCTGCGCGTTTTGCAAGACCTTAGCCCGACTATCACTGCGGCTGGCGGCTGCCCGGTGATTGTGTCTGCACAAGACGAGGAGCATCTTGCGGAAGTCCGATCTTCTAGTGGATATACCGGCGAGGCAATCAACGATCCGGAGAACACCCTGGCTAAGCGCTTGGCAGCCGACGGTATCATTAATGTCGCAATTACTGAGTGGCAAGGATATCCACATGGCCTAGCCCAGCCTGCAATTCTGGTAATTAAGAAAGATGGAAGCGTCGTGGAAACTTGGGCCATTGTTCCCTCCGAGGTATGATTACTTATGCCGTGTTACATATTCCCAGCTAGTTACTGATGCGAACTACGATAGATGAATTTAGGAGGGGCAAAGGACCGCCCTGACCTTCATCAGGTATGGGAAAACATTAATGCCAAACTCAACGATAAACAGCCATCGCATGCGCGTTTTAGCAATCAGAGAGAACTAGATGACCTTGCTAAAAAGCTCGGGGTCGAAACACAAGAATGAGCTTAAGCAGTCTATTGTACGCTGTTAACGGAAGGCTTTTGGCTACTACTTGTTGACATTGCCAAGCAAAATCGTGTCATGATATTTGGCTTGAGTTGTTCTCCGTGCCTTTCCATCGCATTTATCACAACGCCTTTACGGGAAGATAGATACATAGAATTGAATCGCGATGTTGCACCAGTGCCTCCTCATACGTTGCCACGAAGATACTCTATCAATGACCGCAAGCTTACCCCCTCCTGGAGGCGATTCAGTTCATAATTGTGCAATGCCACCACCCACGGCCACAAAGATTGTTTTAGTTAGATTATTCCTGACTAAACTGGCAGCAAGCCGGCCAGCCCCTCTGTTAATTACCACAGTGCCACCATCAACCTCTGGCGGCCGTGTTATGAGCTGTTTGTTAGAATTAGTGAAGAATCAGACAGTTCAATGCCCTCGAGGTTTGAGAAGTGAAATATTTAGTAGTATCTGGCATGTGGTAGAGATGGCGGCACACAAGTCAGGTAATTGAAGTTGTTCGCGATCATTTTTGAGATACTTATCATATTCTAGCGGCATACATGGTCATTCTCTCTTGGTTCTTAGCTTCTTTAGTATGTTGCCCTGCTGCGCCCGGAAGACATGTAGTGGTATCTAATTAGCACTAGCTAGCAACGCTCCCAGTCAATGATGCCGTCTCATTTCATCCCGCCTTGCTTGGGTACCTAGCATCAGCCTAGTGACCAGGCACACCTCAGTGAGGTATATGCTAGAGGGAGCGGCGCCCCCAGAATAAAAGATGACACATTTCTAAACTGAAAAGGGGTGGCGTGAGGGACAAATTGAAAAGTCTCGACTCTTTGAACATATCAATTGATGTTATATCATTGTTGCACATTGCTATAATAGTGGAAGCGGCAGCATATCGAAGGTGTACCAGTACTTTCCGCATATTTTTAATAGATATCCTAGGTGTAAAACAAGCTTGTATGCTTCAGAAAGGTATGGATGCAGTGACCTTATCGTTCATAATTACGAAGAGTCTGCATTGGCGTGAGAACTTGTAGGTGCATGACTTCGGGTTTATGGATTAAACACTTTAGCTGGCAGCAAACTCTCATGCCGTGCTGGCCAGTCACTCACTGTAAAATGACTTGTTGAGGCAGGGTTGGATGGAGTTACGCATTTGATGGATCTTTTGACACCTACCTAGGCTAATTTGAGATGTCATGGAAGCGCTAATCTGCAAAACTTCTTCAATCACTGACTCGATGGAGCCAACTTGGGTCCCTGATTGGCCAGGCTTTCAACTTAACTACAGCAGCAAGTGAGATTCGTAATGCGGCCCCTGGTCAAGGAAGTCTGGAGCTTTTGCCTATCTTGTTTGAAGATTTTACCTATTTCGGCGAAGGCCTCATATCATCTGCAACGTGCTCATACCAACAATTTGCGGATAAACAATTTACTCCACCAGATTACTTATGTCGATCCCGCCTTTTTCATCGGTTATGTAATTCCCATTTCGCTCTTAGGGATAAGGTTCTCTTGTTCATTGCTGTAATACGACTGAGATCATATGAGAGATAGCTCTCTTGACTATGACACCACGAAGAGGAGAGATTACTCATTCAAATTGCGCAAGGTTCACCAGAAGAACGGCGTGTGTTAGGAGCCGACGTATGTCATTGGGTCATGCAGGGGGCGGCCAGCCCATTAAAGTGTATGTTGAATGTCCTCAAGAAGAACTAAGTTTCCATTGTGTCTTCTTTTCAGCCAATAGCGGGGCCCCTGAGGTTGACGATAGAGCAGTCAAAGCAATTCATTTCCGGCCATTCTTCACAAAGTCAGCCAGGCAGCCCTGGAACGGCAACGAATGACGCCTTCTTATTGTCGTTGTCTTGCGACAGCGTGTCAGCAGATCAATAACACTTGGGCATTAGTGAGCCGGGTTCAATGAAGTAAGCAGGCGTCTGGGTGGCGTCGTTGAGCCACATCTCTCGGCCTACAACACAATGGGGTCAACAAGAGCGGATGGAAGCACCGATGAGCTTGTCTCGTGAAATAAACTGAGCTCTTAAAAATCAACTTCCTATGCACGTCCGAACTAAATTTTGCAGGCCTACCCAGCTTCCATTGTCCAAGAATACGTTTTGGGGGGCTCTGGTGTAGTATGGTTCATGACTGTGCAACTTGGACTGTGCACCGTGTTATATTTTTCTCAATTTTTAATTTTCCCTCGATCAGTCTAAAGACCCTTATTTAGCTCCCGGCTTAGCAATACTCTAGTCTAAACTGCAAAGACGAGAAGTGCCCGGGATCCCCGTACACCTATTGTCCTCAGGCCTTTGGGTAGTAGATGAGTCAGCGACTTCTGAACAGAACATCCCAGGTAGGTAGTAAGGGAAACAAATCCAAACTACTGCTACTATCAACATAAGTAAACATACTGGTACTCCAAGGCTACCGCCACCGACAACGTTAACATCGAATTTTGCGCCATGGACAGTGATCCTCACAAAGGTGACTCAAGTGTGTTTTGTTTGGGGTTGTTGCAGGCGCGAGAAGCTAACGTCGTAGACAGAAACAGGTTTCCAATTCATATCTATACAGAATCCAGAGGATACAAAAGACCGGGAAAAGAGGCGTGTAGCCAGGTCACATGCTGTGAAGCAGGCTCTACGTAGTAAACGGAGGCCTCAGGAGGGGACTCTGGGCAGTGGCATTGGTGCATCTGGCCAAATGCTGGTCCCATGGTCCATATTCGCCCCTGCATCTGCCTACGGCCCCTTCGAGAGCATTATGGGAGACTCTCCGCGACTGAGGGCCTTGCTTAGTCACAGTAAGTTATGCTTGACGGTGAATTCTTGTGATATGGGGCTCACAGAACTTCCGCAGCCGCTGCTCGACATGCTGCCGAGCCCGTCTTTAGCGTCGCAGATCCGGTTGTCTTCCAAGATTTCGGCTCCGTTTTCCGCACAGATCTTGATGACCCGGCCCTCCTGAGCGCCGTGAAGCTAACATTTGCGTTTGCGGTGACTGGTGGTAATGTAGACCAAGAGTGTCTCGACTACCAAGGTCAAGCTATGAGCACCATACGCGAGAGAATGAACTCGCCGGAAGCAGCGCTCTCGCTGCCAACTCTGGGCGCCATCTTGCTCCTTGCTGGAGTCGAAGTAAGAAATCTCCGAGCACTTGTTGTTTCGATTAGAAACCTAAAGCAATATCTCGTGCTGACTGATAGGTTTACTTATAGGCTCGTCTAGGCATGCGATGGCAAGTTCAGCTACATATGGGCGCTATCCGCCAGCTGCTCGAACTGGGTCAATCAAGAACCATTTATCTAACTGACGGAATCAAGCGGGCTATCTTTTGGTGAGATGCTCTCATACCCCCCGAGTATCTCCAGGTTGAGGGCCGAATGAGCTATGGCTTATAGCTGATTTCTTTTCGTCAAAACCGATAGGCAAGATCTAAACTCATCCATCATGACCGGATCCGACCGTATAATAGATCACACGACATTTGCTGAACTCCAGTGGAAACGAGATCCCTTTGCTGCGGACTTTTTCGTTTTGGCTCCCGGATTTGAGAAGAGAATTCACTTGTTTACAAACGATTATGTTGAAGTTTTGAAAGATATACACGCATTGCAATGCGTCCAGGATCTCCCCGGATATTCCTGCCAGAACCCTGTGGAGATGCTCCGTGTTGACAATCAGCAGGCTTCAATCGGGTCCAGACTCGTAGATCTACCAAAGCTCTCGCCATATATGGAGGCGTGCTATTTAGCCGCCTATCTCAGTGCCTGCATGCTTTGCTGCAAGGTTTGGCGCCACTCTGTAATGCCTGTATGTATAACAACTACATGATGAATTTGACCTGCAACGTTGATGTTCAATTCTTGCTCACATTGACCTACTCTCACTCTATTTGTACTGACATTAGTAACATAGTCTCATGTTTCGTTGCATTTGCTTCGCAAGTTACAGGAGTCCAATGGTGACCCGTTTTGGGACGGCCAGATCGACCTGCTTATCTGGATGTTACACATGGGCGGTTCCTTTTCACCCAAAGGATCAGTTCATGATGACTATAAGGCTCTTCTGCAAGAGAACCATGGCTCTCGATTTACAGGAAAGTATAGCTCTTTGGAGGAACTTGTGGCAATCATGAGCCAGTTTATTTGGTCGGAAAAAGCCTATCGTGCTCAGGTGGAGGAGTTTTGGGAAGAGATTCACCCTAGCATCGATGCTACTCAATGACACCCCACTGCAATGACGAACTATGCAGTTTCAGTTTTAGATTCCAGGGCGGGAAGCACTATAATGATGGTGTAGTCCACTAACGTGCGAGTTGGTGCGACGGATGGCCACGGCATGTTCGAGAATATTTAGGAAGCTCAATTATCAATCGACAGCTGTAGCGATAGGTAAATCAACGATATTACGAGTGATGTGATCCACGATCAGTGGCTGCTTGTTGATTTGTAAGTTTGGTTGCTTAAGTAAACCGGTTAATCGACTGACCAATGGCAGCCCAACTTCACTCTGAGGTTAACGCCATCGCCTTTTTGGGAAGTATCTCGATTATTGAATGGGCAAAACCTTCAAGGAGTTGTAAAATTTAGCCACCTTCAATGATCTGTCCTGCCACCCAAAGAGTAAGTATATAAGTAGATCAAAGGGATGGCACAAATCTCCTCATCAACAAGCTGCTTTTGGCTATTAAAGCTATATCGTGAGACAGGCTCATCTTACTTTCTGTAACATCTTTCATTACAACTATCCACGTTTGCACGGGTGAGCAAACGAACGCATTTCGTACAATGGCTCAATCACGCCTATGGAAGCCTTTGAAAATTGCCGGAGTCGAGGTCAAACATCGGATTGGCATGCCGGCCTTGTCTCGCTTTCGAGGCACTGACGACCATATCGCGACGCCAATGATGAAGGAATACTATAGTCAACGGTCTCGGGTACCGGGAACTCTAATTATAACGGAGGCTGGCCTTATTTCGCATGGTAGTGGCGGCTATCCCAACGCACCAGGCATCTGGCGTGAGGATCAGGTGGTAGCTTGGAGGGCCATCACTGACGAAGTGCATCGCAACGGGAGCTTCATCATCTGTCAACTCTTTCACATCGGCCGAGCCGCCAATCCAGAGGTTGCCAAAAAAGAAGGCATAGAGATTGTATCTGCGAGCGCGATCCCTCATGAGGAGGGAGCTCCTGTACCAAGGGCTCTCGCTATCGACGAGATCGAAGAGATTGTGCGTGACTTTGCGACAGCAGCGAAGAACGCCATTCGTGCTGGTTTCGACGGTGTTGAGCTTCACGCTGGAAACGGCTACCTTCTCGATAGCTTTACTCAAGACGTGAGCAATATCCGTACAGATAGGTACGGCGGCAGCATTGAGAACCGATCCCGCTTTGCCTACGAAGTCATGAAAGCTGTCGGCGACGCCATCGGGAGCGAACGTCTCGGAATTCGCCTGAGTCCCTGGAGCACGTTCCAGGGCATGCGCATGAAAGACCCGGTACCTCAATTCTCAGACTTGATCAACAAAGCTAAGGAGTTGGGTCTGGGTTATATTCACCTGATAGAACCCCGAGTTGTCAACAACTTTGACCAGGAACACCCTATTGACGACAACCTTGACTTTGCATTTAATCTCTGGGATAAACCAATCCTTCTAGCCGGAGGGTACAGGCCAGACAACGTTCTGAAAGCGATCGATGAGGTATACTCTGGGAGAGATATTGTGGTGATGTTTGGCAGGCACTTTGTGGCAAATCCAGATCTTGTTTTCCGAATCAAGAATGAGTTGCCGCTGAATCAATATGAACGAAGCACGTTCTATACCCCTAAGAATCCAACCGGTTATCTCGATTACCCGTTTAGCAATGAATTTTTAGCGAGCGCAGAAGCTAAAAACTAGGTCTCATAAAAGTTGATTTATAGATAAAAAAGCAAATAGAATAAAATAGACGTTTTCACTGTTTTGTTACAAGACTTTGAATGATAATATGTAAGAGAAGATATAAACCGTAACAAACCAAAGGAGTTTCTTTGTGCAAATCGCTGGCTCGAATGCCATGAATTACTACTCCGTAATGTTTTCGGAAACGTCAGCCTAACGGGCAGATGCCGGCCGGCTTACCAGCGGGCATTATGGCGGCGTTAGACGCACCTACAACGCGCTCAGCTTGAACACAATAGTCGAACCCCGGCAAAACCCGCTCAAATCTACTTACTTGGAGAGACTGAACCAAAATTGCCCATAATCCCACTTAAATACGACTGCGATAACCATCTATGCCTCAGTTTCTCAGACTTTGGCTCATAGTCATTACTAGTCAGCCACTTCGCATCATGGACGCTATGAGTGACGGCAGCAGGCCGCATATGGAAAGCATTCGGTCCAAGGAAAACATGATCTCTTTCGGCCAATTGCCGCTCCTGCACTGAAAATTCAATGGGTGCTGAGCCCCTTCGAGCACTCTCTGACTTGGCATTTGTGATCAGGAGTTATTTCTAAAGCGGCTGATGTTGATTCTCTCAGCACCTAGGGCCTCCACAGGAGAAGAGAGCAATTACGGCACTGCTTATCGGATCCTCCCGAGCGCCAGCCACTCGATGTTAGCCCGTCGGCCCGTTAGCTTGTCCGCATGAACTTCATACAGTTTACGGGTTTTTGGCTGATATCAGCCACATGCTGGACATAATGCCGACTAAGGGAGTCATACGACGAATGGCTGATATCAACGACACGTTCGAAATAATGCAGGCTGAGAGAGCCATGATGAAAAATGGCTGATAAAGCCATTTGCGAGTACAAAGACACTTTCTGCGGCGTATGTGGCCCTCATCAGCCATCAATACACACTCAGCCAACGGATGCGAGTAGCATCGTTTAGTTGGGCAGTCTTTGCTCTTGGCTTTCGTCTCATTAATACCAGCGTTTCCTGCTATCTCTACTTGGACTTTTTCCTTCTCTCTCTTTACGAAATAAAGAGAAGTCCTCCTCGCTGAGCTGCGTTTACCCGAGCTTAGCAGGCAATACATCCTTAATCTACATGGCGTCTCTTGATTCAAAGGGCGACGTCGCCTCAGAGCAAAGACATGCTTCATTCGCAGCGGCAAGTACCATCGACGAGAAAGACTCTAGTGACCGAGGAATCAGCGATAAAGAGATGGGCTCGAGCGTGGAAACTCCGGCCTCGCAAGACGCCGAGATTAATAGCTCTAAATATCCCACCGGTTCTCGTCTCGTCGCCATCATCACTGCACTTGCGCTCGCCATCTTTCTTGTCTCTCTCGACCTGACAATCGTCGCGACCGCAATTCCCAAAATCACTGACCAGTTCAACGGGCTCTCGGATATTGCCTGGTACAGCTCCGCCTTCTTCATGACTATGGGCGGCTTTCAGAGCGCCTGGGGCAAAATCTATAAATACTTTCCACTGAAGACCAGCTACCTCATCGCCATCTTCATTTTTGAGCTTGGATCTTTGATCTGTGCTGTTGCGCCTAGCAGCACTGCTCTCATCGTCGGGCGTGCGTTTGCGGGCGTGGGAGCTGCAGGCATTGGCTCCGGTTCGTATACCATCATCGGCTTCTCTGCGTCGCCAAAGAGCCGGCCGATGTTCACTGGGATCGTGGGAACGAGCTACGGCGTTGCAGCAGCTGTTGGGCCCCTGATCGGAGGCGCATTCTCAGATAAAGTATCATGGCGCTGGTGCTTCTACATCAACCTGCCCATTGGAGCAATATCCGCTTTCATTATCCTGGTCTTCTTCAATGCCCCCAGCACTGCAAAGCCACAGGCGGCAACCCTGCGCGAGAAGCTCCTTCATATGGATCCCATAGGTGCTGCTCTGGTAATCGCCTTCGTGGTATGCTATCTCCTCGCTGTACAGGACGGTGGTACGAAGTTTCCCTGGGACTCTGCACACGAGATAGGCCTCTTGGTTGGCAGTGCGGTAATCGTGGGCTCATTTATACTATGGGAATGGTTCCAGAAAGACACAGCTATGTTTTCGTTCCGCCTTGCGAGGCAGAGAGTTTACTTCGTCGAGTCGGTCTTTTCATTCTTCTACTCTGGCGCGTACTACTTGGTTCTGTATTACCTACCAATATACTTCCAGAGCATCGACAACGCGAGTGCCCAGTCAAGTGGAGTTAGAAACCTGCCTCTCATTGTCGCCGTTGTCATCTCCATGCTTTGCAGCGGTGCTTACATCTCTGCCACTGGTATTGCGGCGCCGATTATTGTTGCCGGGACTGCCCTGTCGACGATATGCACAGGTTTGCTTTACACTCTGGATATTGGTACCTCTGAGGGCAAATGGATCGGCTACCAGATCATCGGCGGTGTTGGCTGGGGTATCGCGTCCCAGATCCCCATTGTCACGGTACAAGCTACAGCCCCGGCCATAGATCTCGCAGAAGTGACAGCCATGCTGCTGTTCCTCCAGACACTTGGCGGTGCAGGGATGGTTTCTGCTGCCCAAGCTGGTTTTGTTAACGTTATGATCAACAATCTTCCCAAGACAGCACCGGGAGTCAATCCGGCCCTCGTGGTGAGCACCGGCGCGACGGATTTGCGAAAAGTGTTTTCGGAGGACCAAATTCCTGGTATTTTGACAGCATACATGCAGGGCCTCAAAGCTGCGTTTGCGATTGGCATTGCGTCGTCAGGGATTGCTTTTATTACTATTGTATTGTTCCAGCGATGGAACAAGTTGAATGTAGCGGCTATTGCTGGTGGAGGTGCAGCTTGAGAGGATCAACAGCTATGGTCCAACAGTAACGTATAATAACAACTCCTTGTAACTTGCTGAAATGTGCCTAACATTGATCGCCTAAGATTAGCTGGCTATATTATTGATAGCTAGTTATAATAATTGCGATTATGAGTATTGTGCCCTGTTGGCTTATCAGCCGTGACGGGATAATTAAAGACCGTATAGCTCCTCAACTACTCCAGACAGGGTTTATTTTATACAGGAGCAATACAACTTAACGTCAGCCACTTTTACCCTGACCTATTTAATGGTTGTTTATAGCCCTAAAATGTTTCAATCTTCCTCTTTAATGCCTCTCATTATATATCACTTAACATCCACATCATTATGACAACGGCCCTGATCTTTGGTTCCACTGGCGCAGTGGGCTCCCAAATTCTCGCTACCCTCCTCTCCTCCACGACTTGCACGTCCATCACAACTATCTCCCGTCGCGCTCCGCCAACACAAGACTCCAAACTTCAATCCATCATCGAAACCGACACCGCCAAATGGGGTCCTTTAATCGCCACGCTGCCTTTGGTCCCCTCAGTGGTCTTCAACGCCGTCGGCACCACGATCGGCAGCGCAGGCTCTGTCGCCGCGCAATGGGCAATCGACCACGATTTATGTGTAGAAAATGCAAAAGCAGCAAAAGCAGTAGGTGTTAAGACATATGTCTACTGTTCGAGCGCAGGGACAAGCGGGGCGCTGAGCCCATTTGCCCTGACACCTTATGCCAAAATGAAGAGGGGTGTTGAGAAACATATCAAGGAATTAGACTTTGAGAATGCCATAATCTTGAGACCAGGAATGATTCTAGGAAGAGAAAACCCAAAGAATAAGTGGCTGGAGGATATCTTTCATGGGATGAAGAAGCTTGGACAGGGATTCCAGGACAAGTGGGGTATGAGCAACTTTATCTTGTCTTTGTGCATTTGGCATTCTGAACTGGGAGGACCAAGACTGATGAGTTTCTGTAGCGCAAGATCAAACGATGATCGGGAGAGCCGCGGTGGCTGCTGTGAGAATAGTGGAAGAGGGGAAAGCTCCTGCGAAGTTTTGGGTGTTAGAACAATCGGATATTGTAAGGCTGGGTAGAGACGAGTGGAAAGAGTGAGGTGAATGTCATTCTTGAATTGGCTTTGTCAAAAGTGATAATTGCGTTATTTGACGTAAACAGGCGCTGGTCTTGATTCAGATCATGGGCAGAATGGAGGTCTTGCTCTCGGTGTGTAATTGGGAGATTTCCTAAAACTCTGCACCAGAGTGAGATCGTGTTGCGTTCAGATTTGCTTTTCTCTACAAAATCGACACTCAATTCCAGGTCCTTCTGCAAGTCAACTTTTCAAGTCAACTAGATCTAAGTTGAGTTCCTCTCCCCTAACACTCCGCCACCACTCACTCTGCCTGACAAGCTCACCATCTTCCCCGCCAAGCAGACACCAATACTTCTTTAGAAACCACGCCTTGGCCTCCCAACTGCGCGCATCCCACGCCGTTTCCGCAGCCGCATGCCCCGTCACATTATCCGTATCATTCCTTGCCTTACCCACGCCACCCCAACATATCAAACCAGTCAGTGTATCGTTCAAAAATTCGTCTTCGTCGATTTCTTTCTGATGCATAATAAGATTCCTCCGCAATGTCGGGAAGGGCAGAATGTCAATATAGGGATGATGCTTTACCAAGATCTGCTCCGCACTTGGTCTCAAGTCCGGCTTCAAGGTCTTGTACATTTGTTGGACCATGCCAATTGTCCGATTCCGTGTGGCGTCATCAGCAAATTCTAAGCTCGGCCGGTAGAAAGGCGAGAGCGAGTCATCCGCACAGAAAGTCTCCTCCCCAATACCCAAATACTTCACGAGTGTGTACAGCGCCGCAGCGATGCATACTCCCTCAATGTGGATACTGCTGCTGGTGCATGAATCTGTGGCCATTCCATCAGCGCCGAAGCTGATAATATGCGTGTCGCTGTGGGAAGAAGGGTCTCTTGAACATAGTTGTACGTGTGGTGTTAAGCAGCCGCATTCAATTGTTGTAGTCCAATATGGGCTAAACGTTTGCCTAGTTTTGTCACGTATGAGGAATGAAGAGCTGACATGCGTGCATGAGTCCCATGTTCGTGAAGGAGGATTGAAATGCGTAGTATTGGACGGTGAAGTCCGGAGTTGCCATTCTCCAGGTGTCAAAGAGGGTGGACTGGAGATTGAGTGGATGTTTCCGATACCAAAAGGTGAGGGATTGTCGTTTGGCTGTGAGATGGTGGGTTGGGATTGTTTTGGAACGTCGAAAGAGCTAAATGCTGAGTGAGATTCCCCCGTACTTTGGGATAATGAAGTGCTTTCAGGCTGTGAATTGAGTAGTGGGCGCTCTGTCGAGGATCCTCGATGGGATGCAGATGACGTCGAAATACCATGATCTATTGAGCTGCTGTTGTCGCTGTGCACCGCCACTTCGGATGAACTTGTTTGCGAACATGGTCTCTCATTGTCATAGTTTTGCCCAGCAGATGCGGCGATTGCCTTGAGAGTCTCCAGTCGCTGACGTTGTTTTTCTCCTGGATTATTACACATCATTTCATTCGTTAGTTACCCTTGTGATTATCATTCATGGATTCACAATAATGGTACATTTAGCACGAAAGAGAGGCACTCACGATACTTCTTTTGGGCTTGGACATTCTGTTGACGTCTCTTCTCCATATCACGGCGAACGGGCTTCGTTTTGCGCTTCAATGAGCTCACAGCCTGTTGCAGTGCCTCTGGGCTCTCTGACGGCATGGTGCTTATGCAAAGGATGACAAGGGTGTTTTTTGAGAGATTAGAACGCTATAGCTTAAAACGGACGTATCAACTGTGTCTCAATCTCGGTATTCTCCTTGTCTAGCAAGACTGGCTACAAGAACCCAGGCTCCGTCGCGGTGTGGCAGGCAAAGATGAGCATACGACAAAATGTTAGTCGACGAGAATGCGATGCGGATGGCTTCGGGGAAAATGGCTGACGTGAGCCACCGCATCAATTTCACGTGACGTCTCCCTGTATCTACAAGATATGCACCTTTGATGATGGGAATATACCGTGGGATTTATGTAACTGATGTCGCAAATCTGTCGACAAATTAGGCGAAACTTCCTTTCATAGGTATGGCATAGGTGAGCTATAATGTTAAGCCTTTCCTCTCACAGTCGTGAAATTGCAATGCTCGTTGTGGCCACTACATTGGATATTAGATAAATATAAAGCTCTATGGCCGTCTCCCTCATAGCGGGTGGAAATACTGCAGTAGCATGAACCAGCATTCTAAAACGGGGGAATCATCGTTTTCAGGGTAGTGAAACTGACAACCGTAGTTTTTAATACTACTTACTGATTTGAGTATATTCGAAGCACAGAAGTTAGCCGGAACGAACGACCATAAGTGTTGGCTGCAGGGTATCCCTGACCAATCCATTTCTGAGTATCTCGTAGATTTTATGTACGTAGAAGACGTCTTGCCCCAATTTAGTGATTAATAACTAAGACCTTTTATTAACACAATATTTCAATTTGAATCCAACTGGCGATGAAAGATTATCCAGCATGAGCAGCTCATATATAATTTAGAAAGTTTTTCGATACAGTGGTGCAACTAAAAGTTAACATAATATTCACAGAATTTTTCAACGAAAGTCATATAGAATGCGTCCTTTTGATATATACATCTGCATCATATGTACGTCTCCAAAATATATACATCTTCATCATATATACACCTCCAAAACAAATGCATCTCCAAAATATATACATGTCCAAAATATATACATGTCCTGAAAAGAAACATCTCCTTAATGTATGGTATACATTGGGCCTATACAAATTGTTTGCCCTACGACTACCACCTCCTCAAGATAGTATGATACTGCTCGATTAGAAAACACAGCCAAGCAGACGGTTGGCAATGTCCGAGGAGTAGGAAGGAGTAGCACCAGGTCCGCTCAAGTCTCCGTTGGAGGGGATGCTACCAGAGTTGTAAAGACGAGCAGCCTGGTAGACTTGCTGGGCTCCGGTAGTCCTCAGACTGGCCAGAAGCTGCTGCAGACCAGAACCAGATGCAGTGCCTCCAGTGCCATCCTGGATCATGCCTTGGATTTGGCTTTGGGGGCAGGGGTTGATGCCGTTGTTCGGGCTGATCCAGCAGGTGTGTGTGCCGTTGGCGTCCTGCATCAAACCAGGGTTGGCCCAGAATCCTTGAGTAGTGGGAACACGCACACATCCCTTGCTCTCCTGCATGATCGTTGCCAAGACATAGCGCGAATCGACGCCGGTTGAGGATGAGATGCTGAGGATAGCGGACTGGATTTGCGAAGTCTCAGTAGGAGAGTTGTTTGCAACGCCCCAGCCGTTGTTCTGGCACGCGCCGTTAATGGCGTTGAGGTTGGCATTCCACAAGTTGTCGAAGCTGGCCCAGGCACTCTGGGCAGGCCAGCCGGCACCGGTTGAGCCATCACCGCTGTAGGATACCTTGGAGGTACAGGTGATGCCGCCGCCGCCGCCGGTGGGAGGGGGAGGGGGAGGAGGGGGAGGAGTGCTACCGCCGCTTCCAGCAGTGCCGCAGACACCGTTGTTGCAAGTCAAGTCATCAGAGCAGTCGTTCTCAGTGCTGCATGAAGCACCAGCGCAGTGGCCTGCCCATGAGCAGGTGCCGGTGCTGCCACCACCACCGCTGCTGCCACAGAAATCGGGGCCGGTACCGCAGAAACCAAACTGTGAGCAGCAGAAACCACTCGCACAAACAAAGCCAGTAGAACCACCGCAAGATCCGTCAGGGGAGGTCTGTCGAGTGAACAAGTTGCTGTGGGGCATAGCCATGGCGGTGGAAGCCAGGCAAAGGGCCAGGACTGTGGTGAGTGATTGATGCATTGTCAGATATAGTTATTGAAGTTTGACTTGGATAATTGTCAGTTGGCGAAGAGCCTTGAAAGTCTGTGGCTGCTGATGAGCTTGATGGGAAAGATCTTCATTGTTTCAGCAGATATGTCTTCAGTCTTATATAGATCATTCGAACCCAGCTAGTCAAGCCTACCAAGTTATTCTGAGATGCCATTGCCATTTTGAGTAGGTGTGATTCTGAGATGCCATTACCAGTCTGAGTAGGTGTGATGTTAAGGTGCCCGCGCTCGCAATTGTTACATGTCTCACTTGTTATTATTGGGATTTAACCCCTGTCGTTAAGTCTCATTAACTTGGAATTAAGGTCTGTGAACCCCATGCTATCCGTGTCAAGATTACCGATATAGCGTGATCCTACGTTCCAGGAAGTCAGAATGCGCGTAGACATATTCCACTTGAAAAGGTGAAACACCAGTATGCTCTTGAGTCTTCAGCTAGCTGTCTGAAGGCGGCTATGCATCAAATCATAGGTTCGTTGCAAGGAGCTAGTCTAGCAAGGGGGGAATGGCCCCAGACTGTTAATTTCGGAGACTGCAGAATTGAGTCGGTATCATTCTTGGTAAGGCTCTTGGTAGTTGCCAACTCGATCAAGCTACCTATCCTGCATAATTTAGCACACTTGAAGAGGGTCCTTTGGCTTCAATCAGTTTTGGTAGAGTGCGGCGCATTTGGTAAGGGCGTACTGCTTTAGGGCGTAATGCTTTATTCTGCAGAATAAGTAACGTTACGAAATGTCAGATATGTCAGATATGTCAGATATGGATTTGTTTTAAAGAATGGTTTCCTCAGTTACTTCTCCATAAGATGTCTTCTATATCTTCCTATTTTGGTATCTTACAACGTCTTGATAAAAGGGTAGGTGGTTGACATCGATTAGTTGAAGTTGACACTGATTAGTTTGAATGGGCATCTGTGTAAGCTTACCCCTTGCATAACTGACAAAATATTGGCCTAACTCCTACCTAATTGAGCAAGAGTATAGTCCTATTTTAAATGAGCGTTTCAAAAAAATTTCGCCTTGCTCATATGCAAGCACTTAATCAAGTAAGGCACAAAATCTTAGCGCTGACTAGGAGATAATCCGTTTTACATCTAACGGGTTTTGTCCCATCCTGGAAGGCTGTAGTCTGAATGGTCAACTAGTGGGCGGGGCAGAGAGAGCGGCCCTGCGTAAGCTCCAATAGAGCTCAGAGCTTTATCAAATATTCCTGAAGTGACAGTGGTACGGTAGGCAGGGGTAGGACGATTACGGCGTTAGCAACAACCGGCTTGACACTGAAAGAGGTTGAAGGGGTTAGAGGGGAGATGAAAGGAGAAGAGCTCTTTTTACGAAGGCGAGTGGGATAGATGAGGCGCATATGCAGCAATTTCCCGGCTGGCATTCCCCAGAGTGTTCACAGCGGTGCAGCATTTATGGGATCAGCCGCATGGTATCTATTTCCCGATATGATTGTCGAGGCCAGGGATGCAAGGACATCGTGCTAGGCGACATGCTGATCGAGGTGGGCCGCATTCTCACGACCGGGTTCGGGTCAACCGCCGATTTCGAGGCCATAGTCAGACGGTCGCTCCGCCTTACCGAAGCCACGGCGCTACAGGGATCCAATGGCAGTGAGAAAAATATCCGATTTGGGCAGCTCAAGAATTTCGGCGAATCGACTCATGCTGCTTATCCGTGGATGCCTAGCCAAGGAACGGCTAACAATGCGCAATAAACGTAGCAGTGTGTGTCGCTACTAGGCGGATTGGCCGCTCGACAAACATGGCCAAGTATCTTGGCAATGCGGCTTTTGCATTTCAGTGATGCTAGTGTTGAAGAACAGATACTCCAGAGAAGCCTTGGCGTTGCCACACGTGGATGCGGCGAGTGTTTAGCCACGGCTGATATTCCTCAATCTCTTTTCAGAATCACATTGAACGTGTGGTTTGACAAGCTTCGAAGGCTTCTTGAGGGGCCTATCCAAATCTTAGTTGCGAGTCGACTGTTTGCGAAAGGCAAAATTAGATGTTGTCCCGTAGAAAGGGACAGGAAATTTAAATTGTATCAATATCATTGCACATGGAGTAAGAGATCATTGCCTGCCAGCTCTGAGCAGTTGGTTCAAGAGGCTCACAGGGTTGAATGAAGACTCTTTGATCGTTGATTCTAGCTTTTCTTTGGTCATGCTGGGTCTGGGCTGGTTTTCAAGAAGGCTCAGAAATATGGTATCAATATGATGAGAGATTGCAAAGAGGTTCGTTCAATCGAGTTTACAGATATAATATCTCCCCTCTAGGGTATCAAAGTGAGTTCTCGCGGAGTGTGATTTCATTACATAACCTCATTGGTGGCTTTCAGACCTTGGGTATAATTGGACCATTTGATTCGAGTTTAAGATCTGCAAGCAATTCTATGTACGTCATCAGTCAGAAGCTGGCTCATCTCAACTAATGTCATTAAACCTCGATCCCCAGTAACTTGTACACAGTTCTGCAAGGGAGTCAAGTTACGGCATTCTCTTGTATTGCTCACATTGAGATGGGAGACAAAGGCTTGGCCATGGCATGCGTAGAGAGACGATGGCCTTGCCTGTAGGCGACTCTATCCACTATCTATGCAACTTTTTCTGAGATACTCACACTAAATCCGATATCTTGCCCCCCCATGATGTCCCTATCAATGAACGCACAATACTTTTGGAAATATGAACAAGTACGGCATCTCCTAATTGACTCCGTCACGCGAATTCAAAATGCGCAAACCAAGGAGCAGCAAAAGGAATATTTTCAATCATGATATCTAGGATGGCACGTCTGCTAATTCTATCGGAGAGACATCGCTCTATTTGTGCTTCACATAATGCTGAGCTTCTTACACTAATAGTCATGGTGGGAATTGCGACCCACAGCTCTTTTCCCAGAAAGACTTTAGACAACGAGATTAACTTTATTGATAACTGATACAAGCTGCTGCATAAATCACATCGTCTAGTCCTGCTTCCGAGTATCGAAACAGTATCGATCGGCGGCTTTGATCAGCGGTAGTGGAGTGATTAGCGGTAGTGATCAGCGATATTGATCAGCAGTGTCGATCAGCGGTATCGATCAGCGACCAGGTTAACCACAGGGTTGTGGTTCTCGGGTAAAGCCGATCGAGTTCGCGCTCGGCCCAGTAACCCTGGTTACTAGCCCCGCGTATCCGCCTCTCCCTGCGTCCACAGAGAAATACGAGATGGGCCCATCACGGCGGCAGCAATTGGCGTATGTAGAGGCAGCCTTAAAAGAACATAATGCCCAGTAAAAGGGTATTGTTCCATCACATAATCAGGACCCGTCTCGGTGATTACCAATCGAATAATGACGCCCGAGTATAGTGCGCCTCAATGCCAACAAGATAGTTCTAAAGAAACTTCGCCATTTAAGACTAGTTATGATAGCCTAGAAAAACATACCCAGTCTATACGTTGATCATGGGCAAATTCTTCTATTCTTATAAGAATATTTACATCGTTTTGGATATAAATGGGAGATATAGCCAACATGAAAGCTATTACTCTCTCAGACAGGAAAATGCATAGTGTGGTGCTGTAAACATGGTGTTCAAGTAAGTTTCTCTAATGTTTGGCGTAATGCGAGGCTCAGTGATACTAGTAACAGTCATCTAAGGAACTGATAAACTGGCCTTTAATGAAGCCCCATTCATCTTCAACGTTGGGCCACGATCCCATAACTGCATCCTGATATCCGTTATCTGCATTTACTGGGTCATCAAATAGCAAGTCACTGTCCTCATCATCAAGGATCGACATCTGATAGCTATCCCAGGCCGAGAAAGATATGCTCTCGGAAGCAACATCTCCATCCTCCTGGTCCATGTTGATGACAGAGTCCGCGCTTAGTAGAGCCAAGGTCATCAGGTGGTTCAAGATATGCGATTTCCACTCCGTGGTTGGGTTATCTACTGTTCTCAGGCATAAGGGGCATGTATCGGGCATATAGGAAGTTGGTCGGGAACTGTTTCGGATAAGGAGGGGAATTTGGGATTTGGTAACCGTGTCTCGGTGTACAGTGCAAAGGTGTTGCTCGAAGTCGGCTGGATGATAAAATACCAATGTAGAGCCGCCGTGGCAAGGAGCACGGCAATACCAGCGTAGATCATGCGTCTGCATGTGGCTTTTCCAGACTGAGTAGTCTCCAAACATCTCCAGGGGCCGCGAACAAGCCGCATGTAGGCAGACTAATGGCTCGATATCTTGGAGAACATGACGGCTGGAATAAAGACGCCAAGTCAGCCACGGATCGAGAAATGTCTAGTTGAAGATCTATATTACCGCCATCTTAAAGCAGACATGGGTTGTAGCGTCCGATGACAGTAGCGGCACGTGAAGCCGCCGGTCTCGGACGTCTTTGGCTGGGACGGAATGAGCTCCCAAGGATCTAGAGCTTTGACAGGGTTAGAGACAATGGAGGGTGTGACTCTCGAGAGTTTGCGTGTGTTGAATCCGGCAGATATAACAGTAGCGGCACTGGTCGGTGCCCTGTATGCGGCTAGCTCTGCTGGCTCTGGCTCTTCTCCCTTCTTGGTTTCTGAGCCAGTGTTAGCATGAGCTCGCCTTTCGGGGCTTCGTCTGGTCAGCAGCTGCATGAGGCGTCCGCGGCGCAGAATCATAGCTGCCGCTAGCCTAGAAGTGATTTCTGGATCAGCGTCCGGGAATTTATAATTTACCATAATGTTGGCCACCTGCCAGAAGCTTTCGTCTTTCTCGTGGTGGGGGGCAAGGTAACGAATTTCCGGAACGGTGGCACGCAGCAGCGTCGAGAAGTCATACAGCCTCTTCATGTATAGCTTCATGGCCTTTAGGGGGTTGATGTAGCCCGTCTGTGTCACAAAGGTATTGAAAGATTCGAACGTAGACTCCGAGAACCCATCGCTATATCCTGAATGACTGCCCCCCTTGGACTTTTCCGAGACTCGAGACGTCCGAGATTGGACCGAGGCCTCGCTTGCTGTGTTGTAATAGTTGATCGTTACTAAGCCATCTCAATGCAAAATACAGGTATTTAGAGTCCGCACCTTGTCTAATGTGTTTAGCGATCAAGAGAAGCAAATCTGTCAATTTCCTTTTCGTCATGGCATCTGTGCTCAGAAGGGTGTCCAGCGATAGGATTCTCCTAAGATCAGGAGACGGCCAATTTCGGTCAACTGATAGCGAGGCAGACCACCTCTCAAAGTTGACAAACAGACGGGCAACATCGCTTTCGGTGCCAGGGTAAGGTTCTTTGAGGTACTTCTGAAAGGCCTTCCGGCATTCACTCGTGGCATTAGCAATACTTCCCATTTCAGAGGCAGTATGGAGCAGGCGCCGTTTTTCCGAAACAGAGGGTATAAGACGTTCCATATGTTCTAGTCCATACGGTACTTATAGCATGGTATAGCCGTGTCGCGATGGATGATGCTGAAATTGTGAGCATGGGCTGCCCCGCACATTACTGTCCGAATGATTGCTTCGCGATTCGCCGACAACGCCGATCCGACACGTGATGAGTTGGGTAGCAAGAGCTGACAGGCATGAGTTGTTAACCTAGCAATGCATCTAATATGCTTATGACCACAGAACCTGGAGATGGCGCTGAAACCAGAAGATGCACAGCTGGTATATTTGCTGCTTGGTGTCCTGGAGTTTTTCGGCTCAGACCTCCCCGTCTCCAAACAGGCGGCTGAGTCAGAAGCGAAGGCGCGATGGCCGAGGCCGACTGATTCGAGAGAAGAGATCGAGCGTATACGCAACTTCTTTGACGACTTTTGTGTTGAGATAGGGTTGATAGAACTGGGCCTGAAGTCTTATTACGCCACGAATCCGTCGGGTTCCTCAGTCGAGCTAAGCAGTACGGCCGAACGAATGTTGGAGTTTCTTGAATCTTTGCTCAGAACGGACCTCGTACCCTCTGCTGACCTGAATGCGGATCTGCAAAAGAAGTCTTCGGAGCGCTTCTACAAGATCAAGAGGCTTCGCCAGCTAGTGGTCTCAGCGAATCGACTTGGCCGTACCTTTGCTGAAATCGACGGGCTGTATTGTGGTGGGTCTGTTCAGTTCAGCATCGAGCAGAGAGATGCCAAGCGATCACTAGAAGTCCTCCAGAGATGCAGATCGGTCATCTGTGACTCCTTTCAAGGTACCAACAGGCCGATAAAGTCGAATGAGAAGGACCAATCAGCCGATCATACTGGTAGTGGGAGTCACGAGCGCTTTTGGGAACGCGAAACACAAATTCGTTTCATCGAACTCAAGGCCTATTCACGGCTTGTCAGCCGCTCTTCTGCACAAGTTTCAGTTGAGATGCACCCGCCTCAAGCCATGATATGTGTCTGTCAAGAGCCCAACTCGTCGAGCACTAATACGCTAGCCTTTCGGCGGCCGTGCAGCGAAGGGAATGTGCACTGGCTGCTTTACGATATTTCTCTATCGGAACAGACTCCTAAGACTGTCAGGTTCTCAGCCCCAGCAGTTTTACCAGTTTTCGACACAATAAACCAGATTATAGAGATGGAGGAAAATATATGGAGCTATACAACGTTAGATTCTCTGTCTTTTAAATCCGGATCAGACCAATTTACTCTGGCTAAACGACCCTCACGCAAAGTCGAATCTTATGCGTCATTACGTTCGCTTTTAGAAGACCAAAAGCTATCCTCAAGGGAGAGGATCTTACTAGCAGCACCATTAGCTGAGTTCATTTTGCAATCAGGCACCTTCTGGCTTGAATCTCGTCGCCTGAGGTTCATTGACTGCTTCTTTCTCCCAATTGTTGTCAGCGAGCAGAGCCATACTAAGGTAGACATAAGCCGACCATTCTTTGCGATCTCTCCTACTGAATCATCCGCATACCTAGATGACAACGGCTGGAAGGACTTTTTCCACACCCACCCTTTCATCTTGGATCTCGGTGTGCTACTCCTGGAACTCGAGCATAATGTCGTAATAGACACCATGAGCAGCGGCGGCCGGTCAGGAAACATATATGATGACTACGCAACCGCATGGGAAATGATAGAGAGCCCAGTCTTTAAACGAAAAGTAGCCAAGAGCCACCAATCTGCCATTGCGGCATGCCTCCGGTGCGATTTTCTCCCGGTCGATACTCACCCTTACGACGAGGAGTTTGGACACCTGATCCATGACTACATTCTGCAGCCCTTAAACCTTCAGGAGTACCTCGATATCATCGAGAAACCTATTGAAGAGCTGGGCGAAAGCGATTCCGAAACTGCCACCACTGAAGAGAGAATTTTTGGTCAAGAAGTCGCGCCCCGAGGTAGGGAACCTCAAGATCGGTGGAGACAGCTGGGGGCTGTGTTGAACGAGAGACTTCAGCTGTTAGACGAACCGGATGACGAGGTTCGGAATACGGCGTAAGCATGCTTCTTTTATTGCCTCACAAAGAAATTTGGCTCTAATCGTGCTTCTAGGGCGAGTTACGCGAACGATTGGATGAAAAGACTCGGAGTCTACCATGATCAGATCATGGATTCTCTAGTTGACACCATCGAGGCCTCTGAGGCAGATGGATTGCCAGAAGAGGAGCGCATTCAACGTACCAAGGTTGCCGTGATTGACACAGGCATATGCTGGAATAACCCGTTTATCAACGGAGCACGGCATCGCATCAAAGAGACGCGCAACTGGATACCTAATAACTCGGGGCTAGTAGACAGCTTCGACGTCGAAGACAAGGTGGGACACGGCACTCAAACCACGGAGCTGTTGTTGGCAGTGGCCCCAGGTGTCGAAGTATGCATCGCTCGCGTTTCAGAAGACGGATTACTTGATAATGAGAACTATATAGCCGAGGTTAGTCATTTCCGGGAGCTATAGCTGACAGCTAGGACAGCGGCGCTGATATTAAACCAGGCTATTACCTGGGCAGTTCGGGACTGCCAGGTTGATATCGTTTCCATGTCGTTTGGCTTAGAAGATCGGAGTGATGTAGTGCTGGATGCAATACTAGCGGCCTACAAGGAGAGAAAGATTCTGCTCGCTGCGGCATCCAACGGTGGCGGGAACGACGGTATTGCTTTCCCGGCTAACCAGAGGGAGGTCATCTGCGTGTTTGCTACGGACGGTAAAGGCAACCCGTCTCCCTTCAACCCTACTTTTACCTCTGAGATGGATGATGGTTCGTATTTTAGTACTCTTGGGGAAGCAGTCGAAGTGCACCAGCTTCCCGAGCCGGGCAGGGCTGCGTGTGCTAAGATCCGTAAGTCTGGCACTTCATTTGCTACGCCTATCGCAGCCGGTATTGTGGCAAACCTGCTCGATTATGCCAAAGCCAAGAAGAACATTGGGGAAGAGAATCTTAGGCGGCTTCATAGCTTCTCGGGAATGATATCAGTATTGAAGCTCCTGGCACCCAAGAAGAGAGGTGGACATAACTACATATGTCCTTGGATGTTATGGGAAGACAAGTCAGCCAAGACGAGAGAGCGGTATGCAGACATTATCAGATCCAAGATATTGATCCAGCTCAATTCCTGATAGTTCGAGAGATAGAGTTAAATTTTAATACCCTACGTACGTGTAAAAACTGTAACCTGTGATACTGGAGTTGTGGGGGTGTAGTTCCAATACGACACGACGACGGCCGAAGTAACTTCATAGATGCATCGGGTGTCAAAGCTCAATGCAAAATCTATCCCCGTCACCATCACTTGAATCCTGATTTGAGAGTCCAAGCGGACCAAACGCCTGTAAAGTATGGCTAGCTGGGATTGAGTCGGTCTCTTCCATCGTGAAATAAAATTCACTGTCGGCCTCCTGGCGCTTTGGAACTCCAGCTTCGAACATGGCACCTTTGTGGTAGAGCTTCGTGGACGGTGGCTTTTTCTTGGTGCATTTGATCTCACGGACTTCGAAGGCTAGTAGGAAGCCGTCGCTCTCGAAGCTCGTGCTCTCATTTGCCTCCTTCTTGGACCCGGCGCCGACACCAACGCTCAATGGAAGGCCCGACTGCGTCAAACCAGCCGATAGCTCGCAGTGAGAACTCTTGCTATTGACTGTAGAGCCCTTTACCTTGGCATCGCGGGCGACTTTGATCCCTGTGACCATGTATAGAGATTTTTTCCAGCGGGCCCCATCGAGATAGCTCCGCACCGCCTCACATTGGAGGCTCTTAGCCAAATACGTGGGCGTCGGAAGGAAGAAGGTTGTCTCAACGCATTCAATGGTGAAGACATCCTCGGAGCTACCACGTTTACTGCCCTCGGCGCTGACTCCAATAGGGAACAAATCCGACAGCTTAGTCCAGACCTTGAAGTTGCCTTCCTTCAGTTGTGATCGGGTAGCCGAGAAGCCCTTTGCCGGTAGGGAGCTAATCTCAGGAGAGTCAAGAGGAATAACCACCTCACCAGCGTTGAGGCTATAGAGAGGGTCTTTTGGATCAGTCAAGATCTGTCCTAAGACCAAGGGGCAATCCGGCGGGGGCGGTATGTGAAAATTTGGGGCAGAAAGATATGTATGTAGCATAATGATTATCTTTAGAAAAGAGGCGGTTATTCTTTAGCAATTTGTCACTTTAATGGCGGGCTTTTTCTAGCGGTGCGATCAATTGATGGCAAGGATCAGTTAGGTATGTCAGAGGAGGTAGGCAGCATAGACAAGCGGCTGCCTAGGAGTCCCAGAAGACACATGTGACTTGTGACAAGGAATGTGAGAAGTGCTAATTGAAGCTATGAAAGGATACAACGGAAAGATAGTGAATCAGTCATAAATATACAGAAAAATGAATATGTACCCAATCCGATGCCTAATTGGCAGGGGTATTAAATACCTAACAGTGTAAATATTTTATCCCATGGCATATAGAGCACGTATTTTATCAAATGGATCAACATTCTTCCATTGCCCAAATTTTCTAATGCTTCTCTAGTACTTTTGCTTAGCTTGATTTTTTAGAGATTATAAACCGGCTAAAGAAATCCAGGACATCCTCTGTGTTGTCTAAAGAGCAAATCTTTGCGACGTCTACTTCAGTTAGCGCATTTCAAGTGTACTACCCTATCATACACTATTTGACTTACATTGGTCTGGGCGAATGATGATCAAGCATCCCTCAGGATGAACGCCGTAGGCTTCGTATGCTTTCCCATGCCCTGAATTGTAACTCTCGTCATCCACGAAGACTTTTTGGAGATCTGGTCATGTCAGTCTACGAAATATGAGAGCTAACTTGACTACTCACGTTTGATCTTCCATTTGCCTGTTATCGGGGTGAAGACATTAGGGATCATGCTCTGCTCGACTTTGACACGCTTGGACGCAAGCACAAGCACTCCTTGAATGACGGAATTCGCATCCTGACCATCTGGTGTAAAGGTCTCTATGATGTCCTGTAGTTTTGCTGCAGCCTGCATGTAAATATCTTCTGTTAGCGAAGCGGCGCTACAATAAGTTTGGGGACCCGGCGGACCTTGTTAAGCCTGGCGGCTGCTGTCTGCTGCAAAATGTCCCCAGCAAACACAACGACATGCCACCGCGAATCGGCGGGGAGCGCTGCCACCAATTGCATAGCGCGGGCATCGCAGAACCGGACAACCTGGGCACTGGGGAAGCGCATTCCAACGGTTACGTTCCGAGCCAGGCTCTCATCAGCTGGGCCAGAGGATACAAAGACAGATTCTTCGTATCTCACGCCTTGGCCGGCTGTGTATCGACCTGCCTTGACAAACTGGTCCTTGAAATCCTGTGAAGAAATCCCATTCTCTTGTCGGTAAGAGGAGGAAAAGAGTTTTGTGAAGAATCGGTCAAAATCGATCAGCTGGGCGGCCGTTTTCTGGCGCTCCGAAATATATGTTTCGAGAATTCGGGGAGAGGATTGGCCCCGGAGAACTGATGCCAGCTTCCAGCCAATGTTGTAGCCATCTTGCAGGCTCACGTTCATACCCTGTCCGGCCTTTGGCGAATGCGTATGGCAAGCATCACCTGTCAAAAACACACGCCCAGCCCTGGCAAAGTTGTCAGCCAGGCGCTGGCCAATCGAGTATGCCGACCACCAGACCGTCTCCATGAACTCTACGGAATAGGGCTGGAAAATTCGACGCGCCCGTTCCTGCAAGTCATCTAATGTGATGTCACTGACAGCTGCATCACCAAGCTCGATGTAGAAACGGATCATGGAGTCGCCCTCGCGGGGGATGATCATGAGATTGCCGGCGCGTGAGTGGATGATTGCCTTCTTCCGGATGTCGGGGAAGTCTGTTCTGGCGTGGAGGTCCATAACACCCCAGATGGCATTCGTGGAGTCCCCGACCATGGCAATACCCAAAGATTTCCTTACCGAGCTATGAGCTCCATCACAGGCCTGACCTATTGTTAGCAGTGAAGTAAAAATGCGAAAAATTGATTGTCTAGCCAACTGACGAGCACATATTTTGATCGAAAGACCTTCTCTTGCCCGTTCGAAATTGCCCTGGTAGTAACGCAGCAAGCAGCGGAGTCTTCGGGAACGATATCATCAACTTCCACGCTTTGTACGTCGCATCCGTACTCAATCTGCACGCTTCCGGACACCCGCTGTATCTCTTCGATTAGCATGCCATTTATTCTCGCCTGATTCAGGATGACATGAGGCTGGTGACTCAAGCCAGGCTCCGTGTCGGCTGCGTAGTGAGTACGTTTGATGCCCTCGCCCTCTGCCGCCCAAAAAGCAACCTCGAGCACATGATAGGCCTCTTTGAGGAGGTCCTCGGCAATACCAAAGCTTTCAAATATCTCCACGGTTCGACACTGCACACCGTCCGCTTGGCCATTCTCAAGCGGGCCAGCTCGACGCTCCACGATCTTGTAGTTGATGCCGCATCGTGCCAGCCAGACAGCCGCGCAAAGCCCCGCAGATCCGCTGCCGCAAATGAGTACATCGACTTGCTCAGCCATGACGCCGTCTCGCTGTTGTGACCGCTTCGTAAAGTGCACAAAGATTATTGAGGTATCGTATGACGTCCTTTTCAGACAGATTGTACGGAGTAGAGATGGCTGCTCCTCAACACTGAGGAAAATTTGCATTGTACCGTACTGGAAGCCGGCACCGGATCTGCATCCGGGGGTGGAGCATCCAGAACCCGGCTTCCGGGACCCCTACCCGGCCATTATGGCCCTCTCCCGACAAAGGTATCATCTATGTACAGAAAATATTGTAAAAAATTTAAAAAGGTTATTATATGGTGGTATGAGCTGTAATAGATGTCCAATGCATATACAGGTACACTAAAGTATCAGAATGGCGAGCTTTTCTCTCTCTGAGCAGGCTGCGGCTGATATACGCAGCCTTCTCGATATCGCCTCCACGGGGCAACCAACCGGCGTGCCCTGTGCCAGTACCGTTGTTGTTGGTACCGGTTCTCAACCAGAACTCTTTGCGCACTCCGCGACGGCTTCATTTGGAAGAAAGGATTGCGAGAACCGTAACGATATTTACTGGTTGGCGTCGTGTACAAAGCTCGTCACCAGTATTGCTTGCATGCAACTCGTCGAGGCCTCAATTCTCCGTCTCGATGATGCAGACCAGTTGGAACGTCTATGCCCAGAGCTTGTAGATCTCAAGGTTGTGCAGGAGAATGGCACTTTAGAACCGGCACAGTCCCGCATCACGCTGCGGATGTTGTTGACTCATACAGGTATTTTGTCACAAGCTAGTATATAGAGAGCCGTGACAATTCTGACAATTAAAAATAGCTGGATTCGGATACTCATTTCTAAACTCCAAGCTTCAGGCCTACTCTAAGGCATATCGCGCTGACGGAGTCAATTTTAACGAATTTTCCGGGCACATGGATGACATTCTACAACCTCTTGTCAACCAACCGGGAGAAACGTTTGAGTATGGTGTAGGTATGTTCGCTGTATATTCTTTAGTACTCTCATGTTAAGCCGTATGTAAGATCTCCATGGACTGGGCTGGCGTAGCCGTTGAGCGTGTTACGGGCATGAAATTAGGTGATTACATGCAGCGCCACATATTTATTCCCTTGGGCATCCGAGACTTGACTATGACTCCCTCCTTAGAGATGAGAGAGAGACTCGTTGGCATGTGGCAACGCGACCAAGAGGGCAACCTCTCTCCTCGCACACCTCTCTTCAGCCGCCCGTTGGAGGCAGACGCAGCCCACAGCTTCCATAGCGGCGGCGCAGGACTTTTTGGTAGCACCCGAGAATTTGGAAGTATGTTCTACGCAAATTATTGTTGGATATCACTGTGTTAACCCTTGTCTTAGAAATTCTGGCCATGTTGCTGCGAGACGGCAGGTCTCATTCAGGCAAGGTGATACTTGCACCTGCTACCGTTGAAACCATGTTTACCAACCAGCTAGCATGGCTGCCAAACTTTGCCCGCCGTCACTTACCTGCTGTAAAGCCGGAGCTAGTCTACGTGGCCGAGGCTTTCTATCCACCTTGCCCGCCGCCGACGCCGCAAGGCTGGGGACTGGGCTTCATGATTACTCCCGGCCCAACTGGCCGCTCTGAGAAGACGGGCCAATGGTCCGGCCTATCTAATGCGTTTTGGTGGTGTGATCGGCAACAGGGCATTGCTGGCCTCGTCGCATCACAAATTCTGCCGTTTGCGGACCTCAAGGTCGTCGAGCTTTGGATGGAGATAGAATCTAAAGTATACGAAGATATCAAGGCAGAATCAGCAGACAAGTAGACAGTACTTAATCTTATAAATATGGATGAACTTGAAAATTACTAGAACGACATGAATTGGTCGCATTTTCAACTATTTGGATGGTACTCCGAGTGTTATGATTGCCATCCAGCCTAACGGTTACTATAATAAGGGTCACAAGCTTAGTTGACTATGTAACCCACCATCCACAGACAAGTTCAGGCCGGTAATTCCATCCGACATGCTACTGGCCAGAAAAACAGCAGCGCTTGCGATATCTTGTGGCTCTCCAAGTCGCTTGAGAGGATGTCGTTGTGCCATTTCTCGCTCGATTTCGACGTTTTCTGTCATCGCTGAGATCATTGGAGTTCGTGTGACTAAGGGGTTGGGTTGAGTTAGCGTCGATGCTATCAGCCCTTGTGATAACTATACATACATCCTGGGAGAATCGAATTGCAGTGTATGCCGTGAGGAGCATAATCCATAGCTACTGCTCGTGTAAAGGCGATTACAGCCCCCTTGGTGGCCGAATAAGCAGGCGTGCCTGGTTTACCTAATACGCCGAGTATTGATGCGATGTTGATAATAGTGCCAGCCCTCCCGTCTTCGCGTTTTCTCTCTTGGCGCATCATCTGAGTCCCAGCATATTTGCATCCGAGAAAGACACCGCGCATGTTGACCCCCCAAGTTCGTTCGAACGTTTGTAATGACGTCTCCCAGATGGGTCGCGGCTCAGAGGCCTCTGGGGCAATGCCAGCATTATTAACCATTCTACATACTATCAGCTTTTAAAGATAATGACTTGACTATATGTTGTAGAACTTACATGTCAATCCGGCCAAACTGATTCGCTGAATCCCGGATGAGCTTCGACATGTCACTCTCGTCTGCGACATTTGTCGAGATAAAGACCGCCTTGCCCCCTCGATCACATATTATTTGATGCGTGAGTCGGTTCTTGTTTGCGTTGGGACCAGGTGTTTGGTCGGCACAGACGATAGTAGCGCCCTGCTTGGCAAACTCCAGTGCCATGGCTTGCCCCAAGCCAGACGAGGCTCCTGTAATTACAGACACCTTGCCTGTCAACAATCCGGCACGAGCAATAGCGGAAGCCATGGGTAAAATTACAATAAGCGCCAATACTGTTCACATGAATCTATAAAAAGGCACCTTATATCGCCTAGATGTCATGTATACATAGACGGAAGTCATGCCGCATGTGGGTCAATCTACGGCTGCATATCCGCATGGCTTCCGGTGTAGTTCTGACCCGGTACGGACAATCATGTTTACAATGAATGGAATTATTCTAAAATGTTTTCAATATGTAACAAGTGTATTGTGCTTTTTTAGATTTTATGAAAAAGGTGTGTACAATTCGTTCTTCTTTAGACTGGCTTGTATGTAAAATAAAAAATGATTCAGCGGTAACCAGATCATCATCATCAGTTCAAATTCTCCCACGACAGGATCGGCTTGACAATCTAAGATTTATTAATAATCTGAATTCTTTTCCAAGTCATAGCACTTACCAGACCCGATTCAAGGTCCATGATTGCCTTGTCAAGTTGCTCCGCTGGATAAACCTGTGCCAAGCAGTCGACGGGGAATTTTCCATCACGGTAGAGCTCGAAAAGCTTAGGGACTAGCTGTAGGTCGAAAGGTTAGCAAACCTACAAATATGAGAGTAAGGGTGGGGAACTCAATACAATATGCGGATCGGCGGCTCCCTCAATGACACCGATTACTCGTTTACACGACAGCAGCAAATCTAGCGCATTGAGTCGCATGATTGCCGTTGGAGCGGGAACTCCCACTAGAGCCAACGTTCCGCCATGAGCGAGTGCTTTCACTGAAGCCTCGAGCACTCCGACCAAACCGGTTGTGTCTATAATGCTGTTTGGGCCACCCGGAATAATGGCGTGCAGCGCGGTCTGCAAATCTGGCTCTGCTGCCGAGTTGACAATATGTGTTGCTCCTAGAGAGGATGCCACCTTCAACTTGGCGTCAACAACATCGATAGCAATGACTTGACGTACCCCAAGAGACTTTGCAGCCAGCATCGCCGCAATGCCAACGGCTCCCATGCCCACGACGGCTACAGAGTCCTGAGCCTGTGGTTTTACCACGTTAAATACAGTTCCAGCACCTGCTAGGTAGCCACACCCCAAGGGCGGTAATGTGCGGAGCTCTTCTGGCCTCGCATCAACCTTGATTACGCTCGCCTCTGCGACGACGGCCAACTTGCTCATAGATGACTGTCCAAAAAACTGTCCATGAACCTTTGTGCCGTCTAGAAGTGATATTGGTGATTTTGCTCCGGCGTCTCGACGGGCAGGGCGGACAAAGTTGGTCTCCGTCATGTGTGGACATGTCCCACACCGACCCTCAAGACAGAACCTACATTGACGGCAGGAGTGAAATGAAAGCAGTACACTATCTCCTGGCTTCAAAGATTTATCCTTGATTGCGGATCCTGTCCACTTCACAACGCCAGCTCCCTCGTGTCCGAGAACAGCCGGGTAGCCTCCTAGTGGCATGCCGCCATGCTGGACAACAACATCCTACAGGAGATTAACAGAACGAGAAGGCAACAAAATAAGCAAAAGTACTTACGGTATGGCATATGCCTGTGTACCAGATCTCCACTAGCACCTCGTTTGGCTGTACCTCGTCCAAGACAACATCACAGAGAGTGAACGGATCGCCTTCACCCTGTACAACGTAGGCTTTCGTACGGATATTTCTCGGAGCTGCCATTTGAAGACAAAAATTATTACAACTTCAAGCAAAAGAAAAGAGGGATTAGTCAACTAGAAAAATATTGGCTTAAGGAGCAGAAGCATGCTATATACTTGGCGAGGTGCGATGCTAATGTTTACTTGGTGGGCCGGAAGCACTCCCGTCGCTCCACCCGTTTGGGACTCATTGGGCAACATTGAAACGAATGTAAACAGTATTTTTAAGTATTTCACTAGTAGCAATCTGAAACTAGGATTCTTTGGGTAGAAAGCTTTCCAGATACAACGACTACTATAATGTATGTTTAATGTAAGGCTTACACTGAGTTGCATTTTAAGCTAGCTACTGTTTGCAAAATTCCTTCTTAGCCTGCCAGATGCGTATCTGTGATGGTGATCGTTTTTAATTGTGTAAACTCGGCAAATCCTGGATTCCGTTAGCATGGTTCCAAGTACGGTCTGCAACAATTGGATCATGTTTACCCCAAGGGACCCCAAATCGGCCCCAACCGCTCTCCTTGACTCCCCCGTGAGGCATATGCGCCTCGTCATGGATTGTCATGGAGTTGATGTGAACTGAACCGCTCTCAAGACGCCGCCCAATCTCAATAGCTAGTGGGATGTTGGCCGTGTAGACACTTGCCGATAAGCCGTATGCCGTATCATTGGCCAGTGCTACAGCTTCGTCGACTGTGCTGAAAGGAATGAGCAGGGCGATTGGGGCGAATGTTTCAGTATGCCAGATCTTCATCTCTCTAGTCACATTGACAAGGATCCGAGGGGTCAAGAAAGAGCCATCTTGATGCGCACCCTCTCCCCCGCCTAGAATTCTTGCTCCCTTTGCCCGGGCATCCTCTAGAAGTGATGTGACCTTCGATGTATGTTCGGCCGAGGCCCCGGGGCAAACGTTCTCACTGAACCGCATCGAACTTGCGGCGAGTTTCTCTGAGAACTTATCGAGGACGCTTTCACTTACAAGGATCCGCTCCGTCGACATGCATACCTGGCCATGCTGCGTACCTATGTTAGTCTTGTCTGGCGTAGGAACGGGATACGAGCCGACTCACGTGTGTGAAAGCCCCAATAGCGGCTGCCTGCGCTGCCTTATCGAGGTCAGCATCTTTGAGCACGAGCTGTGCGGATTTGCCGCCCAGTTCCAGCAAAACTGGTTTACAGTGCTTTGCAGCGTTGGCTGCGATAATCTTGCCCACAGCCGTGCTGCCTGTGAAATTAATCTTCCGTACACGGCTGTCCGAGACGAGGGCGTTCACAATCGATACAGCGTCTTCCTGGGAATGCTGTATGACGTTGAGGACACCCGCTGGGAAGCCTGCGTCGTGAAAAAGCCGGCCGATGAAGTGATGAGCCATTGGGGTCTTCTCTGAGGCCTTGAGAATCGCCGTGTTGCCGCAAGCGATGGGCGTTGCTACTGCCCGCATACCAAGAAATAATGAGGCGTTCCAGGGTGCAATGCCGACTTGAACACCTTGAGGTTCTCGGAAGACCATAGCCAGCATGTCGTCTGATTGCTTACTGGGCTGGACGACAGCATCCGTGGTGAGCATGATCTGGCCCGCTAGTTCTTCCAAGAGGTCGATACTGGTCTGAATATTAATCTGATGGACCATAAAATCGTCAATTGGAGTCTCGACCTATAGTAAGCATGTAATGAAAGCAATTAGAATCCTATATGAACATGTGGAGCATTGTAATGGTGATTGTACTTGCCCGTAAGATAGCTGCCGCTTCTTCTCTACGCTCTCGTAGCAGATTCGCTGCCCTGGTGAGCAGCTCCCGCCGCTGCCATGGACTACTCCGCTTCCAGGTATTAAAGGCTTGGTAGCTACTGTCCAATGCATTCTGAACAATCTCTGGTGTAGCGCCGTGTGCCGTTAGGGACTCACCGGTGGCACTGTTGGTTACTGGGAATGTAATGCCCGACAAGACAGCCTTATTGCCGATCCACAGAGGAACGGTTCGGCTCTCCAGCAATGACATGGTTTCTGCCCCTGTTGGTACTTCCTTGTAGTAAAGCGAACTTTCAGACCATGGAGAAGCTCGTACATATCATGGACGTAGGGCTCTTTTTCACGTTATTTTCCGGATGATGTTGCCATAGAGCGGATCACTATCCGGCATGTGTGGGCTAGGATCCGGTACTGCTACCACACCGCGCGCTGGGCGCTGGCTCACGGCAAGCGGGGAGACATGCTTCTTGAAAAGCTACCGTAGGGATAATCCGATACGTACATAGCATATTCTAAGACATTCAAGAAAACGAGACATTATTGGTGGTATATTTAATGTTCTATATGTCGATTATAAACTGTTCTCAAGGTGCTCCTCGTAATATAATCCTTGTGTAAGCCAGGCAATATCAGGAGTATTATACATCCATATCTGCTCATCAAAGCGCGCATCTTCCTGCATAATGTCCGACCGAGAGAGTAGATCTTTGTTCCAAATGGAAGTGTCTGGTCGCACATAGCTATTTTCACCTCCGAGCATGGCTGCGGTGCCAGGGGTTTCTAGGACACCTAAATCGTTCATCATTCCTGCATTCATATTCGTTACCCCGACGACCCTAATATCTGCATTAGAAAGAGACGACAAACCATTCTGACTCCGGTAGTAGAAGACTTCTTGCTGCACCGAGATGAGAAACTTGCGGCAGCGTCCCGCCGCACGGCTTCGACTCTGGTACCGTTTGAGAGCTGCGAAACATCGGCTCAGTCCTTCGAGAAGTGAGGCCTCGTCCATGCAGTGGATATGATTCGGAGAGCATAGCAGACTGATGAGAAAAACCATGGCGCAGCTATGTATATCTATGAAGGGATATCAGCACGATTTTTGACCCGCAGAATGCCAGAAATCGACTTACAGAAGACCGTGTACCATGGTGGTGAAAGGAGGTCCGTCTTGAAATACATATTATCCTCAATGAGCTGTAATAATTTCTGTGCTCCAGACACGCATAGGTTGGCTGCCTTGAGCACCATCTCATCTTGCATGGAACCCGTGCCTAATTCACTTGATTGCGATGCTGGGTCACAAAGGCCTGACAAAACCGGCCGGAGCATCATTAAACGAACGTGCAAATATCTTTCCACTTTTGTGAGTACTGACATTTCGTGTCACACGTTTGAGGGACAGGCTAACATACCTAACCTCCAGGACTATCGCCTGCCTACGGTACACTACCTTTCTGTCGGATAGGTTGAGCGTGGGGGGCTCTCCGCTATTCTTATACTGACTGACTTGAAGATGTGGTGGTAGTCTTTTATGCCATGCGGTAAGCAGACTATCAACAGCGAAGAGCTTGTGGAAGTCAACACTTTTTGCTCCAGTGCTAACCGAGGGGCCCGGGCTTGGGTTGGGATCCGGGTGATACAGCGTGGTTAGGACCTCGCCGAGGATATCCTGCAGTTGAACCGTCTGTATATAACATTCTGTTAGGCTCGGTGTCTCATCTGGTTGTGATCCTGGAGGGTCCGGAAGTCGCGTCAAATATTCATCATCCACTGCTAGTGGAATGACGAGATGGCTCTGCGACATGGCTGCGTGGACAATCAAGGGCCGCCCGTACGTCAAGCAGAGGACTCTAACACATGGTCAGTCACCAACCGAGTGCGGAGAGAACATGAAGGTAGCAAATAGACACTTACCGATCCAACAACACACACCCCGCCCATGCCCGTCTTCGCATCTCCGTCTCCGCTTGGTCAAGGGCCTGTGATGAGCAGCAACCTTGGTTGCAGTTTTTGGGGTCGTGGTGCAGCCCAATATTCTGGGCGACGCGCACCGCAAGCCCGACGATGTTCCAGCAAGTGCTCGACATCTCTGTGCTCTGTAGGTATTGGCTCATGAGCAACAGTGTTTGTACGAGAGCCAAACTACCTGCAGCGAGCATGTCCAGATCCATGAGCTTCTTAGCGCGCTCAAAGAAGCCGCGGCTCAACTGATCCCGATCCTTGTGGCCCATCCTGGGGCTGAAGAGGGCACCTAAAGCAAACACGCTGTTGAGCATGCAGTAGAATAGACGGTCACCCATGGAGGTATAAAGTCCCGCCGGCGCGAAGGTTTGGGCCTCTGTGTTAAGACAGCGTGGCCCCGTCTGAGGGTACCAGATCATACGGTAGCGTTCTTCGAACGACGGCCTATGAATAGATGGATAGAGCGAATGTGTCCAACGCCAGTAGTTTTCTACAAGATCGTCGGCTTCGTCGCGTGGAGGAACTGTCATGCCAAATACCGCACTGTCCGCCTTGAGTGAGTGGGAACGCCCTAATGAAGCACAGGACGGGCTCAAGACAGAGACCAGTTCATGTTGGCATTGGGAGCATGGCCTATTATTCAACACAGACCAGTGTTTACGGCACTGCTGGCCCATTGCATTCCTTGCCCTGCCTACCAGACTAGCAGTACTGGAGGGACCAAAATACTCAGAAGGTCTCCGATTTCGCCTACCACTGATGCTATTCAAGGGAGCTACGACGCCCATCGCATTAACATCGGTGTCATCGCTATCCGAGCCGGCGTCAAGATCTGGATCTGGGTCTTGGTAGGTTGGAGAGGGCTTGCTGCGCAATGAATGCGACAAGTCCTTGGGCGAATCAGGAAGGTTATTATTTACGGCAGGTCTATAATCGACCTGCACGTCGGTGTAGTAAGGTGGCAGGTTCTTTGTAGTCTGATCAGCTGGTGGACTCGTTAGCTGCGCCATTGGTTGAGGCATCTCCATCTCCGGACTGGCATTGGCGGGTTCCGGCGGCGACAACCCTGGAAATAGAACGTTATCAGCAGATTGACCTGATGGATGATTCTGTGCCGACTCAAGCTCCCGTATTCGAGCCCTGAGACCCTCAACATAGCTGTGAAACTGTCAGGAAGGGTTCGGAGATTGATTACAGGTTTGAAGACGCTACCTATTGGTCCACATCTTGCTGACCCTCTCCTCGTTCCAGACGCACGTCGTGATGCTTCGTCGACGGCATGCGCCGCATACAGGCTTCACGCCGTCACATTTGCGCTTCCTATCGCGGCATTCATCACAGGCCAACGGAGTGCGGCGCCGTTTACGAGTGCCTCCAGGCTCGGGAGACCCGGCCGTAGACCTTGGCGACATTTGTGACACCATTGGCATACTCCTATGGCATTTGTTGGACGGAACAGAAGCCTCTGGGCAAGTAAGTTTGCAAATAATTCAGATACAACGATCTGATTGTGTGTGGTCTCTAGCACCCTGCTTAAATGATTTGAGGTATGACAGATGGTCGAAAGGACACGCCGGAACCGACGGTGGCGCCAGACCGCACTCCGCTTTCTCCGCATATTCATCAAGGCTAAACATGTGCAGCTGAGAATACCCCATGGGGCAGCCACTGCTAAACTACTCCTGCTCTGGACATGTAAGGGGATTCTAAAGGCACTAAGTTAAGGGGGGTGTATCATATACCCGCTTACAGTTCACTTTTTAAACGCGCAAGTACTACAAGATTTATCTCAAACCGGGTTTGCGAAATGCCCCATCCTGGCTTCCAATGGGAGATCACCAAGTGACAGACATTTGTAGCTCATTTTTCCATCAGAAGCTCACAGCAAGCTGACACTGACATGATGAAAGGGTCTGCTGAAGCATCTAACCAGGAGCTTGGCAGGAGGCTTGCAAAAGAAAAGAAAAGAAAACAGGCCCGCAAAATAAGTATCAACTCGTATGTGTACCTATACATGAAGAGAATACGACCACCATTCTAGATGAGTCTAGCTAGTGTGATGGGTATGTGCGGATTGTTTGTTTCTGTACGCTGATCATGTCTCGATTTCCCCTTTTGTTGCAAACACCTTGCACGGCAACATGGGCAGGACGCCTAGGGACTTTCGGACTTTGCGTGTTCAAGACGTTGGGCAAACACAAACAAGATGCGGGGCACATGCAATCACGGCCACATCCGGTGAACCGAGCATTAGTCGTCTATCATGGTGACGATGATCAATTAGAGGCTCTCAAATACGTTTTGTGAAAGGGGAGAATATTCTAGTATGATGATGCAGACCAACCCGTCTCGTATTATTGGACCTAGCTCGACGCTAGCGGAAGCGCATCCGGCCTCACCTCCGGAAGCACATCCGGCGCGCGTTGTTGACTCTTGGGAATGCGTTCAATATTGACCTACTATCACAATATCCCATTCAGACAGCTAAGAGGCTTTCACTCAACAAGCCATTCAAGTTCAAAACCCCTGTACTTCTTATTTCGTGTAAACAGGAAGTCTGGCACATAAATGTGTCTCCCAGGTTTACATGGAGCGCCGGAATAGGCAGTCAATCTGAAAGACCGACCTATCGGACATTGTGCACCTGAGAATAATATCATGGCGCTCTCTGTAGCAGGCAGATATGCTATTATCACCGGCGGCGGCTCAGGTACAACTACCCGTCGTTGTGTCAGACAGCCCCAGACTGACTACCATTACCAGGCATCAATCTCGCATTTGCGAAGAAGCTTCTCTCTCGCGGGTGCTCTGTTCTAGTTGGTGATATAAGCCTACGACCAGAGGCCCAGGAGCTTCTAAAGCAGTATCCGCACGATCTTTCAATACCTCCATCAGCTGACAGACCTGTCGCGCTATTCAAGAAGACGGATGTCACATCATGGCGGCAGCTGTCGGCGTTGACTCGAGAGGCTGAGACAGCCTTTCCACAAATTGACATTGTTGTTCCTGGTGCTGGCATTTTTGAGCCTAGGTGGAGTTCTTTCTGGAATCCTCCAAAGTCACCAACGAATCCAAATAGTCCTTCACGAGATGACGCAGAAGGTGACCCAGGTCACTACGCCGTGCTAGATGTTAACCTAACACACCCAATCCGGCTCAGCCAACTCGCTATTGCCCACTGGACCTCACGTCGCATTCCGGGCTCGCTACTTATCGTTGGTAGCATGGCTGGATACGTGCATGGTATCGGATCACCATTATACTTTGCCAGCAAACACGGCGTACATGGCTTTGTGCGCAGCCTCGGTCGTTTGCGGGACACGGTCGGAATTCGCACGGCTGCTATTGCACCCGGTGCTGTTAATGTATATTCATCACCGTTAAAGAGACAAGGGCTTCTGCTAACAGAATTTCTTTTGTCTAGACACCATTATGGAGCGATGATCCTGACAAAAGCAGCATGATTAGTGCAGATGAAATTACAGCCAGCGCGGAGGATGTTGCTGACGCCATGTTAGAGTTGCTGGAGAATCCACAGTACGGTGATGGGACGATATTTGAGGCAACAGCTCGAGGCACACGGGTAGTCCCCGCGTTTAACGCCCCTCCACCAGATATTGAAGATGGAGGGATATCAGAGTATGAGGCTGGAGTTGCGAGACAATGGGAGAAGAAGATCACTGAGGAGGGCCTAAAGGTTTAGGTAAATAAACTCTGATGTCTACGGAGTAGCTTAATGTGAGGGTTGCTTTTGTTTTCCACCATTTTGCAAAGCTCCATATTTAAAAATTAGGTTGAATTGCATGTCTCCATGTTAGTTCCATGTTTTTACCTCCGGAAACTTCTCTACTATCAACAAAGACAGTGATGTATGATGGACGGGTAGGTAATAAGGGATAGCAACTGTCATCATGGAGGATTGGCTTAATCTTTGCTCATTTTAAGCTAGAAAATCGCTAACAAAGGAGTACGGATCCCCGGAGTGGGTTCTTCGAAGGGAGAAAGGCCACGGAAGCAACTCCGCAAGCTTCCATGGAGAATGACTCCCAGAATTTTACTAGGCGGTGGCTAGCGCGGCTGAGCGAAAACCCCCCCTTCCATACCAACCAAACACCCGTCCATCCGAAGGCCTCTCAAGAAACACCGTCACCAAGGATTGGTAACGGACTAGAGACAACGTACCAATTCCTTCTTATGATCCCAGCACATTCATTCTATCCATTACAGATCAAAAGGAAGTATAGATATTGGTTCAATTACTTCGGCAACTGTCCTTTTTTTGGTGAGAACTTAGGGGTTTATACCTACCTCCCGATTCTTAGTACGAGGCGGCTGTGATCCGCTAGCGGTGAAGAAAAGGATCTCGATTAGCATCTAGGCATCACATCCGGGGCCCCAGATTGAGGAAGCTGGGGTTGCGGGGAGATCCAGAGAGCAGCCATCTTGACATACATAAAATACGACATGCTGTCTTCCCTGCTGTGACAAAATAGCCAACGAGCTTCGAGCACTACACTCAAACGCATCTTATTCATTATACCTCTACAGAGATGGAGCCCAAGGAGCTTAGACACACACACCTCGCCGATGGGTTCCTGTTTGGCGAGTCCCCTCGCTATTACAACGGCCTCCTCTATATCAGTGATATGACTGGACGCATCATATACACCATAGACCCTTCTTCGGGCGAAAAGAAAGTGCTCCGTGAAGTTGAGAACCAGCCTAACGGCATGTGCTTCTCCTCCGACGGTTCGCTCATCTATTCGTCCATGTTTGATGCTAAGCTATACCGTCGAGATGCCTCCGGTAAAGATACGCTGTACGCCGACATGTCTGGCGTTATGACTGGCTACTGCGGCGACATGGCGATCGACAGCACTGGCCGTGTCTATCTTGATGACACAGGAGCACGGGTCTTACACGGCGAACAGCCGCGGCCGGGCCGCCTTCTGATCATCGAGACAGACGGCTCCGTCAAAGTCGCTGAGGAAAACATCATATTTCCCAACGCTTTGTTCATCAGCCCCGACGGCAAGGCGCTATATTGCGCGGAGACCTTTGGATATGGCCTGCTCAAGTGGGACATTGGTGCCGGTGGCGAGATCTCCAACCGCCAAAAGGTGTGGTCTCCCGCCACAATCTCACCAACCGGCGAGGTCGGCAATACCGCCCACGGCCTTATCGGTATCGACGGTGGATGTATGGATGGCGAGGGAGGCATGTGGTTAAGCTGCCTGGGCCTAGAAAAATTCATCCGCCTCGACCAGCAAGCAAACATCACGCACGAAATCCATGTAAAGGGTCATGCGACGGCATGCACTCTTGGCGGAGATGATGGGAAAACACTCTTTCTGGTCACCAATTGGTTCCCAGATGACGAGGAGACCATTTTCTCAGCGATGGTAGCAAAGCGGACCAAATGTACAGTGAGCTATGCGAGAGTGGATGTTGCAAAGGGCACGGCGCGGCCGTAGGGACCTCATCGAGATTCCCAGCAGTTACAGTCTAGGGGATCATTATGAGAGTTGCTCTATTACTTCTATATCAAATGGATACAGTTGTAATTAGTGAGAGGATTTCCTTTAGTCGATGGATGTTACTATAAGTGTGAATATAATTCTCTCATTGTCTTCCATTTACGATAACGGATAGTGAAACAACAATGGAGTAAGCAACCATATAATTACTTTTGTTTCTTCAAGAATAGCATATTATGAGAACTAGCGAATTGCGTATAACCTCGTTCAGCAAAGGCGAGAGCAATTTGGTATTCAGCACAAATATTCAATAGCAATGGCAGACAATTTAGGATACAAGTACATATCGGCCTTCATCTAAATATAAACTAGAATACCTAATGAGACTGAGTCAATTATTTCCTCGCATGTATTGGAAAACTTCCATATTGTGCCACTTTTGTGCTTTGGGAGATTCTCTATACCCAAATACAGTATCTTCCTGGCATCTATAATGAGGTCTTTTATCTTGAACAGCACTGATTCCCGAAGAATCTATCATATGCCTCATACGACCTATGGCTTCACTGCTCGGAAGACTAAATCCTTGGTGATACTGCCATACCGTGCCTTCCACAGGTCCACGAAGTAGTTGGTGCGTCCTCTCCAGGGTCCAATATTGCCGCAGCGGGGAATGGAGCCTTGTGCTTTTTCACATATGTAGCATTAAGATCCCAAATCGGCCGAGGCTCCATGGTAACTCCTTTGGGCAAATACGGAACAACGCTGGAATAATGCTTCCTCCGCATGTGCTGTAGCAGGCGGCAAACGAGCTGGGAGCTTGTTTCAACTCCCAAGGTCCAAGAGGCATTGACATAGCCCATCATAAAAGCCAAATTCGGTACATCTTGTAACATCGTTGAGTTCCAAGCATAGCGATCAGCGAGGTTGATCTCTTCGTCATCCATAGTGACGCGGATATGACCACCAATGCAAAACTTTAGGCCCGTGGCGGTGACAATTATATCCGCTTCCAGTGTTTTTCCATTTTGGAGGATTATAGAGTCTGAAGCCACCGTCTTAATGTGAGCGGTCTCTACGTGCGCCCTGCCCTCTCGGAGACTCTCAAAGAAGTCGCCGTTGGGAGAGAAGCAAACACGCTGGTCCCAAGGCTTGTATAGTGGCCGGAAATGGTCCATAGAAACTCCCTTGGGAAGTTGTTTCGCCACAGCGCTTTCCAAAGAAGCCCGAGAACGCTCGGGAAAGAGCCGGCAGAAGTTGTACAGGATAATAATCATCCACATAAACATCCAGCGATCCAGTTGGAATGCCCACGTCCGAGGAAGAAGTTTGTGTATCCATGAACCGCCCGTTGTATTATCGATAGACATGATGTAAGTTGGACTGCGTTGCAGCATCGTTACATGGCTTGCCTTTTTAGCCAAGTTGGGCAGCAGTGTGATGGCGGTGGCACCGCTGCCGATGATGACCACCCGCTTGCCAGCGTAGTCGAGATCTTTAGGCCAGAACTGAGGGTGGACGAGATCGCCACGGAAGTTAGATAGACCCGGGATCTCGGCTCGTAGGGGTTCTTTGTAGTCGTAATAGCCTGTTCCCAGGATCAAAAACTTGGTATGCAGCTCAACGCTACGGCCCTTGGCTTCAACCTCCAAGGTCCAGAGCTCCGACGCCGATGACCAATTGGCCGCGATTATGCGGTGCTGAAATCGAATGTGGCTGTATATTCCATCCACTTCTGCCGTGGTGCGTAAATAGCGGGCGATAGCATCACCATCTGCGATGGCTCGATTTTCTTGCCATGGTTGCCAGCCAAATCCAAACGTATGCAAATCCGTGTCAGATCGGATGCCAGGATAGCGGAACAGGTCCCACGTGCCACCAATGTTCTCACGGCCTTCAAGAAGTAAATACTCTGAATCAGGCAGTGTTCTCTGAATATGATGGGCCGCGCTGATGCCAGAAATGCCAGCACCTACGATGATGACATCGTGGACGTGATTAGGAGTACCTCCCTTCATGATGTCTATTGTCGTGATTCTAGGATTCTGAAAAGATTGCTGCTAATTGTTCATCAAAATTACAGCCATGAAAACTCACTTACATGTATGTCGCTGGGCGGGAGACATCCGGAGTCCTCTCATCCATTATCACGAATCCCTGCCGAAGTGGGGTCCGGATCTGAATCCGGGGGTGCGCCTTGAGTCTTGGGTTCAACCCGGATAGAGACCCGGGCACGATATCATGGCATACACTGCGGGGAGATGTACGGTTACCCAAACGGCGATCTAAACTATACCCCTCAGGCGATGGGAGCCAACTGCGTTGTTCGCTGGGTTCAAAGGGCGATTTCGTATGTTGTGATTGGAGAGCCCCGATTTCTACGCAACGCAAGTTCTCCATCCTACGACCTTGCATGTCTTCCCCGGATTCTACCTCCGCATTGCGGGGAAGATCTCCATGGGGAGAGATTCTGAGGCGGATGCTGGCAAGCTGAGGTTTGTATGGCTATAAAGGAAACACTCTTTGGCAATAGTATCTTGCAAACCCAGATTCATCCAGCAAGAAACTTGACCCACTACGAGGAATTATTTGTGCTTTGACCTTTTCATATCAAAATGGAGCCCAATAGAATTGATGTTCATCACCACTTTGTTCCAGATTTCTACCGCCAAGGTACGTTTTCGCACCCTCGCATTTATATGCCATACCCACTAACCTCGCGTACTTTACAGCCCTAGAGGTTTCTGGTGGTGACCCATCTGGTTGGTTTATCCCCGAATGGACACCTGAGCTGGACCAAAAGGTCAATCAAAAATTCGGTATCACTACTTCCATCCTTTCCCTCACGGCCCCAGGAGCCTGCATCCTAAAGGATCCCCAGGCCTCTGCCAACCTAGCTCGGCAGGCCAATGAGTTTTGTGCCAAGTTGCGAGATGAACAGCCTTATAAATATGGCTTCTTTGCCGCACTGCCAAATCTCCAAGACGAGGAGCTCACACTCAATGAGATCGCTTATGCCTACGACGTCCTCAAGGCGGATGGTGTGATCCTCTTCACACGCTATGGAACGGACAACCACTATCTCGGCCATCCGGACTTCAAGGGAATTTGGGCTGAACTAAACCGGCGCTCTGCTGTGATTCTTGTTCACCCTACCCACCCGGTTGATACCGCCCAGGTCAGCAGTATGCCACAGCCAGTCATTAGGTATCCTTACGAGACGACCCAGACCGCGATCGACATGCTGCACAACAAGACGGTCCGTAATAACCCAAACTGCAAAATCATCTTATCGCACGCTGGTGGTACACTACCTTACCTCATCGGCCGCCCGACTAGTGTCTTAAACAAGACAAAGGAAGACGCCGACGCATTCTGGGATGATGCTCGCAACTTCTACTATGACACCGCCGTCGCTGGGACAGAAAACGTACTGTGTATCCTGGAGAAGTTTGCCAAGCCCGGTCACATACTATACGGCAGCGATACTCCGTACGCAAATAATGACATTATCGACTTCCATACATCTCGGCAGGACGCGTACCGATTCCAAGAGCCAGCCCTGACCGCCCAGGTGAATCGCGAGAATGCTCTAGCATTGTTCCCAAGACTGAAGAATCAAGTATTGAATTAAATGGAACTTGAAGTTTGCCCTTATTCTGAATTTTGTCTACATCAGAGTGGATTTTATCTACCTACAATACTTGTCTAGAGATGTACACAAGGTTAGATACCAAGGTGAATCTCACCAGTCATAATTATGTAGTAGACAATGGAATTATATACTCCTAATTGGGAAGCGTGTCATAGTAATCACGGCAATGCATTTCATAAGACAATGTGTCGACTGTAATTGGTGCGGTAGCAATATTACTGTGGCGCCATAAAAGCAAAAGTTTTTGAAAATACTGATCAACAATCTCGAAGATGCCATCACTAATTGTGGTAAGGCTCCAAAAGTGGTTATAAGAGCGAGCGGGCCAATAAGAATTTGCCCACTTCAGCTGATGCCAGCTAGATACTAGCGCCACAAGTTCTATTGCTTATCCTCCCTGAGTCATAAAACAGCCCGGGTAAGACCGTGGAAGCCGCGGAGTATGCCATAGCTTGATCTCAATTTGCCTTCACCCAGAATAAACTTGGAGCAATCAAGCTACACTCTGCCTAAGTAGGTGCATTCACCTTCTCCATCCAGCTTGCGGCCTTGAGAGTGTCGTAGGCTCTGCGCACATACTAAAGCGACCAAATCGTCGACTATCATACTACGGAAGTCGCGTTAGCCGTAAACAGGGGGCAAACCTGTAGGCTGTTACCTGTCATTCAAAGATTGACAGGTCCCATGATAGATTGCAGATAAAATGGTGCGGTTAGAGGATCTACCGGGAAAGACGGCAACAAGAACAGCTGTGAGAACCAAAGTAAGAACCGGGTGTATTACGTGGTAAGTTTGTGGGCCATTCCCTGTTGTCGTGTTGGTTGCTAATTCAGTTGATAGCCGGTAAGTTTCGATCAAGAAAGTACTGTAGTTCTCGCCATACTAACGAGATGACAGAATCCGACGCGTCAAATGCGATGAAGCAAAGCAAAGTTGCAACAGGTGCCTGTCCACAGGCAGGATTTGCGATGGATATGATCTAACCGTTCGAGTCGTCAATCCATTGGGCAGGGCTCGGCAAAAAGGTGTAGCAAGAGCTTCTGGTGATTTGACTATGCCGCCAGCACTGCTGAACAGCATATTGGGGACTGAAACGGAGAAAAACTTTTTTTATACCTGCAGACGTGCAACAGAAGGAGGTGTGGCTTTACATATATGCTGCGTTACATCATTCTGGACCCGACTCGCACCCCAGCTTAGCCATGAATATGAGGCAGTACGCCACGCGGTTATAGCAGTTGGCGCTGCTTACCACTTGCACAAGGTGGCCGATATAGCCTCAATACCACGAGGCACGAAAGAGAAGATTGAGATCTTTATACTTCAACAATACAACAAGTCTATCTCCGTCTTGCGACAGGATATTTCACAGAAACGCTACATTCACGATACCGGAGTCGTTCTAATATGTTGTCTCACATATATTTATCTGGAAAGCCTTCGCTTGAACCATGCAGCGGCCATAAAGCATCTCAAAAACGGAATACACATCATTGAATCATCGGTCGACCTGAGAAGTCTACGTAACCACACTTTAGTTAGGCATCGCCATAAGGGGAAGAACGCAATTCTATCTAGCCAAGATTTATGGGGCATCGTCTTACAATTTCGGAACTGTGAGCTATGCATGCACTGCTTCTCATCGGAGGTCCCAATGACATTGGGCAGCAAGTTATATGAGAAGCACTCAGCCAATATAGCCGCCGCTCAATCCTGGTCCATCAGAAGCATTGGAGAAGGCCATGAAGCAAGGATTCAACTAGCCAGTGAGGTCATGTCTCGCGACTGGCAATGGCAAGGATTCAAGCACCAACCCACATTCTGGGTAGAAAGTCATGTTCACCAGGAACTATCTTCGCTTCGGCAACGAGGTCGTTTTATTGACTTAAGCCTGCAAGCATACATGTCCAGTCCAGCTGCTCCTAGGAAAGGAACTTGGGAGTATTATAGTCTTTGCATGGATATGCTTCATACTGTGTCCATCTTGGCTGTAATTGAGCTCATGCCAGTACCCCCCGAAGAACATTCTATTTTGGTGCATTCATCGAGCTTTCAAAACGAGATTCTCGGTAAGATGCTTGCATACGGTGAGGAGATGCACGCTGTGCACACCTCTTTAGGCTGGCCGCCGCCAGATGTCAGCCTTGAAACTTCGATAGTTGGTCCAATGTATTGGGTATATGTGTATAGCGCCCATCCTCAGGACAAGAAAAGGGCCATGAAAATTTTGCAAGAAACAAAGCAAAGAGAAGGGCCATGGGATGCCAAACAGATTTTGACGATGCTAAAATGGGATGCGGAACGGCAGTGCAGCTGCGAGACGTTACGCAAGTGGGGAGGCGACGCCAATTGCTATGAGCATTTTAAATAAGGCCTTAAGATAGGAGCTAAATTGAATTGTAACCGGGTATTTATTGATAAGACAAATGTCTGCAAATCAGGACCATCACTAAGAGATTCAGATCCCAAACCTCTTCTCAACAACGATCACATCAATCCTACTGAAGTTTGTATCGTATCCAGCGAGGCTGCTTTAAATTGGAATGTTATCTAAAACTGATTAAACGCCAATACTTAGATACCAAAGTAACGTATATTCAACTCTTAACATAGAAATATCTGTTCAAGGTGAAAACATTCGCCGCAATTGACTAGCAACCCATACCCTGGTTCACCCCATCCAATTTAAATGATTGGCCTCCTTTACTACACACTTTTCAGTTCCTCGATGGGCACTTCTTCCGCTAACTTGGTGCCGTTCACTGTCGGCAAATCTGCGTCTACTAACACAAAGAATCCCCGTGCCACCTCGGTAGTGCTGTTGTTCTTCCATGAATGAATTGTGCCTCGTTGAATAAGGATATCTCCTCGTTTCAATACCGTACTTTCTCCACTATCAAGATTTAATTGTAATTCCCCTTCAATAATAACTCCAAAATCGATAGTCTTCGTTCTGTGTATTGGTCCTTCCGACTCTCCAGGTAAAAAATCGACAACTCGGAGCAGAGTCCCGCCAGGAATGCTGAGACCCACATTATGTGGGAGTCGATCTTGGTATGCTTTCAGGTCTTGGTCGTCTTGTAAGATGCCTGGAGCTTGGTTCAAAGTGTAACATAAATAAAAGTTCATGCCAGGAATGTCAACCCGCGGCGGGTTCTCGGACAGATCTTCGCTGATAACGGCTTTCCCATCGGCGTTATGAGTAGTTATCACACGTCGTGGAGGCCGTAAGTATACCGGAGCCGGTGAGTAAGTGGAACTATTTGTTGAACTCATGATGGAATAATGAATAGTTCTCTTGGAGCATATGTTACGTTGTAAAGTTTGTGGTATCTACCGAAGAGCAGGCGGCGCACCACTGCTACTTATACACATTCTTCTTTTACGAATTACTAAGTCAATGACGCTCACGGCTCCCTATAAAACGTCTTGTGCCAGGAATATGTTGAGACGCTTAACTTAGGGATCCAACTTTAACGTGCGTCATCGTTGTTTTTGTCAACATCAAGTGTAGGCTCAGTAAAATTGCCCAACATAAGCTGACGGATACTAATTTCATTGGTTGGTTCGCTGCGCAGCCCTTGTCTGGGATTAGCACAACCCTGTCAGCGCAAAGGTTAGCTTGAGTAAAAATCGTGGCGCGCGGCCAGTATACAACGGACGGACTACCCTATACGCGGTCGCACCATGGCCTGTTTCTCGATGAAGTATGTCTATTATTTGACGAGATTTTTAGATGGGAAAGCTGCAGATAAGAGTACAGTGAAGAAGAAACGAGTTGTATAAAGGCTGTGAAAATATATGAAGTAATGTATGGTGAGTGTGTCAATCAGCACTTGCCTAACTGCTAAGACTTGCACAACACGCAATCGATTTCAATAACCACCAACCTAAAATCAAAAGCCGTGGCTCTTGACTCTCAATGTCCAGGCAGGCCCAAAGGCAAATACGTGGCTCTGACAAAACAAAGAACCCGAAACGATTGAAGCGACTCGGTGTATTCTTAAAACCGGGTGTATTCGTCTGCCCGTGGGGTCTGAATTCTGAATGATCTTTCCCGGGCGTTGGATAGCCTGGAAGGCACCTTCCTTTGGCCCTCTGTCTGGATACGCCCCTACTTTTCTTTGAGCAGCCGTCTGAGAAGATCGGACGACATCAAACCAAATGATCAGATCTACCCGAACAGAGCAACACCGCTGACCAAACACTTGAGCGATACTATTAATGCTAAAGTATGGCTAAATATATAGCTCTCCTTACTACTCCTTACTTTGCGCGCTCCAGAAAGTGGTTCTGGCGCTCGTGCCATTGTGGAGTACAGAGGATAGAGTCTGCTAATGCATCAACAACAAGCTGGTCACAACAAGAGTCATTGCCCGTGCCATCAAGCTCTTGTATTTTAAAGTCATAACAAGTATCTGTCTCAAGTGATGAGGTGCGCCTTGGTTCCCGATGCTATATTACAAACCCTGACGTATGGTTCACTGACTAAACCTTGAAAATGAACCAAGTACGGAGTAGTACCTTTGCGAGCAATGAGAGCTGGAGGGCAGTTCTCCAGCTGGCGCAAAGCTCCTAGTGGGAAAATTATCTCGTAGGAAGCAGGGGCAGCTAAGTTTCACAAGCTTACGACTTAGCTTATTGTAACGCTTGCCTGAATAGGCAGGTATTTAAGAGCAAATCTCGCTGATCCACTTTTGGCATGTCTTAGCGTTCAAAATAAACGTGCTTCGTAGGCTATGAACATTGCAACAAGGGAGAACGTTTCCTCCTGCTGCTTAATCGCAACGGTCTAACTGCCAGCAATGCAGATATTGATGCTTTGTTGTCATTACGGACTCAGTTTCGACTCAGGTAGATCACATCATATTGCCTCAGAGCCATAGTACTCCGGTTATTCACGGGCAAATTATTCACACTTGTTCGTAGTTGTGCTATATGAATCCTAGGTGGCTCCGTAAGCTAATAGGGGGGCACTACACAAGGTCATCACTCCCCGTTAACTTGGAGTGATTATAGTATCCTTGATAGTGCCACAAAGTTGCAAATGCAGAAATAAAAAAATTGTATTGGAAATGTATAATCTCAATACTCACAAGACAGTTGTAGTCTTAGAGAATGTAAAATGGCCATAGACTGATCATAAGACTTTTAGAACACCCATGATCATATAGCAGCTGTAGTCTTAGAATGGATGATAGCCGCATACTGAGCTAGCCAAAGCCTGGGGGTTTGAAGCAGCCTTTCCCCAGTTCCAGTTGCGGGGGATGTTTGTACCCGGCTGAAGATTATTAGCAGCAGGCCAGTAGAAATCGTTGTTGCGGAACATCTCGGATACAGTCGTAGCGCAGTTGTTTTTGCCCAGTCCAGTATACTGGTGAGCAAACATTGTATGATGAAACTTAGCTGAGTAAATCATAGCGTGGTTGCCGTTTCTCTTGCCTCCGTCCGTGAATGATTGCCTATAACAACAATTTGACTCAGCATTAAGGTCCATATCGAGAGTGGATGTAAACTTACCCGTCAACCCAGGTCTCCAGGTCACCCCAAGAGATATAAGCCTGATTGGGATCCTCTTCCAAGATGATACCGTTACGGAACCATAAACCATTACTTGCTCTAGACAGGACTACACAGGCATATTCCCAGTCTGATTCATGTCCTGAATCGTGGCGGAAGTAAATATCGTAGCACACACGTCTTGTGCCGTCATTGCAGTCGGTGGTAGTCCAGTAGGTCGGGAACGAGGTGCCTTGGGTACCTGCACCCCTCCATTGACCAGGAGATTGGCAGCCGGAATCCAGATGACTGCCGGCAGGAACACCACAACCGCTTGCGCCATTTCCGTTTGTCTGCTGGCCGTTAATCTCAGCAGCTTGAGGATAGCAAGCGCCGTCTGAAAAGAACCAGATCCTAGGATGTAGTCAGCAAGTGTGTTCTATTGATATAGTTGATTATTTCCATAGCATACGGAGCAAGGTCTTTGATGACAAAGTCATGATCTGCGCCAGGTATATTAGCTATATTTCGCCTAGTAGTGCATTCCATCAAGTGAACGTACTGTGTGCCCAGTCATTATCGCTATACTCATGGGCTGCGAAACCCAGCTTTGCAAAGGCAAGAAGAGAAATTGAAAGGAATTTGGCAGCCATTTTGACCAAGTAAATATGAAGTGAGATGTTGTTAGGGGTGAGTTGATCTAGAGTGATAGACTGGTGAGCTGTAGAGTAGGCTGCTGCAAAAGAACTGAGGACTCTGAGACATATTTATATTCTTCGCAAAGCTGTAGTATTTGATGTGAGACAGGGATCCAATGATATTGCTAAATCTTTACACTAGTTCAGCATAGCCTCGGTCAATTAGATTCAGAGGATATATCTCCATGCCCTTGGCTTTGTGGCAACTAATGGACTAATCGGTATAGGGGCTTGTAAGCGGATTTGGCCGAAATAAAAACAGAAGTACCTTCACCGTAGGTGGATCTATTCCAGAACCAACATCTCAGACGTACCAAAATGTCGATGGTGAGGATTTCTATAATCAAACTCGTGCTTGGACCATTATATTTACAAAGGCTTGACTCGTTGGGGCCGTATAATTTGTCTTTTCTTCTTAGTTGCATATAAGCTCAGTCCCAGATCGTGGGAGATTGCTCGTTATATTAAGCGCTGAGTCAGACATCTAAGCCACGTTAGACTATTGTTTTTCTCGATCCAGAATATACGACTGTCACATGTAAAATAACAAGTAAATCACAACATACGGAGAATATACACTTATTTATTCTCCCTTTATTTTGGAATCTCCAGCATGGCATAAATGAGCCAGCTACTAAATTACCTAATTGACTGGAGAATTTGGTGAAAAAAGTAATATAACGACTAGATTAAAATAAAATAATTTTTTTTCACATAGTATATGTAAGTATTAAGTAAAGCAAATGCTTTTTACCCACTGAGTCGTGGCTATGTCAGGTATACTTCAAAGTACCCTTGCGTTAGCCTCAGCATATAGTCTATACTATGAGCTGAAGAATTTTGACATCTCTACTGCAGATATATAGCGCTGACGTGAAAGTGGATAAATGATCAGTACCGTTCCCGAAATCGGCTATGAAGCCGAGGGGAGATGATAGTGGTAGCGGGGATACGGTAAGTTTCCCCTTTTCCAAGGGATCAGCAGTTTACGAACATACTTGTCCGCTGCTTTGGTTCCTTCAGAAAGGGGACCAAAGGCGTAAAACACCCTCTTCTTTCTCCTTTATTGTAGATAGTTAAGTCACGGGCTTAGCAAAGCAAAGAAAGCGAAGTTCGACCGATCAATTAAGGAAGAATGTATGTACAAACTTGTAAAGCAATGGTGTAATTATAAATTTTCGTAGACGTAGCTCATATAACCTATTTGTATATCATCTCCTAGGTAGTATGCAGTCATGTTTCGTTAAATTCGGTTCATCCAACAAACGTGGTGGGCAGATACTAGAATGCCGTGACTCAATATACTAACGGAATGTACATACTAGTACTCTGTCTTCATAATGGCGCTGAAAGGGGGATTTCTGAAATCTCTACCTTATCTTCAAAATTGCTCAAAAAAAGATAGTGTATCACCATAACTCTCCGCCCCCTGCTAGCATATTTCAAGGTGCAGGTGGTTACTATTAGCTTTTAGCCGCGGTGTCCGATCTAGATCCTAGAGTAGGAGGCCCCTTGAAGGACCGAAAATTAAAAATACTTGGCTGGATTGGGCGTTCATTATGGTAGCCTAAGACTTTTGTACTGACCCGTGGTATCTCGAAAAGGTTAACTACAATTGTCAATACATTGAATAGTTTCTCATAGATCGATCTTATGCCAAGCTTTCTTGGCAGCAGATTCGCAATGTCATTAGTACTAGCTTTAAATTAATTTTTGGCGAGCCTGTCATATCTCCTTCTCATCAATATTCACGAATTGCAGCAAGGATCAAGTCTCGCAAACATAGCGGCCGGACCATACAGTGATTCAAAGCTCTTAAGCTTACTTTCACATTTCTAGGTGTATGCACAATAGCATCATTATACGAGTACATAATATATCACTCGGCTCCAAAGTCTTTGGAAAGAAAAGCGGATACATGTCAGCAACGCCTTTCCCATTTATATAGCCCAGCCCTGCAAGCCTCGTCAAGCTAAGAATACCTAGAACATCAGCTTAATCACGCTTTATTTCTTTACCGTCTGTGCGTCTTACTGTGTAAATTGGTCTTGCGGCCGCAAGAAGGATTGTTTACGTCGCGGCTATTGCTTCGCCTACCTATACACTCACCAATCAACTCCATACAATAGAAGTTAAAGTTACGATATTCCTTAGTCTAACGCAGCTACAGAATAGTATACTGAGCTGCGAACCGGGGACACCGTAGTTTAGGGCATTTAACATTCTTAGCTCTCACAAAAGCATCTATAGTAACACAGCTGTACTTAAGAGCATGGTCAATTACGGCTTAATGGTATAAGTGATCACGAAGCATCTAGGAGCCTATATACAACTTTCCTACCAAGGCATCGTTACTCTCTTCTTTTGGGATTCCTTTGCTAATTCAACCATTCTGATCACTGGCGGGATTGGGAGGCTTTGAACATAATCTCAGCCATGCGGTTGATGATATCCACAACGTTCTCATACAAACCCACCCAACGTTCGGGAACTGCCGGATACACACTATGTATTCTTTTTCTTTTGTCCTTGTATCAAAAGTCAGGCTGCTATGGTCGAATTCGGCGTAAATTGTCAAAATCTCAAGGGTTGCTTCAGGCTCGATTCCGAAGCCCTGACTCAGTGAGCTTGCTCCTCCCGTGGACAGGTGCTCCGTCTTTGCGACTAGAACAGGGTGAATTAGGTCATTGAATCCTCAAGTCTGAATAAATTTACCTTGACATATGAACCCTTCACTCTCCTTATGGGAAACTTGATTTATTGCGCCATGGGCTTAATAACCTAACCACATTTCATAACTCAGCGCTGGTGTTACAGCATGGTTGATGTCGGCTTTGGCAGAGTTGGGTGCTGGAGCGGCCACGCCGAGACTCAGGTATACAATACTAATGCACCACTAAAAAATCAACTCGTTGAGTTCTCCTCCTACAAGAGAAATTTAGACATATCCTCGCCATGCGAGTTCATTGACCTACCTCAAACTCACCTTGGACTACTCTATGTAAAGTACGCGACACACCACGGGTTTGGTGTCAAGTTCTCCAATCAGCTTCTCCAGCAGGAGCACGAATCGAACGAGGAGACTGTCTGTATTATCCGTGATATGATACCCAATAACACCTACTCAAGACCAAATATGCCTTCTGCGCAGACGGCGGGCGCGGCGCCGTAAGTTGTGCGCTCGACTTCAAGTTCAACTTCGCCCCATCATTCGGCGCGCTGTGTAATATCTTGATCAACGCGGACTTGCGTCATCCAATGCGCGGGTGATACGCGCAGATACAATGGATTATGAAGGCAGAAAAGCAGTCCCGGTTTAGTGTCGCCCCCGTGCTGTGCATAGTTGAGCCCTGGAGGCAGTGGCTTCTTGTGTGCTTTAACCCCGAGTCAAATGAAGATCCTCTTCATGACCTTAACACTTTAGAGCCCTGATCTTATTAAGGCCATCAACGAGATAATCAGTGGTGATTCGGTGGATTTTAAAGTCTTACGGCTTGATTCATGGTTAGTGCGTGAGACAGTGGTCAAAAACTATTTAGTTGGTCGAAACGTGTATCTACTAGGCGATGCGCCGCATCGACACCCGCCAGGAAACGGGCTCATCAGCAATGCTGGTATCCAGGACTTATACCATCTGGCCTAGAAGGTCACATATGTTTCTGATGGTCGCGCCGGCCCGGCCCTTGTGGAAAGTTATCACAAAGAACGCCAACCGGTTGGTGCCAACCTAGGTAGTTAAGGACTCAATCATCTGCATGGATGCGCATGCCACTGTTTGGGAAGCACTCGGCATGTTTGCACCTAAGGAAGAGTTATGGAGCCCCAGCAACGTTATAATCTGGGCGAGGCCGACCAAAACACGGCCTCAATCGCCTCCGAAGCCTGCCACTCTTGGTGAATCCACCGTCGTCACAGTACGTACTGCCGCATATTACAATATACAGCCACTGTACCCTGGCGGCGATGGTCTATAGAACGCGCCATGACAGAATACAATAATCATGCCCCATCTCAGCGCGACTTTAAGCCTTGCTCTCTATTAAGTGACGCATTCTACAACAGAGAAAATTTATAGGAGCAGAATAATTTTTTCCCCCGCGTTTTCGGTATTGGTCAATTTGCGCAAGCACTAAAGCTAATCGTCAAAAACAGCTCGATGTAAGGCTTGTATATGTCAAGAAGTTTGGTGCTACAATACAAGTAAAATCCAAGCCGACGAAGCACTCAACGTCAATGTGGTCGCTACATTGACTTTATACAGGCATGTTAGGGTTGCTCTTATCCGGTCAGATCCAGAAGTAACGCGCGATTGGTGTAAGATATGTCCACAAGTGAGATTTTTATGCAGCAGACAGACTAGGCTTACACAGCTGCGAAAGATTCTGTATCCGACAACAGCAATCCAGAAGGAGTGCGAGCTAATATTGACCACGATCTATTTATTGAGGTTATCAATTGCCCCGGGTTTCGACAATACGGTAGTCGAAGGAATGCTATCAGAGTGGCGTGCCGTTGAGAATGGTGCCACATGATAAGAAATCCTGGTTGTTGTTGCCACGTACGACTGCCGGTTTATTTGGCATATTCAAAGTTAAATGTCCCTGGTTTTAGAAGCTTTGGGACGAAAAGCCCAAACTCATCACCTGGATTTGGAGATGCGGCTGGATCCGAAAATACAAGGGACGCCTCTCTGCATAGGGATGGCATGTTGCCAATGAGTCCTTGGGCAAGAAGCATGTAATCGCTGTGTACCGACAGTTGAAGCCGCACGCGCTGTAGCAGTCCATTAGCTCGATCCCCAAGAGAGATGATGCATATTACCTCTGCTTGCACTCTTGAAACCCCGCCACTATTCGTCCTGCGATTCATGGCTCTTCTTTTGGGAATCGCAGCAGCCACTACATCAAGAAATTTTGAGCAACCTGCGAGCGTTTCATGTATAGCACATCCATTAATGCCTCCCAGTTCTTTCAAACAATGGACAAATCCCTCGATGAGATCAGCGTCCAATTCGGCATCGGGACTGGTTGGATCATCAAGAATACTAGCCAGTAGCGTAATACAGGCAGTTACTGGATAACATATGGTTCGCCTGTAATAGTGAGCACAACTAAACCGAACGGGGTGTTATACAGCTTACCAAATATAGGCAAATGGTTGCAAATATATTGTTCGCATGAGACTGAGGGTAGCACGCGCTCCGGCCAGACATGTTATCGACAAAGATGCAAAATCGAATTCACTCTCAGTAAGTTCGAGATCGTCTGGCTGCACAACACCGAAGACGCCGTTATAGAGGCGGGTATATGCTGCCCTTAGCTTCCAGATGCAGCTGTAGTAAACAAAATGTAAGTGAATGACTGCAATCTCGAGTGAAACTGCCAACGTCCCGCCAAGCGATGGCCGGATTTCTGACGGCAGACTTTTCCTCCACTCTTCCAGTTCGCGGCTTAACCACGCTAGTGTAGTATGTAGACCCTTGAGACTTTTCTGAAGGGCAACTTCGGATAGTAAATGCTTAAATATCTTTGACTGAATAAGTGCAAGTTCGGCTCTGCATCTTATGAGGCTGATCTCAACGCCTCCAGATACTTGTAAGATACCAACTCTGTCTGATGAGTCACAACTTGGGAGTGGCAAAGAGAAACTGCTGGAGTCAAGAGAAGGCGGTAAGCCAGATTTCATCGACTCGGTGATATCAAAAATAAATATTACCCAGAGCGTCCGCAAATATTCGTCTCTTTGCTGGGGTTGAGTAGTAAGATATGAAATGTTGCGATTCAAGCCCATCATTTCTGCTAGTCGTCCAGCTACTGACACCAGGTGAATACCTGTCCACGCGTCGGCAGTTCCGTGCATAAACATGGCCATGAATAAAATTCCCTGACAATCCAGAAGCTCTTTCCCTCGTATTAGCAGCTCAGGAAAGACAGTATATGCATTCTTGAAAAAGGCCCAAGCTAAAGGTGAAAACTCTGCGAAAGATGAGTTTTCCACCTTCCATTGCATGAGTATTGCCAAAAATGAATTCACTATAGCCCATCGGCCTGGACTTTCGGTTGAATTTGTCGGCCCCATAGCGTTTTGGCGGCTGAGCAGCTCAAGAATTGTTGTCGGTGCTAGTAGTGGATATAGGCGATTAATGTCTTCAATAACGACTCCGATCTGTGGAGTAGCCTGAAGAACCTTGGTAAATATGGTCTTGTTGAATCGTCCCGGATTTATATCTTTCTTCAGTCGGTTTATATTTTGAAGGAGTGATGACTCTCTTGATCGGAAGACGGCGCGGATTAGGGATGGGAGGTCATGTGTGGGGGTGTCTATCAGAGCTGATGGAGTAGCTTCAGTTTGTGATCGTGGATTCTGTTCTTGGCATGTAGAGCCCTCTCTCGTCGGGACAGGATTGGTTTGCCAATCTTCTATTATGAGTTAAATTCAGGACTTGACTTCACAACCTGGCGAATCTTACCCAGGGTCGCAGAGTACGTCTCATTCTCTCTGGGAGATCCAGGGGTGTTTTTGAGAGAAGCCTCCAAGCTTCGAATCCTGTCTTCTAGCAGCTGGATATATTCTTTACTGGAACAGACAAGTCTATGGGTTGATATGTTGTCAATAAAACAAAATATCTGAATAACATGCGCACCTTTTCCCCTGACCACGAGCTTTCCGAGTGGTATACTGGCATATCACGTCTCGCCTCAGACATGTGGAACAAATTGGGTCCGCGCCGTCGCATCGCATCTTTGCCTTTCGGCATGGGAGACACGCCTATGACTATTAGCCTGTTTCGTTATTCACATCCTTGGCTGATACTAAAGACTTGCATTTGTAATTCGTTTTTTCGATTTGCCTTCATCTGAGGTCATTTTCGAGTCTCATGACAAAGGTACGCAGTAATGAATTGCAGTACAGGCTGTGCGACTCTTAAGGCTTAGGTGACGAATTCGCGGCTCCACCATAATTGGACCAAAAGTCATGGAAGCGGATTACAAATGTGGGGGATTTAATGCGGATGCTATTTACATCCGTACGTGACCGTACGCGACGAACACTGTGCAATGAGCGGTGCGGCATTACGAGGGTCAGAATTTGGCCCCATACATCGCAACATACTGTTTTGGGATAAAAAAACAAGGGCATAAACAATGACTCAGACAATATTGAAGTCTTTCAAGCAGCTGCTGCTCTTGACTGCCAAAGCTTCCATGGACCTATCAAGTATACATTTGCTAGGGATAATGTTATCTTAGGTGTTTAGCCTACGTTCCCTCAGGCTTGGCGGTTGGCTTAGTGCTCCTAGGGCTGGCCAGGCACTGATATATACAGTAGATACGGTGTCGCTTTCACCACTGTTGAGCTCTCTGTTGGCTTACGGGCATATTCCGTGACAGGCAAGGATCTCGTTAACATTCCCTTTACTACTCACAATATCACTCACAGCTACACCGCTGTAGTCCTTCAAATACCCAAGATAGTGCAACAATACAACGAAACCCCAAAGACCATCCTTCTCTTCTTGCCGAATGTATAATGGTTTTCTGTTTGTAATTATCTTCCTCTAGGCGGGGGCTGCAGTCACCACTGAAGTTTAGTTCTTCAATATTGCGATAAGCGTGTTGAAAACAAAAAGATTCAATGCCCAGAGGCTACTGAGGTTTATATTTCAACAAGGCGTGAGGATAGCAATGTGATCCTGATGTCGATGCCCATTTCTTGAGAAGCGAGCTACTAGACTACGGAAGCAGCTTACGTCTAGTATTTAGAGATAATTTTCTGTGCACATTCCCATAGACTTCAGAGCAGAAACGATGGTTTTAACCAGCCTTATATATTATCCTGGACGGGAAAATTTGTTTACTTTGTCAGCCGAAATACTCTTTTCCTTCAAATATCTGGCATATGGCACGGCTCTCGATTTTGACTGAGCTGAGCATAGTTGGGGCAGTTGCATAAGCAGTCAAACCTTTCATCCCACAACATCCCGCACAACATCCCACAATTACAAGCTCGGCGGTATGGAGCTTTGAGCACAATGCCCGTTGATCAAAATAAGTGGAAGATTTCATAATTACCCTACAAAGTCCAAGCTGCAGGCCAGTGAAATTTGTATATGGCGAAATCGATAAATTATCTGAATATTGTGGCACTGATTGCAAACCACGTTGAGTTCTGCGGAGCTCTTTCTCCAGGAAGAAGAATCGCATCAGTTTCAATCATATACTAGTAATTTAATAATAGAAGAAGAAGAGCTCTTGGAGTGTCTAAGTTACTGTATGGGTGCCCTGGTTGCAGAATCCTACCGGGATCCGAACGCGATACAGCTCCTAACTATGGCTATTTACGCCCGAGATACAGCATGTATAATATTATTCACCCTATGTCATAAGACAACTGGGAAGGTGTGATGATGTAAATTTTACAGAGTTCTCTTGGTATTTAACCATGGTTACATTCTCTTATATACTACCATGCACATGCCTAATGTTGAACGGAGATATAGTAACCTCCGTCTGCCCGGGGTCTCATGTAATATATATAAGGACAACACATAACGCCTTGCTAACCACTCCTCGAAATAAACTCAACTATCTTTACCACCCTCTAATTACTTACTCCTATTGAATTCACCATGTCAAACAAGACGAAATTGCCTGACGCGTCTGACATTGTGTCGCCGAAGAAACTTGCTCACGTGGTCCTACGCACAAATAACCTAAAGGCCATGGCGCCTTTCTACGAGGTTTTTTTGGGTGGCCAAGCTACTTTCAAGAACGATTATGCTTGCTTTGTTACGTATGATGAAGAACATCATCGAGTTGCTATCGTTCAACTACCAGACCTAGCCCAAAAGCTCCCAAAGTCTTGTGGCCTTGATGTAAGTGACTCCCATCCGTTTTCACATATCCATACCTGTAATAGTTAATTCAGCATATTGCGTTTACGTTTCAAAATACCCATGATCTAGCACAAGCGTATACGCAGCGCAAGTCGCACGGCATTATCCCACTTTGGTGTGTGAATCACGGAATCACTATGAGCATGTATTATCGGGACCCGGATGGTAATGTGATTGAGACATTGGTCGATTCTTTCAGCGATCTTGAAAAACAAACTGCATTCATGAATTCCCCAGAGTTCCTGCAAAACCCAGTTGGTGTAGATTATGACCCTGAGAACCTAGTGAAGCGTCTGGCTGATGGGGAAGCTGAGGAAAGCATCTTGAAAATGCCTAATATTGGACCAAGAGGACAAGACACAGTGCCATTATTTTAGAAGAATGGATCTGTACATTGGATACGTTATGTAAAGAACCAATGTCTTAGAGTGTTTATATTTAGCATCTATCTTCTATTGAGCAATGCAGTTTGAAGTGTCTATCGGTTCATTTATAAATAAGCTCTAGCTTATTCATATCATATGCTATGAGTCCTTTATTTATTCATGTGAAAGGCTAAGAATGGCGTTATCCTTTTCATTAAAGCAACATAGGTTTCCCCAGGATGCCTTGTTAAGAAACAACCGAGGACCATTCCTAGTGTAAAGTCCCATGTAATCACTAACGACAGCTTTTTATAGTCCCTCGGTCTCGCACTATCTAAGAACATGCTACCAATTAAGACGTTGCACTCATTTCCTTCAAACAAGTCACTTATATCTCCTTCCCATAATCTTTCTGGGGACGGGACTCGGACATTGAGCATCCGCGGCGCGAGGTATTCAAAAGGCTTAAATTGGGGGAAATTGTTTATCAAGAGTGAATTCAAGTGCACTTGGATCTTGAATAGAGCGAGAGCAAGCCTAAGTGTCTTAGCTTAATGTTGTACATAGAATTTCACACAGCGCACCGTTGATATTGTTCTCGAGTTACCGGGTTCAAGTTCTCGGCATCAATTCTTTCCTGGTCGAAAACGCCAGTTCCATGAAACAGCTGACCAAGATGCTTTCCATTGATGATAGATGATGGAAACGTATGTATCCCTCTATATACTGCTAGACCGAGCGAGATTGTGAAGGCTTGAAGATCCGGCAAGTATTCTTGTCGAGGGGGTCTAGGTAAGCCGTAGCCGTCTTTGACGTTGAACTATCGGTAGTATTAATTAAATGAACCATTAATAGGAAATTTTAAGAAGAGGTTCTCTCACAAGATCCTTGTCAAGGCATCGAAGTATGGCGTCGTGAAATATCCCAGCCTGGGATCTTGTTTCAGGCTCATCCATTGTCCACAGGCCTACAGTCAAGACGGCTTGCATAACCTTTGGCGGCTGTGTCGTGTTTCGAAACGTCTGCTGATGTAAAATGGGCCAGTGTTCATGGAAATTGCGAAAGTACAGTTCCGTGAGCTGTTTTTGGTGTGGTATCTCCAGAAGTAGTAGAGTTGGGCCCGTTGGCACATCCTGACTGCTCGCCCAAGGGCCACGCCGCTCATTATTGGGAGCTGTTGCTTTCAGACAATCACCAACCGCGTTTGTAAGACTTGATCCTAGGAAGTACTCAGGACTTGGTGTCAGTCTTGAGCTGTTGCTGTGACTCAATACAAGATGACGTTTTAGAAGATCCCTAGATGAAAGTTGTTTACAACCATTAAAAAATAGTTGGAAATTCCGGGGCCAAGTATATTACCTGCGGTTGAACTTTGAGTGACAGAAATGGCACATGAACTGCCGGAGATTGGTATGATCCTTCTGATGGCGTGAGAGATGCTCTTTTCTGAGATACGAGCGATTGCAGCTGGGATATTGGCATTGAAACCTTTTCATCGTACAACCATTAGAGCCGGTCATATGCTTCAAAAGGATTGTGAGAGGGGACCTGGACCTATACCAGAAAGAAAACGAATCCACTAATTTAAAATATTGTGGGTTAGTCATTGGAGAGATGTGGGATGGGGTGGCGGTGTGATCTGGGATGATGCGGGATACGGATCAAAGTGGAATGGGATATGACTTTACTAATCACAGTGCGGTATCCTGACAGCAATCAGCTACAAGTCAGGTCTCAGGAGTTCAGGGGGATTGGACATAAAAGCTGTAGTCTCGTACCAATTAGAATATGTTTTGCTCTAAAGGAATAGGGAATTCTCATTGTAAACGCCAAGGCCCTTCTGTTATTTTATCCTCGACATCCCATTCGGTATGAAGTTGAAAGAATTAAAGCTGATCTCTCTACTCTCAGCGAGTAGGTTTGCTTCTGCCCAACTGCCAGATCCCAATGCATACAGCTGCCCAGATGGGTTCATTAAATCCAATGGCACTACCTATGGTATAATTGGAGCTAATGCAAATGCTGTTAGCTCGGTCATTGGAGATTGTGAGTAATAACAATAATTCCTGATGCTTTCTTGTCTTGACTAATGGTTGAAGTTTTCAATGGGACTTTTCTGGGCGCTACATTTACGACCACTACCGGCGTTGATAATAGTCCTGGTGCTACGCGAACTGCCACTTTTGACTTTCCGGGAGCCGGAACTCTGACTGCTGAAGAAAAGGTATAAATTTTATAAATCACAATGATATCGTATACTTATGCTATAGTCAGTTACTCAGTTATACCAAGCTTCCTACCGGAGTTCTTAAGTGGCTTTTCAAGCTAGCAAACGGTATGCTCAGCACGCACTTGGCTCTATTATAAGTATTTACTAACACAGACCTCAACTAAGCTCCCCTTCCATTTGCATCAGAATATGCTCCTGGAGAGTTCTATGGCTATTGGATAGGGCTGGAGTCATTGCCCATAAACGACCATGAGACATCTATCAGCTGGGGTAGTGTAATTTGTTCCTCTAAGCAGGTATTCGGTAAGTAATATTAATAACCTGATATAACGTGTACCTCTGCTTATTATGTCTCAAGACTTTGCTACCACTCATGAATTTGGTATTAACCAAACTATCCGAATCCTTCAAGATGAAGGTAAAATTACTGGCGTGAACCAATATCCCTTTTCCGTAGGAGAACGGATTGGGTGATTAATCAGTAGTTAGCGTCAGTTCATGGCTAGGTTGAATCTGTGGAAAGCTTGCTTGCAGCAATTGTATTGCGTAAGTTGCGGATACAAATTACTTCCGAAGCCGTAAGCGAGGCCACGATGTCAACCAATACCTAGGTAGCCATTAGAGACAAAAGTGGGCTTCTAACAGGCTACTACTAGGCAGCTAGGTAGTATTAAAAGTTATTTTCTATGAGTATTGACGTATGCTATATCTGGAGTAAATTTATGCAGAAGATAATAACTACGTTCATACTTCCTAGTTGCTTCCAAAGTGCACATGCAACTGTTTCAAATTCTGATTGTTGGCCAATTATCTCACTTGGCTGAACGAATGCTACGGATTGTATTCGACCCCACGGCGGATCTGGAGTTCGATGCAGATAAAGCGGCGTAGCTCGAGCGTATTCTGCAGCTCTGTCCCTGTTGCTGGTGGACGAAGATTTTTCCGTGGGGAGAGTTATTGCGGTGTGCTGGGCATATGTGGCAGGTCTGTACATTGCTCGTTACCTTTCCGAACCTCAAGCTGACTGTAACGAATCCAATGCTCTTTTCATACTATAAGAATCCAAGCTCGGTAGATATCCCAAGTACAGCTTGGGGACGGTCCAAACACTCAACTATATGCGAGATATATCAGGGCGCGCTCTCTTCTTTGTAGAAACAGGGACCACCGACCGGAGTGGCTATTATCTGAGAGCAATCTCCCCATTCCTTCCCTCCTGCCTATACAAAGCAGTACCGACTCTGCAGGCAAAGGTGCGAGGCAACTTCCAAGCAGCATCTTGGCAGTCTTGAAGACTTGGGTTTAATTTAAAGTAACAATGATCAATTTATCGACCGGTCACGAAATTCTCCAGCATTATAATCTATCAGACTATTCTCAGCTCTTAATAAGTAGTTATTACGACGTAGGCCTTATTGAGAGAAAGATACAGAAAAAGAGAAATTTTAGATATATACAAATATCCTTGCAGTAAGCATTTTAAGCATTTGTGTACTAAAATATATTCCGTTATAGTCTCTCAGTTAAAATAGTAATCCGTCGCGCAGCTATAGGAGCCGATGCTGCAGAATGCATGCCCGTCGTCCTTATATCCAGTGAATGATTGAAAGCCGTTAGATCCGCCTCTGCATAAGTATTAGTTCGCTGATTCCTTCTGGCCAGTAGTCTAGTATCTCTTTGCTTTTAGGAGAAGGAGGAGAACTCTGATCTGAGCACAGAGCATCAATGGATCAAAAACTTACGCGACTTGAGAATATAGCGGTGCCGTATAAGCCTCGTAGCTGATTTCCCATGTAAAGGTGACCCCGCTTGGGAATTTGCAACTAAATGGACCGCCCACACCTAATTGCGAAGGGTCGATTTTGCATACGTTATTGCTAGTAGGCAGCTGGCAGGCGTTATCATTCGGACAGTACTACAGAAAGAGCAAAGGCAGTCAGCACTCCAACAAAAAGTTGGCGGATTCAAGACACAGAGAAAAGCAATATATACCACAGCTGCCGAAAAAGGTGGGATTGAGTTTGACCCTTCACCCGGCAGTGGGGTGCAATACACGATATGAATCGAGTCGGCTCGCTTTACAGCAGTGGTCGCGGTAAGACTTATGCTACCTGCTGGAGCGGCCACAACACCACCAAGAATGCTGGTGTAGGAGAGAAGAGACACAAGACGCATTGTTGAGAGAAAATATAAGGAGGAGGTAAATTTTTGTTGTGTTATTGAGATTGACTTTTTCGGAGAGCGGGTGGCATGATATTTATAGTATTGTAGAGCCCTAGTCTTTCACATATTTTCCATTATCAGTGATCAGACTAATGATATACCCAGAATAGTAAATTCCCAATCGTTTAGCTATGATAGACTCCAAGCGAGGCTGACGCCGCTGTCTACAAAATAGGAGATGCTATGAAGAGGGTAGATGAATTCCAACTGCCCGTCCTGCCATTTTCAGAAGTTACTAGGATAGTGCGGTTATTTAGCAGTTAATAAGGATTCCTTCGTAAAATAACATCTTCTATTTAGTATAATAGCTGAGGATTGATATGCCTGCAATTTTCATCTTGCATTCGTGGTATGTATATAGCGTACCACTTTAATCCCCGTCTTATGCCGAGTGCTGAATCTCCGGGTAGAACCTGCGTAATATGTGAATATCCCAAACCCTATAATTTTAATGTTAAGTAAGATCTGTATTTGCAACTTGAAGTTCCTTATTAAAACATCAGGTTAAATATTTTTGCAAATAAACAGCATTAAATAGTAATATACTAGAAGCTAATATATATTCTACTCTCATTGATCTCTCTGAGAATCGGGGCGCCAAAGGTAAAAATTCTTGATAGCCTCCTTCCATATTTGGCCGTAATCATTCACTGTAGCTTATTGCCAGGTTCGTTAACCTTCCTGTTTAGGAATTTACGATAAAAGGCTGTATTTGTGATCTAAGGTACTCTAGTTACGAAACAGTTTCAACATGCATATGACCGAAGACTCTTCTGATAGCAAACAATATGCGTGCCTGCATATCTAAACGCTGTGACCTTTTGCCTTAGAGATGTTTGTACAGCAAGGTCCCTGGCTATGAAGCAAAGCGGAGGTAACATATGTAGGTTGGTATTCGTCGTATAGCCCCGTCTTCATTATTCTCGTGCATGCTAGTAGTACTGGTCCGCCTTCTCCATTTATCAGATTGCCTGCCCAATGGGTTTCTCCGCCTTGGGACTTTCATAAAATGTAAGGATCACTCAATACACTGATTTGGGATTTGAAATGTAAATTTTTTCTATACACGCCTGTCTCCTATCGAATTACATAATGAAGATGCTGAAGGCAATTTTCGAATCGAGACTAGTATCTATCGAGGACTCTGAAAGTGCATCCAAAATGGTAGGTATTGGGTTTGGGAATCTTTCATATGCAATATGATCCGAGATATAACGTTTTAGCAGCTTTCTTCGCCACGGCAATTAGTGTAACCCAAGATGCTTTATCGCGGAGGAAAGCAGCCAGAAATCTCGCGTCATGAGTCGTCGATGAATACCACCATCGATGGATTGATATGGCGCTCAAGATTATCATTTTCGGTAATGGAGCTAAGATAGGAATATACTTTAACACATGTAGTACATGGATGGTTTGTCTTCAAAGATTAGCTCGGCCTGTGTCGAACCCAAGCTTACATTCCGTTCCAGTGGTCTGGTTGAAACGCAAACTTGTCACAAGATTTATTTTCCCATTTCGAGTTATGCAGGATCAAGAACATCAATGGTTTGACATACAGAAGTACAGTTGTGCTTCGGAAACAGCAACCGTCATCGCTTATGGCTGACACCAATACGGCACAACAAGCTTGCTCACCGAACATCTTGGAGTCGATTTTGAGATCCGGCGCTTTGTTGCAAAATCCTCCACTAGCTTTCACATGGAAACTTCAACTATGATGCACTTCTTCCATTAGCCCTTGATCTACTAGCCCAAACCGTATCAGAAAAGGTCAACGCCATTCACCTTGCAACTAAGATTGGCCCAGGCAAATTCACCAATCTATCTACCAACTTTTCCAGCTTCGGCAACCTACTTGGTTCGGATAATGGATATGAGTTTCTGAATGCTTTGATTGAGATTGGAGTGAGAGCCCGATACATGCACGTAACCATGTTAGCGGAGAAAGGTCGCGAATATATTTCAGCAAGATGCAACAGTTCTCATGCTTAACAATAAATTATCGGAAAAAAGGAAGAGAAAAATAAATACAAAAATGATGTCTATAAGCCAGCAACAGCTCGGTACACCACTTCGCCCAGGTTCTCAGCCGGCACCCCGTATTTCCTGAGGTCTACAGCTTTGTCTTCATAGTTTGAGCCATCCATACCCTGGAAGAACATAACAAACAGTCTAGTCCACTCCGCAAAACCATCACCAGCTTTGATCTTGGGATCACATTCCCGCATAATTTCTGTCGCATCCTTCTCTGTGATGTTCCAGTCTGCATCAGTTGTCCCCGTAGCATTCTTAATAGCGCCAAAGATCTCCTTCTGTGAGAGCTCGAAAGAGGAAATGTAAAAAGACTTGTTTTTGTACTGTTCCAACTTGGCCTCTGGCAGGCTTAGAAGAGCAGCAACGCCCTCGCCAGTCCGTGCAAGCGTTGTCGTCGAGATCTTGGCATCCGCTCCACGAAAAAGGTCTGCCTTTCGACCCTTCACATCAAATCCCCATAACCCGATCTGGATGTTCAAATCAAGCCAAAAGTTCGAAATGACAGCAATCCAGCTGCTCGTCCCTGATTTCTCAATCAAGTTGCGCCTTGTGACCTTTGGTCCCATCATGGAGTGCTCGCCAACAATTTTGGGCGAATCAACGCCAAACTCGGTCGGCAGGATATAGGGGACACCAGCCTCTATGGCGGCCTTGATAAAGAGGTCGCCAAGATCCATGTTAGGAATGGGGACAATGACGATGAGAACATCTTGGCCCCTGAGAGTCTCCACGAGGAACGATTCGTCTGTAAAGGATCCCTTCTTGACAATCACTTCAGGTGGGAATTCAGTCGTAGACTCTGCCCGTTGAACTGCAGTGATGGTGTGAACACCCTTTGACAGTAAAGCTTTGAGAGTCGGCTTGCCTAAGTTGCCACCGGCGCCGACAATTGCAATCTTGCGTCCCGCTGCCATATTATTGATGGGGTAGGTTGTTGGCGATAGATGTTGTGGAGACAGTCAAAGCACGTAATGAAATATATAGATGTGATTAGACAGTGAAAGCTGGAGTTGGAATTGACTGATGCAAATAGTGGTCTGCCTCGTTAGTTTATATACTTATTGATTAGCTTTGGCTGAGCAGAACTATCGATTGAGGACGACCAGCGGTTGCTTTGCAATCAACTTCATGCTGCGCCAGTAAGCTCTAATTCAACTTTTGCGCTTTATCAGCAACAAGACATGACATCAGTTTGTTTAGAGCCGAGTTCTTCGGCGTTGGCGAAGCTGCAAAAGTCTCGAATGTCGGGCGGCTGGAGGAGTGGGCTCGACTTTAGCTCTACCTACCTATATAATCAGTTGATCCTGGTCCGCACTAAGTGATCCTGGTCCGCACGCTAGTCCTGGACATCCAGACGGAAGTACTGCATCAGAAGGAACCAAAATTACGGCTCTCCAGCGCTTCGTCAATGCTAGAATGTATTTACTTCAAACAAACGACATGATTTGTCTATTACTAATAGAGCGTATGATGTCACCTAAAATGTAAAAGTCTGACGACTAACTCCATAGATCCTGGTCCGCGTGGGTGTTCACTTATTCTTCTCGCCAGATGACCTCACGGCCCTCAACCACTACTTCACCGCCGCCTAAGCAAAAAGTGTGTAAGTGATATGTAATATTCTCCCACTAACTGACATCTATAAAAACTGCCATGTCCCGAGACTGATGAAAACCTCAAAAATCTCTCACCTCGCTCACACGTTCCCGTCTGAACCCATTCTAGCTTCTAAACTAAAACTACACCCCGATACAACCCCGTACACATCGCCGGCAAGATGTCGTTTGTATTTACCCATCGTAATCCGGACATGCAACTGGAGAAGAAGCGCACAGCTCTCGTGTTTGCAGACCTTCAGAACGAATTCCTTGAACCATTTGGCAGCTATTACCCTCTTATCGCGGACAAGTTGAAAGAACTCAACGTATACGACAATATCGAGAGACTGCTCAAGACCGCACAAGAGAACGATATTTTTGTGGCACACTCACCACACTACTACTATCCTACTGACCTGCAGTGGGTCGCTCCGCTCCAGGCCATTTCTGACTATCTTGTCCAAGTTCCCAATGGTTTCGTCGTCCGCAAGGATCCCGTCAGCCTAGATGGGTTTGTTGGCTCGGGCGCTGACTACCCGGAGCGACTGAAGAAGTACCTCATGGACGGCAAGATGATTAATACATCTCCTCACAAGGGCCTATCATGCCAGTCAAACGATCTGGTTAAGCAACTGCGTCTGCGACGAGTTGAGAAGCTCATCGTTGCCGGGCCTGTCGGAAACTTATGCCTGGAGAATCATGTCCGTGATTTGGTTGAGGCTGGCTTCGAAGTCGTTGTGGTTCGAGATGCCATCGCTGGCGGTCTCAATGACGAGGGTGATGGCTATTCTGCTGCTATGGTCAACTACCGTTTCATTACTAACGGCATCTGGACTACGAACGAAGCCGTCGAGAAGATGAAGGAAGTTGCGGCGGATAAGTGATGAAGTGTATCATTTAGGTGTCAATATCTTCATTACTAGTGGAGAGTTAAATAGAGAGCATAGGGCGTTCATAGATTGAACATGATAAGACGATTTAATATATAGGCTTGTCCCATTACTGAGACATACGACCAGTGACGTGCGATCTTATCATCATCATCAATGACATAATCCAAAAAAAAAAAAAAAAAAACTGTCCTCTGCACCGCTTGCACTTGTGCGTGTCGCCCGCTATCATTAGGTCGACTTCGTCCTGAAGTTTGTAAGCTATCGCTACATTGTATCAATGCCATCTACCATAATATCTGTCAGTCAGCTTCACCCGTCTGGGATTCCTGGCAGTGGCGATACTCGACAGCCTCTTGTTAGCCTGAAGCTGCAACCTCGAAGACGCATCCCTTTGAGTGCGATAAGGTGCCACCTAAGTACTCTTCAAAGTTACAGCCAATCAAAGAGTCCAAAGTTAAAGAATCTCGCCTTAGTATAGAAGAAACGTGGCTACGGTACTTACATAGGTGGCACCTTATCGCACTCCAATGGATAAACAGTTAGCTTCCAAAAATGGGAAGCCACCTTACCACAAAATATCGCTTTACTTAAATGAGTAACTGAATGTGGCAGCAGTATACCTGATAGGGAGTAAGAAGCGACTTCTCATTGTTGCAGAGGGGCAGGGCGGCGTAACTACTAGCAGCGAGGCTCAGATATAGATCGCACGGGAAAGATAGTGCACCATGCCTTTGGGTGGCACGGTACCAGACATCAATAGGTTTCCACTACGGAGAGCTTGATCCAGGTCCGCAGTAACGATAGCTGCTACCCTGTAAAATGTCCGCGAGACCAAATCTCGAACTACTTTGCCACCCCATAAGCTTCGGATCAATTTAAGTTTTCTCCCCGTATTCGCCCTTCTCTTTCAGACGATAATCTACGATCAACAGGGGTTAAGTAATGTGCCTTATTAAAGAATGTTGGCAGAGGAAATCGCTAGCCACCATCCGCTCCAATAAGGCACTCGGTAACTTCAGGTTGCCAGCTGCTAATGCCCCCTCTTCCTCCCTGTGTAAAAATACTCTACCTTAGGTTTTGGTAGCTTTAGCGCTGTTATATATGGTGATTGGATTTGTTGGTATGCTTGTCTTTTATGTAATTTTGCACGTTAATTATAATCCATTGTTCAGTAATTAACTATACCGAATTATTGTCTAATTTTTTCCCCTACTTTTGGTTGTGTTAACAGATATACGAGTACAAGTTTTATATGTCTGACCATGTACTTATTTTCATTTGGTATTAGTCACATACCGCCTCACCTCGCAAAATTCGTCGGTGGATCGTTCTTTTTATGGTGGCATGTTAATATGAGGAAGTTAGCCAATTACTTACCCTGGCGAAAACAGGGTTTAATTCTGGGGAGATTCACCGACGAATTTTGCGAGGTGAGGCGGTATTTGGTTCGCCCCGTATCACTTGGTATAGAGACACCTCAGTAGGGTGTGGCGGGACATTAAGCTATACCAAAAGTTCCAACAGGGTTCCAAGGTGCCCGCCAGAATTTAGAAGCCCCCATTTCTGTAGTATACAAGTTGGTTGCCTACATGTATATATGCACTTCAGTCCCCTCATTGTTATCTTTATTGTAGATCCATCTTTTTTATATGAAGCCTATGTGAATGTAGTTGCCATACCCTACGACATGCTAAAGTTCAGCAGAGTGATCAGGGCGTGAGAATTGCATATATTCTGATGCTAAATTGAAACTAAGCATGGATAGGCCACCTGACAAGCGGGACGGCGATTCTTCAGGGAAAGCCGCAGATGCTGATGCAACCTACCCGCCGGTCGCTGGACGCGAGGTTCTGAAATCACGCCGCGATGGTAATGAAGAAACCCATAACGGCGTCCTCACGCTGCCGAAATCGCCTCATCACGAATCAACTCTTGTCGGCTTAAAATTGGATGAGGCGCAAATCATCAAGGCTCAGCTTGACTCACCGAATGTTGGCGTAAACTATTTTACGCTCTATCGTTATGCAGACGTTTGGGATTGCCTCATTATCACCATCAGTGCTCTTTGCGCTATTGCTGCTGGCGCTATACTTCCTCTATTATCTGTATGTAGAATACTAAAGTGATTCCCACCTTCATCTCTCTCTCTCTTTGTGTGTGTTTACTGACCTGAAATTAATTGCGTAGATTCTGTTTGGGCAATTAACATCAGCATTTCAGAGGATATCTCTTGATGATATAGCCTATCATGATTTTGAGGCGCAATTAAATAAGAATGTTCTGTACTTTGTCTACATCGGCATTGCAGAATTCGCAACAGTCTACGTCTCGACTGTAGGTTTTATATACACCGGGGAGCATATCACTCAAAAGATTCGGCAAGAATATCTCAAAGCTATTCTTCGTCAGAATATTGCCTATTTCGACAATCTTGGAGCTGGTGAAATTACCACACGCATAACCGCCGACACCAATCTCATTCAAGATGGCATATCTCAAAAGATTGGCCTTACTCTCACAGCAATTGCCACATTTATTACTGCATTCATCATTGCCTACGTTAAATATTGGAAACTGGCCCTCATCTGTACATCAACAATTGTATGCTTGCTACTGATCATGAGTGGAGGTTCTCATTTTATTATTCATTTCAGTAAGCTGTCGTTTCAAAGCCTTGCCAACGGCAGCACTGTTGCCGAAGAAGTCATAAGCTCTATCCGAACGGCCACCGCGTTTGGAACCCACGATAGGCTCGCTCGGCAATATGATTCGCATTTAATAGCAGCTGAAAGATCCGGTATCAAGATGCAGATCATCCAAGCGATCATGATCGGCTCTCTTTATGCTATCATGTTCTGGAACTATGGTCTTGGATTTTGGCAAGGATCACGCTTTCTAGTCGATGGGGAGGCCGACGTTGGTCAGATCTTGACCATCCTGATGGCTATTCTCACCGGTTCGTACTCGCTAGGAAACGTCGCCCCGAACAGCCAAGCTTTCAATAGCGCTATGGCTGCCGCAGCCAAAATATACAGCACTATTGATCGCCAATCGCCTCTTGATCCGACGGCTGAAGATGGAGAAACGCTCCAACATGTTGAGGGTACCGTTGAACTACGAAACGTAAAACACAGATATCCTTCTCGACCTGATATCTTAGTGATGGATGACATAAGTATACTCATTCCGGCTGGTCGTACAACTGCACTTGTGGGACCTTCTGGCTCTGGGAAGAGCACGATTATCGGGCTCGTTGAACGATTTTACAATCCCGTAGGCGGCGAGATCCTCCTAGATGGGCATAATATACAGTCCTTAAACCTTCGGTGGCTTCGTAACCAGATCTCGCTCGTTGGACAAGAGCCTGTCCTTTTTTCAGCTACGATTTTTGAAAATATAAAGTTTGGTCTAACCGGCACTCCATTTGAGAATGAGCCTGAAGAAGCGAAACAAAATCGGATTGAAGAAGCGGCGAAGATGGCCAACGCACATACATTTATTACTTCTCTGCCGGATGGGTATGGCACGAATGTTGGGGAACGAGGCTTCTTGCTGTCAGGTGGCCAAAAACAGCGAATTGCTATTGCTCGTGCAATCGTTGGTGACCCGAAGATTCTGTTACTGGATGAAGCCACGTCGGCGCTAGACACCAAATCTGAAGAAATCGTACAAGCTGCTCTTGACAAAGCTGCCGAGGGGCGCACTACTATTACAATTGCACATCGACTAACCACCATTAAAACGGCCGATAATATTGTCGTCGTAGTTGATGGTAAGGTTGCGGAACAAGGGACTCATGAAGAATTACTCCGCGCAAAAGGCGAATATTTCAAGCTCGTGGAAGCCCAGAAATCTGGTAAACTTAATGATGCCCAACACAAGAAAAAAGTGTTTGTGGAAAAAGAAGAAGCCTCAGAATCCGGTATTCCTACAGACAATATTTCCAGGATCCCAACATCTCAAAGCGGAGTATCCGAGATGACGACATACAACGAAAAGTCAATGGTAACACCTAGGCAGCACAATTTGGCCGATCAATCAATCGTCTCTCAGACTGAAAAGATGACCAAGGCTGAAAGTGATCTATTACCATGGAGCTTGATCAAGTTCACCGCGTCTTTTAATCGGCGTGAGCTCATATTGATGATCATTGGCCTTGCTTTTGCAGTCTTGGCTGGCTGTGGCCAGCCTTCTCAGGCAGTCATCTATTCCAAAGCGATCAATACACTGGCACTACCACCGCCCCTTTACGAGAAGCTCAGGCAGGATGCCAATTTTTGGTCTCTCATGTTATTTATTTTGGGTATTGCCCAATTTGTCCTCTTTTCCATACAAGGCGTCTGTTTTGGAGTCAGTTCAGAAAGGTTACTTCGCCGCGCTAGGAGCAAAACGTTCAGGGTTATACTACGACAAGACACTGCTTTTTTGACGAACATACTACTGGTGCTCTGACATCCTTTCTCTCCACCGAGACCAAATACCTGTCCGGCATCAGTGGAGTAGTACTAGGCACTATTCTAATGGTGTCGACGACGCTGACGGCATCAATGGTTGTTGCCCTAGCCATTGGATGGAAACTGGCTTTAGTATGTATCTCCATCGTGCCTGTACTCTTGTTTTGTGGCTTTTACAGGGTCTCGATACTTGCTCGATTCCAAGCCCAGTCCAAGAAGGCCTACGAAAGGTCCGCCAGCTACGCTTGTGAGGCAACCTCGGCTATCCGCACAGTGGCTTCGCTCTCTCGTGAAGACGATGTTTTCGCCACCTACAAAGCCCAGCTAGATGATCAAGCACGAACTCATTTTTTCTCCGTGCTGAAGTCCTCGATTTTTTATGCGTTATCACAAGCACTTACCTTTTTTGCATGGCCTTGGGATTCTGGTATGGTGGCACACTGCTCGGCAAGCACGAGTATACCATTTTCCAATTTTTCGTCTGCTTCAGTGAAGTCATATATGGTGCTCAAGCCGCAGGCTCAGTCTTCTCCAACGCTCCAGATATCGGAAAAGCCAAGAATGCAGCTGCTGAGCTGAAAAATCTCTTCAGCCGCAAACCCTCGATTGACGTATGGTCAAAGGAAGGTAATAACATCGATAACGTTGCAGGATCTATCGAATTCCGCAACGTGCACTTCAGATATCCTACACGTCCCACACAGCCCGTGCTTTCTGGTCTTAGCTTCACGGTCAAACCTGGGCAGTTCGTGGCTTTAGTCGGCGCCAGCGGATGTGGGAAGAGTACAACGATTGCACTACTTGAGCGCTTCTACGATGCACTTTCGGGTTGTATATATGTCGACGGCGAGGATATTTCACAGCTGAATGTCAATTCTTATCGAAGTCATCTTGCTCTCGTTAGTCAAGAGCCAACGCTTTATCAAGGAACCATTCGCAGCAATATTCTCCTCGGCAGCAACGATCTGAGTGTGACGGAGGAGCAGGTGATTAAGGTTTGTAAAATGGCCAACATATATGATTTCATTCTTTCGCTCCCGTACGTATTCCCCGCGATCCAACCACTCTTCTTTCCCAATCGTGATTTTGCTTTTGTTGACTAGCATTACAGTGAGGGCTTGGACACACTGGTTGGTAACAAGGGTGGCATGTTATCCGGTGGACAGAAACAGCGTGTTGCCATTGCCCGGGCGCTTCTTCGAGATCCAAAAATCCTTTTACTTGATGAAGCAACCTCGGCTCTTGACTCGGAGTCAGAGCGAGTGGTCCAAGCAGCTTTAGATGCTGCGATGCGAGGCCGCACAACCATTGCAGTGGCTCATCGTCTCAGCACGATTCAAAAGGCTGATGTCATTTACGTATTCGATCAAGGCTGTGTTGTAGAAAGTGGAACTCATCATCAGCTAATGAAACAGAAAGGTCGTTACCATGAGCTGGTGTATCTGCAAAGCATCGAAGACTCGGCATAGGAGTGTCTTATTTAGCGTTTGCTTTAATATTTTCATGGCTCAAATACAATACCATATGTCAATCGCCTAAGAAGTATGTCGATTAACAAATTGTTTAAATCCATTATGATTACATCTTGCAGCCCGAGTCAAGATGGACAATACTCAAGCACATTCTCTTATTCTGACGCCTGCGCTTCCGCTTCGGAAAGTTTTAAGGCGTTGAGATATATACCAGGTACCTAATGAGCAGCAGATGTGTGCATATGTACCATTATGTACTTTTAGAACGACGACAGACAACCTGCGGTATTGGCTACATTTTTAACCAACACGCCCCATTTCCCTATTTGCTCGTAGACTTTTCCAACAGCATCCTGTACAATTTTCGGAAAGCTGTTCTCCGCGAGATGGTTAATGGCTTTCTCCGTGCTTCCTCCTGGAACGCAAACATCTTTTCTTAATGTATGTATAGACCTATCTGTCTCCTGCGATAGCAACCCGGAGCCCACGCAAGACTGGACGATCAAACTGCGGGCAATATCTGTCGGCAAACCATGCGATTCAGCTGCAGCAATCATGGATTCGATAAGATAATAAAAATGTGCCGGGGCGGAACTGACAAGAGTTAGCACAGAATATATATAGCATATATATTTGCAAAACGTGTAGGCTCGTTTCTGTTCCAATTATGCACTTCATGACCTCTGTATATTCGGCATGTTTCGCATCAACCCATAAAGAAATAGAAAAAAAATTATGGAACATACCCGGATATTGCTGCAACTACATCGAGTAAGGATTCCTGAGGAAGGACGCTAATTGCTGGCGATACCTCGCGGAAAACGGCGGCGACAAGCTCTATCCGTGAGAGTGCTCTGTCGCTTGGAAATAAAGCCGTAGCTCCTTGACGACACATAACAGGAGTATTAGGCATTGATCTTACAATTGGAGTTTCTTCAGGAAGCCAGCTCTGGAGCTGGGCTACTGAAATTCCAGGACACATTGTAACCACAGTTGGCCGTGATGTTACATCTAGAGTTTTAATGATACCAGCCAACTCTAGGCAGACCTTTGGCACATCTATGGGAAGAGTACAAATAAGAACAACATGAGAGTCGGATTGTTGTGAGGTGACCGTACTCCAAATGGTTGGGTCCAGATTATTATTCGTAACAGTAGCAAGGGGAAACTGCGCTTTCAATTCATCGATCTGCTCCTGTCGACGAGCTGTAACCGAGATTTTACACCCATCTCTCCAGCTACTATTTGTCGAATAAATGCCACTTATGAGGGCCTGTGCAAGACATCCGCCCCCTATGAATGTGAGTTGATCAGGCGTTGACTTTCCAGGTTCCATAGCTTTCAAATTGGGTCGTGTTGAAGTCTCATCCGGAGACTATTTGAGTGTATTAGGCGCAGAATACTTGATCAAAAAGATATTAAGAATCTTCAAGATAACCTCTATGGTAAATCTTCAGTAATGTGTGCTGGCTTGATATCAAGACAAATAATTTAGTAATTGAATACCCACTTTTTTGGTGCTTATAGCTGGGCGTGATATACTCAATGCCACTAATGTTGCGTGTTGCGTATTACAGTTTTCTGATCTTTACTTCAACAAGAGAGAGACGCACTAAGAAGGTGCTGATTTCCAAATTCGATCATGTACCAGCTAATAACTTGCTTATTTAATTGCGTAATAGCCTTGATTTGTCCAGAATCCTACTGTTCATGGGGGTCGTTCTAAATGCTAACTATGTAAGTGTCGTATTACAGGGGTAAAGGGAAGGGTATGGAATCGATGATCTAAAGCAACGCTTGTACACATCGTCTCCGCAGCTCCCGGGATTTAACAAAGGTTCCTTCCTCCATTGCTCGAGAGAAAAGACCTTTCGATATCCACCTCCCTAATCTATCTGTGGGTTTGTTCCGAGTAATAGCCCCGTAGTGCTCGTATGCGAAATCTTGGGGTGGCGTGAGTTCTCTTATTTTGTACTCCGTACTTATCGGCCAACTATAAAGACGGATTTCCACATGGGGAAGAAGCACGGCAGGGTTCCGTAATAAACCAAGCTCGGATCACCAACACAAGAAAGAAAAGGGAAGAACAAGTGATATTCTGAGTGGTAATGGAACTTCCAGAGAACGCTTGACAATGCCCGAACCAGATGATGGCCTAGAGTCTTCACCTCTCCTACAGGCGTCTGATGAAGATGCAGAGGAGGGAGAACAGCCGAAAGCAGATAATCTCAAATGCAGCAAAGTTGCTATTCAAAATGCCCTTTTGGCGGCAACTTTTCTCGTCCTATATGCATTCGCCGACATCTTGAGATATATATCAACAGTTCGTCTTGTCGAACTTGGCATTTGCCGTGAGCATTTTATCCAAAGCGACCCTCAGTCTGAAGAACATTATCGCAACATTCCAGAGCATCTCTGCAAGCTGCCAAGCATTCAGCAGCGGCTCGCACACCTACGTGGCTACTTGGCAGCTTTAGAAGCCATTGTTGGTCTAGTCTTTACACTCCCATACGGCCTACTTGTTGACCGCCTTGGAGAGCGTCTGGTTGCTGGGATCAACGTTATAGGATATTTGCTCTCCTGCGCATGGATTATCGTGGTTTGCTACTACTGGCAGTTTTTCCCCATATGGAGCGCCGTGCTGGCGCCACTATTCAGGATAATTGGTGGCGGATCACCGATTCTCTCATCAGTCATATACTCAATTGCAGCGAAAAGTACTCCGGATTCCAGCAGGTAAGTCCCCCCACGTTCGCATTCAATTCGGGGCTATGGACACTAACTAAACCCGCAGAGCTCAGTGTTTCTTTTTTTCATGGCTGCACAACTCCTGACGGAAATCTTATCAATCATGGTAGCGGCGCAATTACTTGACCACAATCTCCTGTTTACGCCCATGATTATAAATTTTCCGGTCGGCCTTTTATGCCTTGCCATGCTATCTATCATCCGCCCCTGCGCAACTCATCCTGCCGGTCCACTACCAAGAGATGGGTACGAGTCAGCGAGAGGATCAGCAGCAAAGGTTCTTCTTGGGTCTATTCGAGGCAGCAGCCACGTTCTTTCGGAACTTTTGAAAGACCGTAATGTTGTTGCACTACTTGCTACAGTCCCTGTGGCCAAGCTCGTGAACCCTGTTACCGAACTAATGCTTCAGTATATTCCTAAAAGATTTGGCCTATCGCTTGCATCGGTTGGTTACAGATCCACATCCTGCCTCTTCCGTTGTCCTATTTTCTCACTGGTGCCCAGGCTAGTCGAGCCTTGTCCATTCAAGCAATCGAAAGCTTGATCCTTCTCGTCGTCATTCTACCAATCCTGAAGAAAGTCTTCGAAGTTAGGCTCCATATTGTATCTGCAAAAGCGGATCTATTCATTGCTCAGTATGGTTTTTTGTTCATGAGCGCAGGCTGCATCCTTATGGCGTTATCTCAATCATTGGGGGCCTTTATTTCAGGTCGGGATCTTTTACTCGCTCAACTTACTCGCCTCCAGCTAACTGTAATCTCGCAGGGCTTCTCGTATTCACACTTGGTTGCAGCACACGGCCAGCTCTACAGTCTATACTAACCGATCTAGTTAAACGTGAGCATATCTCTGTTCTTTATGCTGTTATTGCGGTTTGTGATGGTATAGGATCAGCCGCTGGTGCGTTTATACTCAACCGATCCTTTGCAGTTGCCATTGGGTGGGATAATAAGTTGTATCTCGGGCTACCGTTCGTTATCGGCATGGCGTGCTATATTCTTGGCTTCGCAGGGTCCATGCTCGTTGGGGGCGATGCGCTTCTATGAAACCGGAATAGGTGGCTTGAGAACTGCTCTACCCAAATTCCGGGGCCATTTTCGATTAATTCTTTCAAGATGGGTTCATTCTAGTAATTATATCTTATTCTATCCTATGAAGAATGCTAGTATGTTCCTGAGATCCTCATATGCTGAAACTCGCCCGCTGTCATAAATGACACGTCTTTTGCTTTCGCTGTGTCGTGTAGCAGTGGGCGTAAACTCGCCGCTCGATTGGGCTTCGCAAAATACGCAATAGAAAAGCGTTCGTCTACCGTATCTTGCATTGGTCCCGTCTGATCTTCCTGCGCTAATAAGCTAGGCAAGTGTACGCGATGCCGAGCGCTGCATAATTCGGTCCACATCTGCAGACAGTCTCCCACATTGAGTATACACTCGTAACGGCCTCCACTCTCGATATCAACAAATTCACCACTTCCGGACGGCAGTTCCATTTCTAGGGAAATCGTTAGCAGCTTCCTCATAAAGGCTAGCTGGGGCAAAGAAAGCACATGGATAGTGGGGGAGATTTGCGCCAACTGAGAAGCAAAATGGAAACATAATTCTTACGCAATCCACCAACGTCGTCTTGGAACAATAATGTGATGGTGCCGAAATCAGTGTGAGCTGCAATGCGAGTCGAGTGAGAGAATTCGCCACGTGGTACGGCAGGATAATGCGTCAAGCGCAGTTCGTTTGACTGCTCGGAATGCAGTTGGCTCAGCGTCTGCCTGGGGAGCCCTAGGCCGACGGAAATGGCTTCAAGGATGGCTAGTTCAGCGCGATAGCAACTTGAAAAGAATGATGTGAAAGTGGGCTGGAATGCGTCGTGCACCCCGGGTGGCGGCCATATGTTGCCATAGAGTGCATCTTGTGGTGACCCAATGTCATATGACTCCTAGTTGAGCGAATTGGTCATCAGAATGTGGAATCTGTGAAAGTCTGGTGCTGGTCGGCAAACCTTCATATCCTTCAGCAGGGGCCTTGGTACAGACGTGCCGTGGTTTGAGACGGCAGAGACATTCTCAATGCCGAATGCACTGTAACCTCGGTGGGGGGTTGCTGTGGGAGGGTGCGGAGATTTCAGTTTCTGGTCCAAAGGCAGCTGGAAGAACTCTCGACTCTAGATAGCGAGCGGTTAGCGTATGCTTTCCATTTCAATGTACACAAGGTTGCTCAACTGTCTCAAAGGCTCCGTCGATCTCTGATGGCGGAATGCCAATATTGGCCAATCTAGCAAAGCCAAACTGCTTCAAATTCGACACCAATTGACGGCAAAAGCCCTCCCGCTCAGCGGTATTGGTGCTATAAAAATTGGAGAAATCGAGCCGCTCGAACATGGTTTGATGTTCGACAATGCAGGACTATCAGATACCTTGCTCTTCCTGGTTGTTCAAAAACTACGGACCACTGTAATCTTCTTATTCGTTGTGAGAAGTCGTATTTAACATGCCGTGGCTTCCAAGGCAGGCAATGTTATAATGACCCAAGTCGTGCCAGGGTGTCGGGACGGCTCGAAACTAAGGCGGCATATTCTTTGCTAGTACGGAGTACATACGGAGTAGGTCCACGATCTTTTGGAAACCCCACACATGCCAGGGTACGGGGAAACGATTTGAACTGCCCCAAGGGGTATCACACCGTGGCGAGGAACTGGCCACCGTAAACAGGTTAAAATCCATCCATGGGAGATAACATTGGTACTGTTGCAGATGCGGGATATAAGCCAAAGGCGTCCTCAATAGTTGCGTTTTGTGAGGCCCACAATGTCTCGTTTTTGCGTAAGTGAGATATTGCCCTGTAATTTGTGGAATACGAGTACGTGAAAGTTCAGTCAAGATGAAATCTACCCGTTAAATCCACGCTTCATAATCCAACTGGAAAAAAACCTTCCAGTTAATCCTAAAATCCCCATAGCAACCTAAAATTCAACATAATCTTTTACTAAGAAGTCTATAGTTTTTACACATAAAATAAAAGTAACAAACTGACACTAAAAGAAAAAGAAAAGAAAAAAGTATATCAAGAAAACTTTAAAGAAGAACTTTTATACATACTGTTTATTTAATTATAGGGGTTATAGCGGTTGTAAAGCTAATTTTATATTACAAATTTAGCTGGGCGTAGCTAGGTTAAGCTTAGGATCCCATATATATCAAGGTCACTAAGCTCCAGGGTACGGACCTCTCTCGGTCTGAACAATGACATTTACGTACGTTATCTTGTCCTCCACAGTCTTTAGCTTGTTTTTACTAATATTCGGAGAAGGTTGCAGGAAAAACGCACTATACACTGTGATCTTTTCTACACAAACGGTTAAGCTGAAACTTGAATGCTTATTTTCGCCTAGGAACAGCTCCCCAGATATGGTGGAATCATGGTAGGGGCGTTTCATCATACCTCCACCTCAGTCAATAATACTTCCAGTATACAGCAACGGAAAACGTAAGCCAAGTTACAAGATTTGATCATAATTGTACTTTTGAACATGTCTGAGACACAAGGCTTCGATGGCTCAGCCAAAGTCATGGCAGATGAACAAGTCGTCCCACCCAACTCTAAGAGTGATTCTGTGTCAGAGCAAGACCTTGATCAGATATGGACTTGGAATGCTTCGATACCGCCTCCAGTGGGAGGTTGTGTTCACGATCTCATCCAAGAAATAGCTCGGAGCCAGCCAGATGCCCTGGCAGTTTGCGCCTGGGATGGTGATTTCACCTATTCTCAGTTGAACGACCTGGCTAACGAGGTCGCTCATCGTATTCTCGCGTTTGGCATCGAACCAAGGTCGAACATACCGATCTTATGTCCAAAGTCACGATGGACTTGTATCGCAATGCTTGGTGTGATCAAAGCAGGATGCAGCGCGATAGCCCTTGATGGGACTCAACCTGATACAAGATTGCGATCAATCGTCCACCAAACGAAATCTAGATTGATCGTTTCGTCAGCTACATATGCTCCGAGGGCGGCTCTGTTGATGGATGTGCCAGTCCTTCAGCTTGACGACAAATTACTGGAAGTTCAGGAACTCTCAAGAGTTCATTCATCTTCACTACCCTCCATCTCGCCATCCGATATTGTGTATATATCGTTCACGTCGTAAGTGGTTCTCGGCGTTTCTTCCCCTTTTAATTTCCCTTGGAAATCCTGGACCTGGTACTTGTGTGAAGCAGGCTACAATGGCCCTCACTTCAAGTGTATCTCTGGCTTGTCGCATTGTATTATTGACACATGGGAATTATATAGAGGTACGACTGGGCAGCCCAAAGGTGCCTGTATTAGCCACTCGAATGTCAGAAGTGCAGTCCACTACCAAGGCAAGAAGCTTGGATTTCACCGAGGAGCGCGTGTGTTTGACTTTGCTCCCTATTCCTTCGATGTAGCGTGGAGCAACTTTTTGCATACGCTATGCGCAGGTGGCTGTCTCTGTATTGCTTCAGAGCGGGACATGGTGAACGATCTCTCGTCTGCCATAACTGCTTTCAAGGCGACCTTGATCAACATAACCCCGACTGTTCTTCGAACAATAAATCCGATACCGCCAACTATTGAGACGGTGCTTCTAAGTGGCGAAATGCCATATCGGGAAAACGTGACCGAATGGGCTGGACGCATGAGGCTGCTTAATACCTATGGACCTACCGAATGCACTTTTAAATGTGCCTTCTCCGTCATCAATCCATCCCAGGAGGGTCGCCCAGATATCGGTACCGGAGTTGGTTTCTCTACCTGGCTGGTCGACCCTAACAACCACGACCGGCTTGCTGCTATAGGATCAGTTGGTGAGCTGTACCTCGAGGGTCCATTAGTTGGTCAGGGCTACTTATCAGATCCTGAAAAGACAGCAATGACGTTTGTCATCGATCCCCCATGGCTATTGGCAGGAAGTAGTAACCGAGCCGGCCGTCGGGGTAGACTTTACAAGACTGGAGATCTTGTAAAGTACAAGCCTGATGGCAGGCTGCTATTTATTGGCCGGAAGGATAACTCTCAGTTGAAAATTCGAGGCCAGAGGGTCGAAATTGGTGATGTTGAGCATCACGTACGTGCTTGCCTTGACGACTCTCTTCCAATTATTGTCGACATTATTCAGCCCTTTGGAAGTGATGGCTTCTCTTTGGCTATGTTTGTCTCGAGGAAAAATATGGATACTGAACGCGTCAAAAAATTACTGGATGGTCTTGGAGATAGGTTACGGGATGTGTTGCCAGCTTTCATGATCCCCAGCATCTACCTCCCAATCGATGATATCCCTGTCGCCTCTACCGGAAAGGTTGATCGCCGGTCATTGCGACAAATGGCAAGCACTTTGTCCTGGAAGAAGATTATTGCGCTGCAATCAACAATTCTTTCCATTAGAGAATATTGCGAGCCGGCTACGGACAAAGAGAAGCAGCTCAGTACGGTATGGGCAGAGGTCTTGGACTTGGACTCTAGCCTTATTAGCACAACAGACAACTTCCTTCGACTTGGAGGTGACTCTGTGGCTGCCATGCATGCGGTTGCGAAGGCTCGAGAATACGGATTGCCATTGACTGTTGCAGACCTTTTTAGGAGCTCAACGCTGAGAGACCTGGCTCGGATGACTGAGAAGCAAACACTCAGCCACGAAGCTGAGGAGATCACGCCGTTTTCCATGCTGACTGGGACAAAGAATAAGACGGATATTTGCAAAGAGGCTGCAATCCTATGTGGTGTTGAAGTCGCCGACATAGAAGATGTTTATCCTTGCACGCCACTACAACAAGGAATGCTCGCAATGACGAGCAGAGACGAGGGCGCGTCACGTCTTAGGGGAGGCGAATCCCCGAAATTGAGAATGGACTATGTTTCGAGAACCGTTTATGAACTACCCGAAGATATTGATATTGAGCGGTTACAGGCTGCATGGGCAACGACCGTCACGAGCGCATCGATTCTTCGAACGAGAATCGCTGATCTATCTGGGGAAGGCCTTGTGCAGATTGTTATTGCAGACAGTCGTGTGCAGCTGCAACAGTTTCAACATATCAACAGCTTTCTGGAGCTAGCACAGCCCATGGGTTTGGGGACTCCTTTATGTCGCGCAGGCGTGATACAAGGTAACACCCCATATTTCGTTTTGGAAAGGCACCACGCCATATTTGATGGATGGTCCACAACACTTGTTTTAGACTCCCTCGAGGCATCTTACCGACAGAACGGAGGAGTATTGCAACCTCTTGAGCCCTTCCAGCCATTTATCAAGTATGCCTTGTCAGCAGACAGCCCAGAAGCAGCAACGTTCTGGAAGTCTCAGTTTGCTGATTCCGAGGCCACCATTTTCCCATCTCTTGGCTATGTATCAGATGAAAAACTCGACATAAGTCATGAAATCACCAATTTGGAGTGGCAGCGCAGTGGTATTACACCATCGTCAGTAATACACTCAGCACTTGCATTGTTACTTGCCTCATATACAAATTCGAACGATGTCAAGTATGGAGCCACTGTAAGTGGCAGACAGGCCCCTGTTTCCGGAATATATCGAATCGCTGGCCCTACAATTGCTACAATTCCGATACGAACAAAATTTGATTGGGACTCTACGGTGGAAACTCTCTTACAACAGGTTCAGCAGCATGCCATAGAGCTCTCTGCCCATGAACAGTTTGGCCTCCAGCGTATCCAGCGCGCTCAAGAAGACAACGAAGAAGCAAGCCAATTCCAAACTCTCCTGGTTATTCAGCCAGCTACACAAGGGACAAGTCAGAAAGATGGTGGGCTCTTTTCTCATGCAAAAACCTTCAAACTTAATCCCCCAAAAGACACATTCAAGCAGGGGACAAATGATAATGATGCAGAGCGCAACAAGATACTTCTTAAAACAAATGGAAGTGTGCATGAGACATCCCAGTTACTTCAGTTAGATACTAGGAGTGACTCTCAGCATACATCTACGTTCAGCCTTGTTACTAAAGACGGACAGGACGACAGCATGGGCATTTACAACTCGTTTGGAATGCTGATAATCTGTCAGCTAGAGGATTCCGGATTAAACTTGAAAATAAACTTCGATTCAGGCGCGATTCGGCAGGAGCAAGCCCAACTTTTTGCACATCAGCTGGAGCACTTGATAAGACAGCTCTGCGGTGAACAAATGACAAAGTCACCATTGCGCAATATTGCCTCAAGCAGCGAAGGAGATCTCAAGCAAATATTCAAGTGGAACACAACCTTGCCAGAGCTAGCCGAGGGATTTATAACTGATTTAATCGACCAGCAAGCTGTAAACTCTCCAGATGCTATTGCTATTTCGTCATGGGATAGAGAATTTAGCTACGGGGAGCTGGAAAATGCTTCAAATCGCTTAGCGTGCCGCCTTCAACAAGAAGGAGTTGGTCCCGAATCAATTGTCATATTAAGCTTTGAGAAATCTTCTTGGATGGCTGTTAGCATGATATCTGCTCTGAAAATTGGAGCGGTCGTGCTACCGATGTCTTCGCCGACATCGAGCAAACGAGCGCAAGCTATAGTCGAAAGCCTACAACCAACAATTGCGATCGCATCAAATTCTTCTGGTGCATATCCGTTCCGAGATCTTATCCCAACTTTTTCTATCTCTGAGTTGGTGCAATTCAGCGACGAAGATTGGCTTCGAGTACTTCCACCCCGTGAGACACACTGCTCAGACCCGGCTCTCATATTATTCACCTCTGGCTCAACAGGAATACCCAAGGCTATTCTATGGAGCCACAAAACCCTATCGAGCAACATTCAGGCGGCCAGAGATTCTTTCAACATCACAACTAGTAGCAGGGTATTCCAGTTTGCTGGATATGACTTCGACGTTAGCACAGTGGAAACACTTGCAACATTATCTGTCGGAGGTTGCTTGTGCGTACCATCTGAGCCAGATAGGACCAATCGACTGACTGGAGCTATCAATGATGCCAAGGCTAATTGGCTATGTTTGACGCCTTCTGTATCCGAAACTCTTGTTCCCACAGGACTGCCCTCGTTGAAAACTCTCGTGTTCGCAGGTGAAAAACTGCAACGTAAGACTGCGTTTAGGTGGACGGAGCAGATCGATGCAGTATATAACTGGTATGGACCGGCTGAAGCTTCAGTCGCGACTTCATGTTCAATTGACAAAAGGACATGGAAGAATGGACTCATTGGTACAAGTAAATTTGGCGCGACTTGGCTTGTCGACCCGAAAAATCCAAGTGTCCTAGCGGCAATTGGTACAATTGCGGAACTGTGCATCGAAGGGCCTCTTCTTGCGAGCTACACGGGCAAAGATAACCAAACATTAAACGAGACAGCTTTCTTTTCTCCGTCTTGGCTTCGTCGCGGTACTTATGAACCGACTTCACAGAGTAGACAACTCTATCGAACTGGCGATCTGGTCAAGTACGACGTTGACGGAACCATCCTCTTCATCAGCCGAAAGCAGGACTCACAAAGAAAGATAAGAGGCCAGAGAATAGACCTGAACGAAGTGGAAATCTATGCTCAAGCGTTTCTGCTTGGAAAGCTTGATGTAACAATTGTAGCCGAAATCATTTCTCCATCGGCTAGCGGCAGCGATACTTTGGCTCTCTTCATTAGTCCCGTGGGCACCGAGGCTCATGAGGAAGGCGTTGCAAGTTTCGTCAAGCGAGCCCTGCCGGCCGAAGAATTGGAACTCGACCTGTCAAACCATCTGCCATCATATATGATACCAAGAGTCTATGTTTCTATCGAAAAAATCCCCATGAATCACTCTGGAAAGACTGATAGGAAGCGCCTGCGCCTTATCGGCAGCTCATTAACCCACGAACAATTGGCATCTATGCAGCCTTTACGCAAAGAAACACGGACGCCCTCTGGTGCTATGGAGACAACACTACAACAGATTTGGTCCGAAGTTATCGGCATTGACGCTGATGCGATATATGCTAATGACAGTTTTTTCCGCCTAGGAGGCGATTCCATTACAGCCATGCGCCTGGTAGCATCTGCACGTAAACAAAGATATTTATTGACGGTTGCAGATATTTTCGAAGCGCCTCAACTTGAGAAAATGGCATTGAAGATTCAGTATGATGTTAGTGCTCTCGAGGTAGTGCGTCCGTTCTCACTTCTCGGAAGCGGCATTAGCGAGGCCGAGGGTCGTTCATTTGCGGCCAGGCTGTGCTCAGTTTCGGAATCTCAAGTGATTGACATTTACCCTTGCACGTCCCTACAGCAAGGTTTACTGGCTCTAGGAGCTAGGAAACATGGCCAATACGTTTCACGCAGTGTTTTAGGGCTGCAAGCCGAAGTTGATACTGAGCGACTTCAACAGGCGTGGCTGGCTACAGTGGAAAAGCTACCGATCTTGAGAACACGAATCATAGATATTCCTCGCCAAGGTATGGTGCAGGTAGTTCTCGAGGCATCTCCTTTACGATCTGGCCAAGATGTGGAAGCCTATGTCCGGGATGATGAACTGGAGCCGATGGGTTTGGGGACAGAACTCTGCCGCGCTGCCATCATTGGTCGTAATTTCATATTCACAATCCATCACTGTACTTATGATGGTGACTCACTGAAGATGATTCTGGATGAGATTGAGTCACAGTACTTTGGAAAATCTGGATTGGCTGTTACACCGTTCCAAAACTTCATCAAGCACCTAAGCCAAGTAAGCCATCAGGACGCATATAACTTTTGGCAAAACCAGCTTGCAAATTTAGAACCTCGACAATTTCCGGTTCTACCAAGTTCGGACTATCAGCCGCAGGCAAATGAAGATCTTGAACATTCAATTTCACTGAAATGGCCACATACTGGAACCACGCCGTCCACAATAATACGGTCATCTTGGGCAATTCTGGCTGCTCAATACACGTCATCAAGTGATGTGATGTTTGGACTGACAGTCAGTGGACGTCAAGCAAACCTCAAAGGCATAGAAAACTGTGTTGGACCAACCATATCAACAATACCTGTTGCGGTTTCGTTGAATTGGAGCGAGACCGTCGGAGAATTTCTTGAGCGATTGCAACGCCAAATGATCGAAACAACACCCTATGAGCAATTTGGACTCCAGAATATCCAGAATTTATACAAGCACCTGGATTCTTCCATGATACAAACTTTACTCGTGGTGCAGCCCGTAGCTGAAGGAAAGAGGCTGCATGAAGATAACCTGTTGTTCAAAGCTCGAAGCTTCTCGGCAAATCTCAGTACACAAGGCACCGATCCTTTCAATACGTATGCTCTGATGATTATTTGCGAATTAGCATCTGATGGGCTGCGTTTGCGAATGAGTTTTGATAGCAACATCATTGATAAAGAGCAAATGCGTCGCATGGCGCATCAATTTGAGACTATACTTGGACAAATATGCTCAGAAAATATGACGGCAGCTACACTTGATGAGATTCAGACAGTCAGCAATAACGACCTGGAATTTTTCTGGAGTAGAAATGCAGAGCTTCCTGACGCGACAAATACGTGCATTCACGATATCATCGCGGCAGTTGCAACAGCGCATCCAAATAAGATTGCCATAGATGCTTGGGACGGACAGTTTTCCTACCAAGAAGTTGAAGACCTTTCAACTACTCTTTGTCAAAGACTGATGCAGCTGGGAACTGAAAAAGGTTCAGTTGTTGCACTTTGTTTTGAAAAATCTAAATGGGCTCCTGTCGCTCAGATCGCTGTGTTTAAAGCTGGGGCTGTTAGTTTGCTGCAATCCAGTGCCGTTCCTGAGCGTCGAATTGCCACCGTCTTTGAGAATGCCAATGTGAAGATCGCATTGGTCTCTGAGTCTCTCATCGAGATGATTTCTCGACACGCCAAAAGTTTGACAATCGAGCAACTGTTGACAACACCCCATCAAGATGTACACATGCCATTACCGATATTGGAAATGAGCGATCCAGCTGCTATTCTTGTTTCATCTGGAAGCACAGGAGAACCAAAACAAATCCTCTGGAACCATAGAGTATTGTCGGGAAATGCCAAAGCTCACAGTGAATACCTGTCAATCGATGCATCTTCTCGAGTCTTCCAGTTTGCCTCATATGATTTCGACCTTGGCACTATCGAGGTCATGTCTGCGCTTGCCAGTTTAGGTTGCGTGTGTATACCATCAGAAGCCCAGAGAATGGATGGATTGTCAGCCGCCATCAACAACTTGGGAGTCAATCATGTTAATGTTACCCCTTCGACGGCCAAATTTCTTCGCCCTGAAGATATGCCCAATCTAACAACCCTCGTATTCGCTGGTGAGAACCTCACTCGGCAGGACATCGATAGATGGAAGGGAAAAAGTCAAAAAATTATTAATTGGTACGGACCTGCTGAATGTTCTGTGGCGACTTTCTGCACTGTTGACAACGAGAGCTGGCGTAGCGGTGTCATTGCGCGGATTGATTCGAAGAATCCGACCCTCTGCTGGCTCATTGATCCGAGAAACTACAACAAGCTGGCACCTTTTGGTGCCGTTGGCGAAATTGCACTCGAAGGGCCCATGTGCGCTGAAGGCTACCTTGGAAATCAGACGAAAACAGACCTTGCATTCTATAGAGATCCAAAGTTCTTGGAATTAGGGCAAGGAATGGGCAAATCCGGTAGACCAGGCCGCATTTATCGTACTGGCGATCTGGCTAGATATGATACCAACGGCGATTTAATTTTTTGGGGAGAAAGGACTTTCAACTCAAAATCCGAGGCCAACTTGTTGCCCCGCAAGAGGTAGAACATTCTATACGGCAATGTCTTGTGGGTGGAGACGAAGTTCAAGTGATAGTAGATGCTATCGTGCCTAAACATAGTGGCAACCTTACTCTTGTTGCATTTGTCAACTTGGCTACTCAAGATGCAGTAGAAAGTCTAACGGCAGGATTAAACGAAAAGCTTGGAACCGTTCTACCACGATATGCCATTCCATCTTACTACATACCGATTCCATCCATTCCGACCACGCAAACAGGAAAGAGAGATCGAGCTCGATTACTGGAAATTGGGTCTGATTTCAACCCCCCACGTCAAGAATCCGAAGGAAAGAAGCTAGAACCATCGACTACTACCGAGATCAAACTGAGAGAACTGTGGTCTCTTGTCCTTGGGATAGATCCTTCTGAGATCTCGGCAAACGATAGCTTTCTGAGAATTGGGGATTCTATACAGGCGATGCGATTGGTTGGAATAGCCCGACAGCAGAATTTGCGTTTATCAGTGGCTGAGATCTTCCAGCATCCTATATTGCTGGATATGGCGAAACAACTTCTGCATATGGACGAGGAGAAAGATGCGGTTTCCATTGGCCCATACACGCTGCTTCAGCCAACGCAGCCAATAGAGCTCTTACGTCAACAGGCAGCATCCATGTGTGACATTGCCTATGATGATGTTGAAGACTTATTTCCTTGCACGCCATTGCAACAAGGACTGTTAGCCCTGACTATAAAACGTGAAGGCGATTACACCGGTCGCAATATTTTGAAGATCAAACCATCGGTCGATATCGCGCGATTTAGAAGAGCATGGGAGAAGGTAGTTTCTACGTTGCCTATCCTACGAACACGGATTGTGGATCTTCCAGAGCAAGGCTTATTGCAAGTCGTTATCCGCGAACACAGCTATTGGATTGAGGCAGATGATGTCAGTGAGTATCTCACAAGGGAGGGACAGATAAATATGGGACTTGGATCCCCTCTCATGCGATATGGGCTCGTTTCAAAAAGTCCTAGCCAAGAACGAGCGCGTTCAGGCGACAGCGAGAAGGAATCTTCTTCTTCGTTCTATTTTGTATTGACCATGCACCATTCCATCTACGATGGCCTAACTACGCCATTAATATTCGAAACATTGGAAAATTTCTACAACGGCAAAACACTATCAACACACTCTAATCTCCAGTCATTTGTCAAATATATGGGAAACATAGACCGGAAAGCCCAAATTGACTTCTGGGAAGCTCAGTTCAAGGATTTGGAGGCTGTACAATTTCCTGCCCTACCATCCCCAACATACCAACCACGGACGAATTCCATTTTAGAGAGGTCTATTAGAGATATCACTTGGCGGACGGATAATATCACTCCGTCGACAGTGATACGCTCCGCATTCGCACTACTATGCTCGCAGTATTCCAATTCAACGGATGTTGTATTTGGGACAGTGGTAGATGGGCGCAAGGCTTCAGTTGAAGGTATTGAGAGGCTAGTAGGCCCTACCATTGCTACAGTGCCAATCAGAACCAAAATCACCAAAGAAATAACTACTGCGAAACTCCTCAATGCAATGCAGTATCAAGCGACCGATATGATTCCATACGAACAAATGGGGCTATCGGCAATACGCTTGATCAGTGATGAAGCGCAACAAGCGTGTCAATTCCAAGCGTTTTTAGTCATCCAACCGCAGGAGCAAAATACGAAAGAAAATGATCTTTTTAATTCGGCATCTACACAGGTCGACTCTGAGGTTGAATCTCGTCGTTACCATGGGTTTAACTCATATGCATTCTCCTTGATTTCTACTTTAGTTGAGAATGAACTAAAATTGGAATTTTGCTTCGATTCGACTGTTATCGAGAATGAAGCGGTCCAAAGAATGGCAACAACCTTTGACCAATTGCTGAGAAATCTTTGTTCACATGGTCTAGACAATTCATCTGTTGAAAATATCACTATGGCAAGTGATCAGGACCTCAACGCGATTTGGAAATGGAACTCTGATCAACCGGAGAGCATTGAACGATGTGTCCATCATCTTATTGAAGAGGTTGCCCAAATCCAACCTGATGCTTTAGCAATTTCTGCTTGGGATGGAGACTTGAGCTACAAGCTCTTGGATCGCTTAGCCAACGCAGTTGCCTATAAATTGGTTGAAATCGGTGTTAAACGCAATATGATCGTTCCAATTTGTTCTGAGAAGTCAAAATTTGCCATGATAGCGTTTCTTGGTGTTATTAAAGCGGGAGGCGCCGCCCTTCTATTAGATCCCACTCTACCCACCTTACGGCTCAAGTCAATCATCGACCAAGTCAATCCATTGTTGATTCTGACCTCTGCCTTACAAGAATCACTGAGCTCTACTTTGAGCACAAAAGCTTTGCTCGTGAGCGACAGTTCAGACTTTATTCAATCTTCCATGGCCGAGGAAGCAAGTCATGCTACCAAAGAGTTGCCATTTGTTGACCCTTCTGATCTATTGTACGCAATTTTTACAAGTGGAAGTACGGGAACGCCTAAAGGCTGTCTCATGCAGCACCGAAACTTTAGCAGCGCGGTATTACATCAACGAAGCGTTCTAAAGCTCCATAATCGCTCACGGATGTACGATTTCTCATCCTATGCGTTCGATGCATCTTACTGGAGCGCCTTTCATGTTCTCACTGCCGGGGGTACTCTATGTATCCCAAGTGATGCAGAAAGGAAGAATAATCTGACGGAGAGCATTCGCAGGTTTTGCGCCACAGACATCTTTCTCACTCCTTCTACGGCACGTCTAATAGACTCTTCACTAACACCGACGTTGCGCAATGTTCATCTTGGTGGCGAAGAGGTTACAAAGGACGACGTTGCTCGGTGGTTGCCGTATGCGAACACTTTTGTATCTTACGGACCAGCTGAATGCTCTGCGGGAACACTATACTATAACGTGCCAAATGTAATGCCATCGCGACTAGCTATAGGCAAGCCCGTAGGCGTCTCTGCTTGGGTTGTGGATCCTGAAAATAGTGACCGCTTATTACCGATCGAGTCTGTGGGAGAACTATGTTTGGAGGGAGCATTGGTTGGCAAAGGCTATCTGGAAGACAAAGAAAATACGCAACGATCATTCATTGAAAATCCACAATGGCTACTAAATGGTAGTCCTGACGGTTCTATACCCGGACGGAGAGGTCGACTTTACAAAACAGGAGATCTCGTAAAATACAATTCCATTGACGGAACATTCATATTCGTTGGAAGAAAAGATACGCAAGTTAAGCTCCGAGGACAAAGAATCGAGCTCTCTGAAGTTGAGCACCATGTCCGAAGCTGTTTGCTTACAAGGCTGGAAGTTCATACAGCAGTCGCAGAGATCATTACTCCAAAGATTACGGGAAGACCAGCGCTAGTTGTATTTCTCCAGCTTCAAAAGACTAATGACGTCAACATACGAGATGTTATGGATGATGTTGAGTACGAGTTGCGTCAACGACTTCCATCTTACATGGTCCCGACAGCCTTTATACCGCTGGAAAATATTCCCCTTGGGGTGAGTGGTAAAACGGATCGGAAACATCTGCGCCAGTTGGGGAGCTGTATTACCCTAGAACAATTAGCCGGCCCAGGGAGTTCCTCAGATAGCAAATCACAGCTAACCCAGTCGGAATCTCATCTTCAACAACTGTGGGTGGCTGTTCTAGAAGTTCCAGCGGATAAAATTGGAAAGAACAGTAGTTTTTGAGGCTTGGGGGAGATTCGATATCGGCTATGAGGTTAACCGCTGTGGCTCATAGTCAGGGAGTCAATCTAACAGTGCAAAACATCCTGGGGGCAGCGCGGTTGTCTGAAATGGCAAAGCTTATGACATACCTCTTTGAATCAGAGAGCCCTGAGGCGAGCGATAACGTGATTTTACCGTTTTCGTTGCTCAAAAATCCAGGCTCAAAAGACCAAGCATTTGCATATATATCGAGACAGTGTGGAGTCGACATTTCACAGATCGAGGACATATTTCCTTGTACCGGAGTGCAAAAGTCTCTTCTCTCAATGACCGCAAAATCCGAAAACTCATATACAGCCAGATTTTCTTTGCGGCTACGCGATGATGTCGACATAGAGCGTCTCCGGAATGCTTGGGAAAGAGTGAGTCAGGCTGTAGCACCTATTCTGCGCTACAGAATAGTCGACGTTCCATCGGAAGGCCTTGTTCAAGTGCAGATAAAGGAGTCTATCGATTGGAAAACCTATGGAAGTGTTGAGGCATATCTTGAGCAAGATCAAAGCGAATCAATGGGGTTGAACAAACGCCTTACTCGACTCGCAATTATCCAAGGCCCCAGTGTTCAAGGGCGGCTTTGTCTCATCACTCAGCATCATGCGATTTATGATGGTTACTCATTGAATCTACTTTTGGCAGAAGTAACAAGAGTATACGCCGGTAATGTAGGCGAGGGTCTCATTGCTCCCTTTCAACAGTTCATCCAGCACATCATGAAGGTTGATCAGGATGAAGCAAGAAAATTCTGGAGTAATCAATTTTCAGAGTTGGAGGCGATCCCATTTCCAGCCCTGCCGCATCAAAACCATCAACCTAAAGCCGACAGCACTGTTCGACGTCATCTAAAAGAGATTAACTGGCAGAACACAGACGCCACGGCTTCAACAAGTAAGTGCTCAACGACGGAGCGATCAGTACTCATGACATTGGTTGCTGCATTTACTAATTTAGGAATCTCGCAGTTATTAGAACAGCTTGGTCGATTCTCACAGCTCGCTACACGGATTCGAACGATGTGATTTATGGAGCAATGGTCACTGGACGACAAGCGCCTTTAGTTGGCCTCGATCGCATGATCGCCCCTCTTATTAATGCCGTCCCTGTGAGAGTCAAAATAGACCCAAAAGCGACCGTGGATAGGTTGCTACAAAATGTTCAAGCACAAGCAATTGCAATGATTCCCTATGAGCAGACCGAATTGCTCGATATTCGACGAATCAACACAGATGCAGAGAGTGCAAGTCGATTCAACACCTTATTAGTTGTACAACCTCCAAGCCAAACTGAATATGCGGATGGAGGCAGTAGTCCATTCCAGCATCAACCTGAGGTGGTTTCTACTCAGGACGGTCTTGACGACTTTAATCCAAATGCGGTTATGATGATGTGCCAGTTGGCCAAGCCCAACGACCTCGAGCTGGAAATTAGCTTCGACTCCAACATCATTGATTTGGCTCAAATGGAGCGCATCGCGAATCAGTTTGAGCACGTTTTGCGCCAGATTTGCAACTCGACTACTCAAGCGGTAGAAGATATCGATCTACTCAGTCCACAAGACATTAAGGAACTCTGGGATTGGAATGGCTCAGTGCCCACCGCAGTCCAAGAGTGTGTGCATGATATAATTGGGAACACAATGAAAAGACAGCCCCAAGCAATGGCAGTATGTTCTTGGGATGGAAGCTTGACATATGCTGAGCTAGATGATCTGTCATATCGTCTGGCTTCTCACTTGGTCGCTCTAGGTGTTCAGCCTGGAAGTATAGTTCCTCTCTGCTTCGAAAAATCAGTGTGGTATCCTGTTGCTGCTCTTGGCGCAATGCGGGCTGGAGGGACATGCATCGCCATGGATTCGACTCAACCAGAATCGAGACTGAGATCAATTGTCCAACAGGTAAACCCTAAACTGATTCTGTCTTCTGTTAACAATGAAGCGTTGGCAAGCCGCCTCTCCGATACTGCTGTGGTCGGTATTGACCGTAGCCGCATTCCAGAAGCTCCCACGGACTTCATGCTGCCCAAGATTAGCCCTTCGGACCTATTATACGGTACGTCCCATTCGATTGTATCTTCATTTGACAAGTCATTATGCTGACGTTAGTACACTGAGTAGTTGTATTCACAAGCGGATCCACAGGCGTGCCTAAAGGTATATTGACGACACATGAAAACTTTGCATCAGCAGCTACCCACCAAATGGATATCCTGCATATACATGAAGGAACCCGTGTCTTTGACTTTGTATCATACAGTTTTGATGTTTCCTGGTCCAACCACCTACAGACATTGATATGTGGAGGTTGTCTATGTATCCCATCAGAGTGGGAGCGCAAAAACGACATCGCCGGCGCGTTCAATAGGATGAAGTGTGATTATGTGTATTTTACGCCTTCGGTTGCCCGATCCCAGGAGCCATCCTCGATGCCTGGCATCAGGACTTTGGCTATGGGCGGCGAGCCCATTCAGGCATCTGAGATCTCTCGCTGGACTCAGGCGGAAACTGTCATAGGAATTTATGGGCCAGCCGAATGCGCTCAAGCACTATCCTTTGCATGCCTGGACTCCAAAACACGGAACAATCACGTCGGAAATGCATTTGGTGCAAGGACTTGGCTCGTACAACCAGGCCGCCCAGACCGTCTTGCCGCTATTGGCACCGTTGGAGAGCTCATGATTGAAGGACCGACCGTTAGCAAAGGATACTTTGGCGATACAGACAAGACGAAAGCAGCCTATATTCAGGATCCAACATGGCTCTCGCTAGGTGCCGGGGAACATCCGGGGCGTCACGGTACACTTTACAAGACCGGTGATCTCTTGCGCTACAACTCGGATGGATCCATGGACTTTTTGGGGCGGAAAGACGGTCTAATTAAGCTTCGAGGTCAACGGATTGAGCTGGCGGAAGTGGAACATCATGTGCGCTCCTGTATGGGCGATCCCAGCTTGTGTGATGGCATCGCCGCGGAGATCATCGTGCCACAAAATAGCACCAACCCAATTCTTGCCGTTTTCTTGAGCCTTTCTGACGAAAACACATTCCAACCAAAGGAAGATGTACAGTCAAAACTTAGACAAGTCATGGAAGGGTTAGAAGAGAAGCTATGGGATCGTGTTCCGCAGTAGTAAGTATTTCCTTGGCTATCTAATATGAGTGTATGGGAAATTGCTGACTTTGTTCCGTATAGTATGGTCCCTGGAGCATATATACTTGTAGAAAAGATTCCTATGACAACCACAAACAAAACAGATCGGCGGTCTCTACGAGAACTTGGAAGTAGGCGAACCCTAGAGCAGCTTGTGGAACTACAATCTCATGGGAAACCGCGAACCATGCCATCCACTCTGATGGAAAAAAGGCTTCAGGTCTTATGGTCTTCTGTTCTTGAGATCAATGCTGAAAGTATTGGTGCTGAGAGTAGCTTTCTCCGCATTGGCGGAGAGTCAATTGCCGCTATGCGACTAGTCTCAGCGGCACGGGAGCAAAACTTATCGCTGACTGTTGCAGACATTTTCAAGTCACCGCGTTTGTCTGAATTGGCATTATTGGTCAAAGAAGTCAATATCGATGAATATTGCCATTTGGCAACGCCATTCTCCTTACTAGAGTCTAATGACACGCAAGCCTTCCTGAAGGAATTTGTAAATCCTGCTCTAGATGTTGATCTCGAAGCTGTCAGGGACGTGATTCCCGCAACAGATTTTCAAGAACGCTCAATACTAGATGCACTTCAGGATCCGCCGAACAGATATCCTCATTGGATTTTTGATCTGCCTGCTAATGTGGATTTCCCAAAGCTTGAGCGCGCTTGCTTTGACCTAGTGAATCATTTCGACATTCTGCACACTGTCTTCATCCGAGCTAATGGCCGTTTTTGGCAAGTTTTATTATCGAACTTCAAGCCAACATACGATCATGTAGATGCAGACAACCAAGATATGGCGTTGTTTATAGATTCAATCTGCGGAGAAGACCTCAAAAGACCTCGACAATTGGGTCGTTCATTCGTTCGTTTTATCAGCGTCAAACACGCCTCAGGAAAGCATAAGCTTGTTTTCAGAATCTCGCATGCTCAATTTGACGGCTTCAGCTGGGCATTGGTTCTTCAAACTTTGTCGACTATCTATAATCAGCAACGGCTAATGCCATCTTCATCTTTTGCCCAATTCATTTCCTTTAGTGAGAGGAAGAAGAGAGAAAGCAAGTTTTACTGGGCTTCAAGGCTTCATGGATCATTGTATCCAGCATGGAGTTTGAGCGACTCAACAAATGACACATACGCTACAGATGACAGATTGACAGTCAAGAAAACAATTCCAATGCTAAACACTCAGAGCATTGGAGAGTTTACGCCTGCGGTGATATTCCATGCTGCGTGCGCAATCGCCCTTTCTCGTCAATTTAATCAACAGGATGTGGTGTTTGGTCGCCTTGTGACCGGCCGTTCAATGCTACCAAGTCATCTCCAAAACGTTGTGGGCCCCTGCATGACAGAGGTCCCGATCCGAGTGAGTGTAACTACAAACAGCTCTCTCGCCGAAGTTGCTTCGCAGCTACAAAGCCAATTCATTGAAGATTCGTCACATGAAGCTGCAGGAATGGTCGAGATCATAAAAAACTGCACAGACTGGCCACAAAATGTAACGGATTTCGGCTGGCGAACATCCTTCCAGCAGGAAGAAGAAACTGAGTTTTCATTCTTGGGGTCACCTAGCACTGTGTCATTTTATGAACGACCCTTACTTCCTCGTAATCGTCCTGAGATATACGCCACGCCACGAGAAGGAAGCCTTGATCTCGAATTTGAAGGGAATCGGAAACTTACATCCGAAAGTACAGTAATAAAGTTTTTAGCAGAGCTTCAATATATATTACAGGTGTAGGGATAGCTATACATATAGTAATAATATTAGTATTCTATCTTACTCTTCTATATTGAGTTTAAGGTAACAGAGAAAAGAGCGAGACGAGGCATAGAACCATGAGCATTCCGCAGCGATACAAAGCGAAAAGGAACTATCTAGTACTCAGATTCACCGTCGTCTGCTGACTTGCCTGAAACACAGCATGTAACTCCGCGTCTTTCCAAATCCTCGTTATATGCCCGAATTTTGGCTTTATCCTCTTCTGTAAACTTCCTGGGAATATTCTCCGCATCGGGGTGGAACATATCCCAATGGGATATGTTGCGGCCGTCGGCAGTGAGCAATCTCTCGGGCATCGGTCGACCATCGTAATATTCTCTGATCTGGGTTGGGTTGAGGCCAACTGCATCAAGAATATTCCGTTCGTTGTCAAAAGTGCGAAGCACACCATGGTAGCCCAATGAACTTATGCCATGTCCGTCTGGATCCTTCTTCATCGATCTTCGTATGTCGCGCAGAGACATGTTGTCGCCCACAGGTTATCGGTCTGCGACGGTTTGGGGCATCATCGGGTCCTATACTTGGATGATTGAATAGTTAGCATGCTGACAAATGAGAGACGTCGAGGAGTACTTGCTGGAGTTTGTGCGCCTATCGCCAGCGAGTTGATGCAAGTAATGAAGGCGCGGACTCGTGAAGATTTCGAGGAAGGATCACGCTTTCCAAATGCGGGGTATGGTATGGTATGTCCTTTCTTAATATATATGTCCAGGAAAAGGCAACGATGTGACGACCAACAAGCAAAGTCGATTGTTTGGGCCAGGGTCATGCGCACCCCATTTGGATGACATTAGGCACCAGGATGACTCAGTAGGAAGAGAACTCTGCCAAGACTAAGGAGAGATGTGCAGCACACATAGAGAGCTGCACAGCGCATTCATGAGGCGTGCAGTACAACTCAGAAAGATGACAGCACTTGATGAAGGATCAAAGATGAAGGATGAAGGATGAAGGATGAAGTAGTATATATTCAGATAGTTCCATTGAACAGACAGCCTTTAATTTCATACTTCAGCGACCAATCTAAATATTGTTCTCGCCAATCACTTGAACTAGTCACTCAATTGACGAGAGTGGTATCTCTCTTTAGAGATACGGTAACCTCAGAGAGAGAACGATATTCGACAGTTGTGATATTGCGTGAGCTTTACCTACTACCCAGAACAGTAATGTTGAAGCCCTGTTCTTTAGTTGATCCCAGGGGCGGAATCATGACATTATCCTGCCAAAGTGACGGTTAAATATAACCATAAATCACAGTAATCGTTATACTATTTTATGCCAGACGTAGCCACTCCAACCAACATACAGTTGCTTTAACAGGGATTATTGCGCCGCTCTGTATAAGACACAGCCACTCTGACCAACGTATAGTTACTTTAGCAGGGATTATTATACTGTTTCGTACAAGACGTAGTCACTTTAACCAACATGCAGTTACTTAGACAGGGGTTTTTGCGCTCCTCAGGGATTATTACGCCGCTCTGCATAAGATACAGCCACTCTGACCAACATGTAGTTACTTTGGTAGGGATTGTTATACTGTTTGTGCGAGACGTAGTCACTTTAACCAACCTTACTTTACTAAAACGCTCCCTTCAGTGTTGGCCGTAGGGAGTGAAGGTGTTACTAGATTGTCGACTAGAGCGGTCTCTCAACCGGAATCCTCATTTGCAGCGGTAAGTTTTAGACCTAATAATATCATAGATGTGTATAGCCAAATAAATTAGATGCTATTTATCCTCATCTACAGCGTGTATCTTTGTTGTTATAGCGGGCTTTTGCTAACTAAGGGTCCGTGCAGTTATACGGCCCCGTGCGCCTACTGGGCGCCAATATCTATCTAGAGTCGTAAGATTAATTTACTTTCCATTACGTTATTCGCAAATCCTTCACTATTAATGTGGGGTAGAGGCTGTGTTTGCACCTAATATATATATAATGAGCAGCGTAATAAAATCTGTATTTATATATCACAAGCCTCCAGCCAAGGCTTCGTAGTTCCTTTTTTGTAACAGAATTATGCCTACAGCTTCTCAATTGCATACAATCGCATCTGCCACCTATGCAGTACTCGCATACTTTGCTCCTGGCTTGCGTTGGGCTTGGCTTGGCCTCGCCATTTGCTTTGCAGGACTTGCCTACCACACTCGAAACCAATCTCCCTCAGACTCTTGCGGAGATCGAGCTCGAACAGTTCGAAAATTGGACTCCGGAACATCTTGAGAATGATCTCCAAGCCCGAACGCATGTGAAAATATGTACTGCAAGCAGCGCTCGCGCAGGTAACCACTCGCACGCCCAAGTTCGTTCGTAGATAGAACACTTTGCTAACAACGCAATAAGGCGTATGTGTCGCTGTCACTGCTGTCATAGCCCAGGTTTCCCTCGGCATTGCCGGTTTAGTCAAAGGTGACTCCGACAAGCACGACTGTAAAGCTCACTCTGGCTCTATCGACGGAGTGAGTTGGAAGGTTTATGCCACTGGAAGGAACTGCGATACTTCAGCCGAATTGAAGACCATTCAAGGCGCCATCGCCGAATACTTGCGAAGCATCGATGACCACGTGTGCGGCGTCCATTGCCTGAAATTAACCCACGGAGGTAAGTGTTCTTTTTTTACGCTGCGCTACAAGACCTCTAATTTCCGTAATGGAAAATTAGGTACGTGGACAGGATATGTCACCCTAGCACCGAAAGGCAACAATCTCGACACCTTCTATTGCGGTCGTTCCAACAGCTTCGGCCATTGCGTTGATGGAGGAAAGGAAGACGTGCCTAAAATGTAGTCAGGACATATCAATTAGAAGAGCTAGTCAATCAGTCTCACGATGGTTTAGCAGGTTTTAATTTGAGAGTTCAGCTGAAGGCGGCCAGGTTAAATAGATTATCAATGCTATCACCTCTCCATGTATTGACACCTCCTACGAACCTGAAGAAACTTTGACTATGTATCGATAGTACTTGAAGCGGCCATTCCTAGTTTTACAGAGCGGAGAGTCGAATGTTCCTCGCAGAGCACGGCGTCGTCAAGTACATGAAAGATGGCCGAAGCGTGAATAAACCAAGAAGCAAATCGGTAAGCAATTGCTTCTATCCCAATATAGCGCCTTTGCTGAGAAAAACTTGTGTTCAAGTTCTGCAAGCAAACGCGCCAGATATTATACCGTAAAATATAATAAGTAATTTTATTATATAATTAATAAATTAAATATAAAGATTAATTTTATTACTATAATAATAATTAATTATTCAAGTTATTTAAAAAGTATAATAATTAAATTGTATCAAATGGGGATGTCTGGAATGCAATCTTTACTTTATACCGTGTGGCGATTTATACACGCGATGCTATTAGTATATGGCGAAAGGGTTTATTGTTATGGAGGAGAAAATGTATAGACATAAGTAAAGTAAATATATCACGGTGATTTATTTGATACGGCTTAGCTTTTAAAATATCCCCGGTATTTCCGACATCTCACTGGGTTCGTCTAAGATCCCAAGACTTTCTTTTAGTTGCGATGCCGTCATGCAGACACACTAGAAAGATATTGGCGTATTGCTCTGTGTAGACGCTACGCTTTGACTAAGGGCGGCATTAATGCCTCAACTTATCAAGGTGGTATATACTCAGTCCCGTGCAGATGTCCATAAGATCTTACAATTATAGTCGTCTTTTGGCTGATCCTCATATTGGCGGCAAATAGCAAGTGTGTCAAAGCGTACCTCACGGACAATTCGAAAGGCCAAGCTCTTGTACACATGGCCCGCAAAAGCATCAGTGGCCATATACCTGATGCTGTCCCCCCTGATCAATCTCTACACCATATATCCGATGATGACAGTATTCTCAACGACCAATCCATCGCGCATACACGCCGAGTCTCAACCAGACACAGCCATGGCCAGGCAGGATACAGCATTCCTGACAGCTGGGCCCATCTTAGCGAATTAGCGCCTATATCACCAGTCGAAAATCCTAACGAATCGTCACTGTATCGTCATAGGACATTGGAAGAATATAGAAGGGCAGAGGAAGCATTTGAGCAAGAGCATCGCGAATCGGGGCCACTAGATGCACGCGAAGACCAGATCACAACAGCAGAAGATAATGCCTCGAAATGTTCAGAAAAGCTTAGAACATGGCTCTGTTTACCTTCTACTTGCATTGTTATGTGACCAGATCTGCCGTTTCAGAGTACAAATGCATTTTCTTGGGTTACCCAATTCGTCACGAAGTTTGAGTGTCGGAATGTTTTTGAGATAGTTGGTCCGCAATATGTTGAATTCGTTTAGGAGCTCGATTTGCAAGAGACACATATTCTCGAATTGAGTATATTGACCGCTCTTCTGGTATGGACATGTCTTCCTTTACGCAGGGATTTTAACATCGAATCGTGTATTTTACTTTTTTAGAGAGGATTGTTATAAGATGGCGAAGTTACCAATAAAATTGCCAGATTACGTGATATAGGCATTTCTTTGTTGCTGGTCTTCAAAAAGCGCTTTGCCTGCATTGTAGGCTGTGGCTGAGTAGGCGCAATTAAAAATATTATTATCATGAGCTACCACTGTTGTGCTGATTGTATGCGTAAAGGCAGATAAGCAACGTGATTAGTCGACGTATTATCTTTGCTCTTTGCCGTAATCCAGAATAAGTCCTATGCAGTGATATTAGAGTGGTTACTGTTTGGGCTCTCAAGTATGAACTTTCGTTGAGATGGTTGTTATTAAAATCCTAGAGAGACATCCAATGATATACATTTACAAGTGTAATCATACATGATTTATTAAGGTATTATACAGCAGCAAGCTTTGAGAAAACAAGCTACGGACATGTGAAGAAATCTAGCCCACACTCTGTTTTACCAAACATAAGATTACCCAAGAATCAGATTTTCTTTTCCACACTAAATCTGCTATCGATTACTTTCCTTAGACATTGATTTTAGATATTTAATCAATGTGATATTAATCACTCGTGAATACTTTACTTTCTACCCCTTTTACTTATTAAAAATATTATAACCTATAGGTTTTAGGTAAGATAATAGCTTAGTTTTACCTATAGGTAATAAATAAGTAATAAATAAATAAATAAGTTAATATATACTTAATTTAAGTATTTATTTTAGGTAATAATATTTTAGGTTATATATAAGTAGCTTAGTATAAGTACTACCTATAATAAGCTACTTAAAGTAAATAATATATAAAATTTAAAATACTTTTTTACTAATATTTTTTTATTTTAAATAGCTTTAGTATTTTAATAATTAATTTTAGCTATAATATTATAGATTTTAAAGTTAAAATTTAAATAACTTTAGTATTTTAATAATTAATTTTAATTATAATATTATAAATTTTAAAGTTAAAATTTAAA